>JANEYF010005500.1:72500-672500 GCA_029963845.1 Rhamnusium bicolor
GCGTCGTGTAGTCCTCTATAATAGTTATTAATAGTTTTTAAATTTGTTTAAATGGAAACGTCTTGAAAGCTTGTCTGGCTTTCCCTAATAGCTGCAGCCTCGTTAGGGTTGAACTGTAGTATCACAGCTTTTATTTGTTGAAAATATTCAGCATAATAAAAAGCCGTGGAAATGTTGGTTTAAGAGCTGGACCCTCTTAAACCAACACGTACTATAATATTTAAAATAGAATTTTTTTTTACAATCTGTCGTCTCGTCAATACATAACCAGAGCCGTGTATTTTTTAATCCACATTTAATCCTATTTACAATGTCTTCACGAACAGCTGGAATATATCTACATAACGATGTACGACTTGGTAAGTTCACCTGGGGATTGTATTTATTCCAAAACTCCCGAAATGGTTGTTTATCCAGTATGTGTAGCGGAATATTACAGGCTATTAACATTAACAATAAATCACACATAAACTGAGTTGTCAAAGGCATGCCATTTTTTTATTTTGATGTTGCACGGTATTGATATGACGACTACAATCTGTTTTGTGCCAGCACATTAAGTCTTGATTGCAAACTTTACAAATTATTTTGCATAAATTTATTCACTGTGTCCGCGTACGGTCGTTTTTTACCCTTTGGCGCGTTTGACATTATGTATAATTTATAGGTACAACCTCACGCATTAACCTTTCAAATAAAACTGCAGCGTAAATCACTTCTAAATCGGCACGTGTGACGACAGCGCAAGACCGTGGCTGTACTCCAGGCACATCGGACAGCTCTAGTGATCAGTTCTTGGGCCTCTTGCTTTGTTAAGTACTTATATTAATAATGTAAACATGGTTGGCGTCAATTGGTTTGTGTCTAGAAGGTTTTAATTTTTTTTTGTTAATTACTCCATTACCGACTACCTAACAGAAAAAATAAAGGACGATTTAGGTAAATACAATTTTTGAGATATTCCCACAAAAAAGAAATCAATCGGCGTATAGTCTGGGGAACTTGCTGGCCATTCAATAGGCCCTCGTCTGTCAATCCAGCGACTTGGAAATATGTATTTCATTAAGGTATAAATGTATCGGAACGGCATAATGTGCGCTTACCTTTTGGGGTCGCTGAGTATTTTTCTTGTATCCAGTGTGGATTATCTGTTGCCCAATATCTGCAATTCTGACGATTTACAGTCCCTGTCACTTTATATAACTCTTACATCTGTTCACAAAACTGAATTCATTGATCGAAGTCATCTTTATTTATGTATCTCGTGCACAAGTTGAATTTTATATGGACGGAATTTTTCTTTGTGTAAAATTCTCCATGAGTCTGATGAACATTTTCATGTAAACCAACTTGACAAAGGGACACAATGATTTTTTTTGAACCATCAAAAGATTATAATACTCTTCGGTTTGTGGACGGCCACTTTTGGGTTTGTCACGTACATTTTCCGTTTCGATGAATTGTTTCTAATTTTACCAACCCTAGACTGGTTAATGGGTTGGCATGAGGTTATTTACCGTTAAATAAATTGCATACCCCCCGCAGCACCGTGTCCTGTCTGCTTAACCTATCATCAAAATCTCGATTCTTTTCGGTCCTGTTAACTGCTGTTTCCTCTAAAGTCCGCTATACTCATAAAGAAAGTACTGAAGTTTAGGATTTCGCAGAGGTGTAAGGAATGGGCATTTATTTTTTGTTTATTATAAATAGTTAAAAAGGCAAATATAGTAAGATAAATAAAATGGCTTTAGGGCTTTTCTATTGTTCCAACTACTATAATAATATAAATTTGTAAATGTTAATTTATGTTCTGACATTTTGACAATAAAAATACCTACTTACTTTCAGAGTTAGAATATAAATTTAGAAAAATTTTTTGTGTTAATGCAAAAAAGGTTAACAAATATCCGACGATTAAAAACTAATAGAACAGAAATAGTTTTGAATAGTTTCATAATTTTATATACGTTTTTTTGTTTACCTAATTTCTCAAAACTAATTACGTAATTTTGATGTCATACACTTACAAAAAAAAACGTCTCTTATATCTCTCCTGTTAGGTGCACAACTCCATATTTCTGTTTTTTTTTCTGTATGACCTCTTTAATATTTTATTATTTGAGGGATATGGTTGATTACAGAATTGAGAACTCTATCGAAAGATTATGATAAAATGTGGTTCCATTAAAATTACTCGAAATTGCGCTTCAAACGTAATGAAAGACAATGTCGAAAACCTCAAACGGTTATGGTTTGAAGTGTCAGAGAAAAGTACTGTAACTAGCGCCATGGTCACGAAAAGACGAAACGTCTTATAAAAAAATTTTTTGCGCTAATGAAAAAGTGTTTTTAGTTTTTCGATGTCTCTTCAAATAACGCCAGGAAAAAATAAAAACGAAAATTCAAAATTCTACTTTTTTTCAAAAATCTCAAAAGCACCAAAAGATATTTTCGATTTCTCAACGGCATAATCCTGGGTGCCAAATTCTGCAACTTTGCCTCGATTTAACCGATGCTATATCCCTTACCGTTTCCAAGACCCTGTAGTAAGAGGCGAATTTGTTACAGCCTATATACAAATTTATGTATAGTGGGAACAAACAAAAAAAAAATAATGAAATTTTAAATGCCGTAACATGTACCGACTTGAATATGACTGCTATTTGATTCAATGGCTATTATCCGAAGTCGCCAACTAGATAATATAACTTTTCCAATTACATCTTGGTTTCTCTCATTTGAGCAACAGTATAATACCCTATTCCTTAGTTCGTCTGTATTATTAAAAACCCTCCCATTTTCGTACATATTTGCCTGCAAATTCCCCCAAAGAAAGTGATCCACAGGATTAAGACCGGGACTGCCTGAGGACCAAACATTTGGTTTTATGAAGTATGGTACCCTTTCATCACTCGTAATAATTAAAAGAGCAACAGAGTGATTCGAACACCCGTTATTATTTAATGCTTTAAATAGTAACACTTTGAATAAATTAATTTTAAACAATTATGTCAACAGTGAAAACAATTTTTGTAATAATGACAAACGCCTATTAATTGTACTCTTGGAAATTTTCACGTATTATAAAATATGCCATGTTTACATTAATATTAAATCTACCCTATACAAACAAAAAATTTTCCTTTAGAAAATATTTTACTTGATTCTGAATACATTATTAATAGATTTGAATTAGAAGAGGAACGAAATGAAAAGAGAAATAAGGTTATTAACATAGTAACAAATTTCACCAATAAAAACAATGTTTCTAATAGCAAAAATAACAACAAGAATCTACTTAAAGATATAAAAGACACCAAACTATTTCTTAAAAACAATTACGATAATATAATAATTACAAAGGCAGATAAAGGTAACACCACTGTGGTTCTATAAAAAGAAGAATATATGAATAAAGCCTATAATTTACTCAATAACCAATCTGTTTACCAAAAATTAACCCAAGATCTAACAGTCACTATTCAAAATAAAACCAATAAATTAATAGATAAATTAACAAATGACAACTTCATTGATAAAAAACAGGCAAAGACTTTAAAAAGCAATTCAGGTATTTTTCCAAAAATATATTTTACACCGAAAATTCATAAACAGACTTTACCACTTAGACCCATAGTTAGTTTCATAGGTTCCCCAATTTATAAATTATCAAAATATATTAGTGAACTTTTAGATTTTGCATTTTTTAAAGAATGAGAAATATATTAAAAACTCTTTCGAATTTACAGAGTTCATTAAGGGAAAGACTATACCCAATAATCACATTTTAGTATCATTAGATGCAGAATCTTTATTTACAAATATACCTATAGATTTGACAAAGAACATTATCAAAGATAGATGGCATTTAATTGAAGAAAATACATAAATCTCTTTAGAAATATTTTTGGAAATATATCAATTTTGCACTGATAATAACTATTTTAATTTTAATGGAGAATTTTTCAAACAAATTTATGGGCTAGGAATGGGAAATTGTATGTCTCCGGTTTGTTCGGACCTAGTTATGTCACAGTTACAGGAAATTTGTTTAAATAAATTGACTTTCAACGTTCCTATTTTCAAAAGGTATGTTGATGATATTTTCTTAGTTATACCTAAAGATAAAGTCGAGGAACTTTTGTACGTCTTTAACAGCTTTCATGAAAAGTTACGATTTACAATTGAAATTGAGAAGAATAACAAAATTTCATTTTTAGATACAGAAATTATAAGAACACCTGAGAATAGAATACTTATATCATAAACCAACCTTTTCAGAAAGATTTTTAAATTTCAATTCCCAACATTAGATTAAAACTAAACTTAATATAATTAAGAATTTAAAACACAGAGCTATAAATTTATTCAGTCCCCAATTTCATGAAAAAAACTTACAACTAATTAAAATGTATCTTATCAAAAATAATTTTCCGATATCATTAATCAATAGAATATTAAAGAATAACAATAATAGTGGACCAATTAGACCTTTACTAACAGAACCAACATTTTATTATAAACTACCATATGTAAAAAATCTTTCGCAAAGTTAAGAAAGGTCATCATGTCAAACAAAATAAATATAGCTTTTAAAAGTGAAGATACGATTAAAAAGAATTTTTTTACCAAATTAAAAACTAAAACACCAACAGACTTACAATCGAATTTAATATTTAAAATACCATGTAAAAATTGTAATAAAAGTTATATAGGTCAAACAAGTAGGTATCTAAAAACAAGGAAAAAAGAACATATGAGAGATGTCAAAAACAAAAATAAGCCTAATATCACATCTTTGGTAAAACATTGTAAATTTTTAAATCATGAATTTAACTTTGACGAAACCGCAGTAATAGATAAACAATCTAAGCTAGAAAAAAGAAAATTTCAAGAAATGATAAACATTAAAATATTCGAATCAGTAAATTCAAGAAAAGACACTGAAAATTTAAACTCTTTTTATTTCAATCTAATTAATAAAATGAAAACTTTATGATACATTAGATATTTTAAAATTATCAACCTATTTACATCTTTCATTCCTTTCTACTTTAAGCTTGTTTTCTTATTATATAAACAACCATTTTAGTTCCCAAACACTTATTCATCCCTTATCTACAGTAAGTTTAACAGTGCTAAAAAAATAATCTCATTAGTGTCACAGCCTCGACGAGAATAACACACATTTCAAGTAATATATAAAAATTTCTCATTTCTGTATGCGCCGATATACTGAGTATTTTTCAATAAACTCAATATTATAGCTACGAAGTATGTTCCTGCCATTATGTTTTTTATGCACAAGAAACACTAAATTTTAATGTGAGTATTTGTTTATAATTTTTATCACTAACCTATAACTAATTCTAAATAATAATTGAAGTGCCTAAAATAAGTACATGTTTCCTACAATCTGTTATAGAATAATTAATTAACTGTTCAATATTATTTCTTCACTATTAGTTTGGATTAGAATTTATCACCCATATAGTTATAGAATAATTTACAATCAACTTATTTATATCTTACAGTGCCCTGAGGATGGTAATAAATTATACCGAAACGTCGGCAAGTTAATACAGTAGTGTTTTAATTACATTGGACCTAATAACCCAAAAAATTAGTACTTAGTATTAATAATAATAAGTAATAATAATAAACACCACATATAGTACAATTCCCTGTATCCCTAAACGAACGTTGTGCGGGAGGAGGTGCACATTAAGGTACAACAGACACACCCAATATTCATGTATAGTGGAAGTAAACTAAATTTTTACAAAATTATTTTCGCATTTTACAAAATTTTATTACTTTTGTTGGTGAATGAACGCCATTAAATACATTGTGGATAATTTGGTGGATAATAATCTAGATTTAGAAGATTGGTGTAGATTAAGTTTTTGTTTTACTCATCGGAGACACGTTTGGTGAACAAAAAAAACCCAAATGTATGTAAATTTTTTTAAATTTTAATTTCCGCAATTTCAAAAACATGCCATCACAAAAATATCAATATCTTCAAAAGTGCCTAACCGAATTAGGAGATGTTTGGATTGGTAATTTACGAAGAACATAATCATAGGAAAAATATGTTAGTTTGGAACAAAAATGCAAATTGTAAGTTCCAGCTACTTTTGAATATTAGTTTTTTAAAAATTTTCGGCATTTTGTTCTTTGGGAGAAAAAAATAATTGGTTTTATAAAGAGTTTACAGTATTTTTATGGCTACAATATAACTTCCAGGTTGAGAAAATCGGAAAAACTTAGCGATGCTAATAAAAAATTAAAAAGTTCCGGTTTTTTGGACTACCCGATATATTCCATACTTTTGTTACACATTTTGTATAATAACTGCTTTAATTTTTGCACCTAATTAAGAATTGTGTCTGTACATATATCTAACTTATAATTACTTGCTTGACTACTGTAACTTCACATACTATATTTCAAAAATATAAATTTTTCATAAAAAAACAGTGAACTAAATGAAACAGTGAGCGCAGCGTACCATCCAACCCAAGGCCTTCTTACTACCTTCTGATCTTTTGTATTTTTCAGGTGTCAGTTGCGGCGAGAATGTGGGGCCGAGCGCAACTGCTCGTGCTGCTGACCGCCCTAACGGCCTACGGGGACGACGTCCACACCGAAGACAGCCAGTTAAAGGTCGGCCGTTCTATAGATATCTTTACTCGTTACGGATATCTCAGTCTTTCCATGAAGGTATTTATTTTTTTTTATACTGTTGAAAATGTTAATAGTGTATATTATTCCATAAATTAAAAAAAATAACAAATTTAAAAATTAGGTTAAATTTTTTGATCGATTAATTACATATGTTGTAGATCTGTTAATTATATCATTTTCTTCTAAATCCAATATTTTCATTTCGTTTCTACAAAAAATAATATAAAAATGAGGTAAGGCAATGACAATAATAATTGTTAAAGAAAGAATGATATAAATAAAAATTCTGAGGTGTCCAATAATTATACTGCTATTGATAATGAAGGTATCTTAAAGTAAGCTATCCAATACCAATTGCGATAAACATTTTTAAGAAAATATTTGAATCTTTCATGTCAATTTTGTCTACTCTATTACTACTATTACTACTACATTAATTCTAAAAAATGTACCTCGAATTTTACCTCAGTGTATGTCTGATTCAATTTAGTTTCGTGAAATTATTGGGAATCAAATTTCCATGGGAATTCAAAGATTTTCCAAAAAATGTTCATCACTCGTGATAAAACATTAATGATACAGCAGAAATAAATTGTTTTCTCGCATTTTGATTTTGTGCTTGTATACCTATGTTTATGAATGTACTATTTTTGTAAGAAAACACTCAATTAAAAAATTCCTAAATGCTTGACCTCATAAGATAACACTCCTATTGAATATTTAAAAACATTACATTTTCGAAATTTCGGTAGGTAGGTAATTGGCGTATATATCATTATTACAGAAGGGGTGATAAACGGTTCATACATTAGGAGTAACAGATGTTTAGAGGAACGTCCAATTCTTCTTTTTTTTTACTGCAAATTTGATATAAATGCTAGATTAAGACAAGTTTTAGGCTGGCATTTCGAAGGGTGAGAGGAAATGGGTATTTATTTTCGATTTCTTATAAATATTTCAAAAACCATAGTATGATACTTTAAGTGGGTTTAAGACTAATTATTTTAAATAGTATTATTTAAGGCCGGTCCGTTTTAATGCAGTCTAGCTAGCGGAGATCGAGGGCGAACGTACAACAAGCGCTTAGGGTGACGCATATCAACAAGTTTTCAACAATCAGTGTTGTAGTGTTAATCGCGGGAATATGTACGTTTTGTCAAGAGGTGTAAGCTTTTCTGTGGTTTTGTTTCATGCGTTTACTGTGTTCTAGGCTATGGATACTTTTATTAGTTTTACTGTTATTTTAGTGCGTATTTGTATACTTTATTTATTTTGGCTGAGACTTTTATTATACTGTGCGTAAGTGATGGACGTGCAAGTGACTTAGAACGATATTATGCGTATGCAAACTTTGAATATACAGCATTCATTTTCAAAATACGCCTTACTATTTACATCCCGGCGTAGAAGTTTAGCAGAGGACACTATAGAATGTTTATTATTTACGTAAGTGTGCGCTGACAACTATAAACCACTATCAATGGACATGATATAAGAGGTAAGTTTTTGTAAGTTACGTCATGCCCCTCATCGACGCCAGTCAATTTTTTAAAACGGGCCGAGTTTAAAATGATATATATTATCAGTTGGTAATTTTTGATGAAATTGACCTGGCATTCTGTTATGAAAATACATATCATACATACATATCATACATACATATCATACATACATATTATACATACATATCATACATACATATCATACATACATATCATACATACATATCATACATACAGTACCTTCATTTATGGGTCACAAATTTTATTATAACAAAAATTAACAACTAAAATTGTATATCAATATTGTCGTTAGGGTAGCAGCCAAATCCTAAAACTATTTTAAATATTATACCATGTCTGGTTTTTTAAATATCTATTATCATTATTATTATTTTATTACTTATTTAACGTTGGCCTATTTCTATTATCAATGTTATGTTTTTTAAAATAAAATTTAATAATTTTTTTATTAACTAATTCTGTTAAATACTTAAAAAGTATTGCCTTTTAAAAGATATTACTTCAACTAAAAAAAAAATTAATCATCCTTCGAAACAAACCAAACCAAAAAGTAGGTAATTAAAAAAAATTGTTCACATTGAACTAAAAATGTCTACTTTGTTAAACTTAAATCTCTTTATGTACAAATAAAGTGCTGTCATTTTCATTTTTCTTTTAATAAAGTTTTATAACAAATAAAATTTTGTCTTCTATAGGACACTTAAATTCATAATGGCAAAGTACTATTTCTTTTGATTGATGCGTTAAAAATATTTTGACAATTTTTCAAGTTTAATATTTTTTCTTAAGTTAAAATATTTCAATCAATCCCTTAAAGTATGGTATCATTGAAAAGCTAGTACTTTCAGATGCCATAGTAATGTGCAGGGTGTTCAATTTAAGTTTTTTTGAGTAAATGGCCACGTGCGAAATGAATCACTCTGTATTTTAAATAGTATAATTTTTTAAAAAATTTTCTCTTTGTTTTACAGGACCTTTAAATTATTGTTCAACTAAAAATAGGTAGCGATCAAATCGCTGTATGTATGTCAAATGGCATATCAAAATGCTCAGAGAAAAGTGCATAATGTAAATATCTTAATATAATGTTCAATTTTAAAAAAATGCAACTTTGTCTCATCATCCTGTATATCCAAAAATATTTTTATTAGATGCGCCATAAACGTATCTATTTGTATACCAAAAATCATTATTTTAATTCAATTGATATAGCAGCTATACACCGAATACACTATTGGTCCACTCCGTATGATTGATTGAATAGATAGTTTGTTTAGTATTGAAATCATTAATTTACATATCATCATGAATACTGAAGGACACTTTAATTGGGTAGCACGTTTCTCATTATTTTAAATTCAATGAAATATTGCAGTGGATTTTTTCAGGCCTGTCAAAAGTATTATAGATGGGTGTTACAAATTAAACATTCTGATCTAATTACATCTAAATAACAGTATGGCAAATATGTATATTAAAATTAATCATAATTATTCAGGAGAATTTAGTTCAAATAGTTGAAAAAGAGGCAAGAAATATGATGAGAAGTTAATTTTAATTAATAATATCTACATTATATTCACTGAGTCTTGCTTGATAGTAAATCAAAGCAAATGTATAGACCAACACAAGATAGAGAAAAAGCCGAATTATATATTTAAATTTCTTGTTGACGCCGAAGGAAAATTAATTTGCGGCCATCGAAGGTGCCTCGGAGTTAAGATAATTCTAAACATTTTTTTTTTCGTTAGGTACCAAAGCACCCGTCACTTTTTTACATTGAGCTATAGTATTGTTGTGGAAAAATTTCAGCTTCCTGCACCAAGTGGAAGACAGTGCTCAATCACCGGTAAATGTTTCCATATATGGAGATATTGCGCAAAAACAGTCTAAAGTGTAGTACTTGTCAACGATATACATATAGTTGTAAAATATCATACCATTAATTTTTCTTCTACCTTCTTGTTACTAACCTACAACATGAAAAATTCTTTTAAACTTCTGTAGTAGATTATTGTGAAAAAAGTTCATGCACTCGTAAATAATAGAAATCAAAACAATAGTATAATACGACGTATAGTAGCTATTCATGAAGCAAGAAAAAAGAAGTGGTACTTTTTATCACTAAGCGTGAAAATTGTCCATCGAGGTGCAATATGATAAAATGACATGTATTTCGTACAAGATTTTTTAAATCCTGTTGCAAAATATATCCAAAATAAGATTATAACGTTTAATATATATGACATCTTTAACATTAATTATTAATTATAATTAACATGATTCTAGAAGTCTGCATAATATCCATCGTTAAAACAGTTTGTGTAAATAACAATCAACTCTTAATTTCTGGTAAGGTTATTCCTATTCGACAAAGATCTAAACAACAAAGTATAGCTCAAATTATATTATATACCTAAGTGTCCAAGAAAAACATACAGTATCCACGATATTATATGTACAATAACTAAATTTGAAAAATAAAACCATCAACATATGAAATGAGAAATGAAAGACTGACAGGTAGAAGTACCTAAGGCAATGCATCACTTTAATGATTTGTACCGACACCAACACTTGGAAGGTTTCCGGTATAATCGGGAATGTATAATACATCATTAGTGTTAACCTGTTGATGAGTTAGGCGAAATAAATTCTTAATTGAATCACGTTTAAAAAAAAGTAAAAATTGTTTAACATCTTCAAATTGCTCTCATTAAAATGTGTAATCGCGTGGTGAGTTCTATTGAAGCAGATATTTACACTAGTCGTTCGTACATAGTCGTTCTCCGGCGACTCGCCAGTGAATGAGCTTAACCCATCAAAGCCGGAATTTTTTTCTTAGTAGAATTAAAAATAAATATAATTATATGGTCAATAGGGCAACAAATAAGTTACAGAAACAAATTTTCGAAAAGTTTCATTTTTGAATATAGTTACAGCATGTGAACTTATAGTCCACACTAGGTTATTTAGTTATGTTTTATGAAAGAGCGCAAACCACTCAATGCTGAGTCCAATACCACATTTTTCACATTGTGTATGACGAACTGAAGAACGTCCTTCTCCAGCGAATCATCGACGTTTCTTATTTAGGACGGCCATGATGACATGGTTCATACCGTCATCTAACATCGTCAGAAACATGGGTTAATGATAGATGAGTTCTGCCAGCTGCTGACCTACCTGGTCTTATTGGAGATTTTTTATATAGAATCTTTTTTTCGGGAAGAACATTATATCGAGAAACAAGCATTATCTCCAGAAAACATCTGAAATGTTTCATTCAATGTGACGTTCGGATTAGTGCAGTTTAGAAAAAGGGTGTGTTTTCTACTTTCCTCCAAAATTAGTTGAGTTTGGAAAATTCAGCACAATTTAAAGACATGTTGTTTTCATACCATTGTGAATTAACCGGCGAAAACTACAATAAGCTAATTGTATGCACTACCTTGTAGTAGAAGTTCAACTTTAAAATAAATGTTTGGCAGCTGCTTTACTTCCCAGGCTATTTGAAAGATGGCATGTAAGTGTGATGAAAGTGAAACAGTAAACTTTGATGGGTTTAATGTATGAAATTAAATAACTGATTCTGTGATGAAATGCATTAGATTCATTCATTGCTGAGTGAAGGCTGGCGAGTCGCTGGAGAACGACTATGAACACCAGTGTGATGAGAATTACGAGCTCACACGCAGTTTTTAAGTCGGGTTCTACTGGCGCGAAAGTTCCTAACCACTATTTTCAAACAAAGATTAGGGGTAATTCTGGTGACACTTGTTTTCCCAACAATATTTGTTTTGTAAACAATATTCACATCAATGTTGAAATTGAATATATATTCTGGTAACCACCTTGTTATCAACTTTGATATGTCTTCAATGTTATATTAAATCAATAATTTGACTTTCTTCTATTGGCTACACTTCATTTTTTGTTTCTGTGGACATAATCTATGAATTTTGGCATATTATTGTTTTGTGATTGACATCTGGCTGGAAGCTAGAACAGGGAAAATTTTACTTTTTTACCATAAGGTCCGTATGCATTTAAATTTAATTATCGTATAGTAATAGTAATATATTAAAACAACTGATAAATGCCGTATTTTCTTCGCCTTTAGAATACGACAAGAAGCAAATTCTCTTATATAAGTTAGCATACATACAAGGATATTTTCCGGATATGCAAAAAAGCATTCCGTTGAATCACAGGACCTCTAATATTTTTTAAATCTTAAGTTAAGCATAATCTGAGCGTTTGTCAAACACGTTTTGCTCCATTTTGACGTTAGTTAAATTTAATCAGGACCCACATTGGCGCGTAAACTTTCAAAATAAAATTTACATCTTTCAAATTTGACCTGCGATTCTCTGCCTATATAGAACCTCAAGTTGAGATTTGCCAAAGTAAGTCATCGGGATGGCTACTTTTTCGGGATTACAGTTTAATAAATCGACGGAGCTTTGTCCAGAATATATAGTGGGGCATATTTCATATAAGTATCTTTAATCGGTTCTTAAATCTTTAAAATTCACATCTGGTAAACTAGATACATTCAATATGTTTAAATTCGACAAGAGGTAAATTCTATGTTCTATTTGCTTCCCTAAGGAACCTGAAAATTGACGAGAACCAATAATTGTCGCATCATCAAGATTCTGAAAGAGATATCTCAAGAGCAGTTCGTTGGCATGAAGTTGGCAAATTAATCGTTGTAAGGGACGGTTCAACTTCGTTTCTGGATAAGTTCTAACTCCGTTCTTTAATCCAGTATTAACGACTGCACCGTCTCGTCGCGTCGCGTCGTACCGCGACTAAGTCTTTCAAATTGTAGTTGTGTTTTTCAAGAAAGTGGAAAAAACATTCAAAAATACATTTTGCAGAACCTGAAAAAGGTATTGTGTCATCTATAAAGATAGAATCGGGCTCTTGAATTAAGGAAACATGTTCCCCAACTGTTATTCTCCTTTGATTGAGATGTCGCCAATTTTTTCTCGCAAGAAATCACACGTAAGTAGTAAATACAACCTTCACACGTGAACGTAACCTTCACAAGTTCATAATTTACGTTTCGCTTGCAATAATGTCTTGGCGATTTTAAAATGTTAATTGGGCCTATTACTGATATAAAAACAGTAAAAATCACGTTCAAACAATTTTTTTTACTATAAGCTTTAAATTTCAAATTTACCTCAATAGACTTTTTCTTAGAATACCAAAAAGCCCCCTTTGGAAGCTATTTCAAAACAAAAACTCAAAATTTTCTCTAGATACCTCTCATTAACTTAGTAAATCTTTCAAATCACATATCTATTGATATTGATCAAACCAAAATTAGAAAAAGTATTTTAATACATCAATAAGACTTTATAACAATCGGAGCTTCTGTTATCAGAAATCTTTACGCTTTGTATTTTCATTTAAACTGTATATCGTTTACACAAATTTAAAGATATCTGATTGACAGTTTCCGCAGTTGAAAAAGTTTAAAACTGATGTACCTATTTATGTTACACAGATTTATCTGGTTTAAAATAAATATGATTCATAAAATGCATATAAATTTCACTGTTTTTCTGTTGACCTTCAGTTACTATTATGTATCCATAAAAACAATTGTATATAATTTATTCTTCATATTCAACCTGTCCAAGTAACAAGAAGATCACAAAACATCACAATGTAAAAACCAGTGATCTTTGTAAATCTGTGGTCAGTTTAATGAGTCAAGCCACAAGGTAATTCTGGTAGTGGCCTTGGTGAAACGGTAATTTAGCTTTTGCTATAAACACTTAAATTTTTTTGATTATAATACAATATCTATAATATTAATATTTTTTTTGTAATATCTAATATCGTAATGGAAATTTCAGTAATATGTTTAATACTACTTGAAATAATTTTTTAAGTTAACTTATTACTTATCACGTTTATAATCAGTATCTACCCATGAATTTGACACTGCTGCTGAATTCATTTTGGGAATATAGTCACCTTGACAGCAACGATCCATGCTCGAAATTAATGTCGTATAGGAATTGTGAATCTATGTAAAATCTAATTAATAATACAGGGTGGGGAAATAGTGCATCGGACTTCGATATCTCCAGTTCTGCGATAGCTAGAAATAAAAAAAAATATAAATAAACTAGATAAAAAAAGTCTATAACCAGAAATTACAGGATCAAGTGCTTTTGTTTTAAATGTAATGCTATGTATATCAGTACATTCTTTGAAGCCTCTTTATAGACTCTATTCATTGCTATATTATTATTGACTATCTCCCAACCACTTGAATATAATGATTTTTTTTTGTTGAAATAATGTCATCTGCAGATGCATATTGAAAAAATCACCAAAGTCACAATTATGGGTTTTAAGGAAAACTTATGTGAATACTAGTGACGATACATCTAATTAATGTTTTTGAATAATTTTTACTTCCTAAAAATGTACAGGGTGGCCAAAAATTAGTATTCAATTAAGAAGTTTTTAAATTGAATTTTCTCAATTTTTTCAAATGGAACACCCTGTATATTTTTCAACGATGTGATATAGAAATGAAAAACATATCTTGTAAATCTCTATGGCTAATTGCAACTATTTTCGTTTTATTGGGCAATAAGTACAAAATTCAAGAATAAATTAAAATAAGGTTTCTTTAAATAATTCATTAGAAAAAATTATAATAAGTAATCCACATGTTGCCCATTTTGGTTGACACACGTCTCTATGCACTTCTGAAATGTGGCCATTTAGTGAGACCATTTGTTCCAATCCAGTGAAGTGGGTAAATAGTATTTAACTGGTCCCTTACTGTAATACTTGTGTTGTAAATTGTTTTACTGTTTTCGTTATTCGACAAACAATAAAACCTCAGTTTAATATAAATTGTCTTATACAAACGAACATTTATCGCACTTCACGGTCGTCAGTTATCATTTGTATTAAATTTAAAATATTTCGAGTTTTACAAAATGAATTTTAATAAAGCGGAACTTGTAGACATGACTTTTGTATTGGGCGAGTCAGACAGAAATTGTTTGCTTGCCTATAGAATTTATAAGAAAGGATATCCTGAAAGAAGGATTTCTGATGTTAGCAGCTTCTAAAACCTTCTCGATGGATTTGTGGAAACTGGAAATGTCGATTATAAAAAGTGAAAGAATAAAACGTGTTGTGCACGAAGAAAATGAGTTTTCTGTGGTGCTGGCAACGGTCGAGAATCCCCATATTAGTCAGAGAGAAGTGAGCTCATTAGTAGGAATAAGTAGACGGTCGAATCTTAATAACAAATAAGTTTGATGCATATCATATTCAAATACACCAGGAACTATCTGATGACGATTTCAAAGGCGTCTACAGTTTTGTAATTGGGCCAGAGATAAAATGCAAGATGTCACCTTATTCAGTAATGTTTTATTCACTGATGAGGCAACTTTTCATAAAAATGGATTTGTTAATAGGCACAATTTCAACTATTACGCTTTGGAAAATCCTCACTTTTTTAGGCAAGTTGATAACCAGCACAGATGGTCTATAAACGTTTGGGGAGAAATTATTGGAGAACATGTAATAGGGCTACATTTCTTTGATGGTACATTGACTGGAGTTATTAATCTTCATTTTCTGGAAAACTATCTACTACAATTATTGGTGATTCTTCCTGAAAGGATTTGAAATAGGATGTGGTATTAGCAAGATGGTGCTCCACATTATTTAAATGCAGTTAGAGACCACTTAAATAATACCTACCCACTTCAATGGATTCGATTGGAAGAAATGGACACACTAAATGGCCTGCTAGATCCCCAGATCGTATAAAAATAGATTTCTTTTTATGGGGATACGTGAAGGAAATTATTTATAAAGACACCAACAACAGTACAAAATATGAAGGAAAGGATAATAACTGCCTTTAGATCTATCAGGCAGGCAATTTTAGGAATAGTAGAGACTCTCATTTCAAAGGCGCATAGTGACGTGTGTCAGTCAAAATGGGCAACATGTGGAGCACTTATTATAATTTTTTCTAATGAATTATTTGAAGAAACTTCTATTATTTAAGCTTATTCTTGAATTTTGTACTTATGGCTCAATAAAACGAAAATGGTTGCAATTAGCCATAGGGAAGTACTTACAAAAAATGTTCGTTTTTCATTTCTACATCACATCGTTGAAAAATATGCAGGGTGTTCCATTTGAAAAAATTGAGCACTCAATTTAAAAAGTTCTTAATTGAAAAATAATTTTTGGCCACCCTGTACATTTTTAGGAAGTAAAAATGATTCAAAAACATTAATTAGACTATGTAGACTAGTATTCACATAAGTTTTACATAATTGTGACTTTGGTGATTTTCTTCAATATGCATCTGCACATGGCATTATTTCAACAAAAAAAATCATTACATCCAAGTGGTAGGGAGATAGTAAATAATAATACAGGAATGAATATAGTCTAGAAAGAGGCTTCAAAAAATGTACTGACATACATAGCATTCCATTTTAAAAAAAGGCACTTTATCATGTAATTTCGTCTTGGCTCGCGCTGTATATTCGAAAATAATTTCTCGTTATAGACTTTTTTTATCTAGTTTATTTGTATTTTTTTTTTTAATTTCTAACTATTGTAGAACTCAAGATAACGACATCGAAGACCGGAAAATAATGTATTTTCTACTCAAAAAATTGACCAAAAACAGCTAACTTACTGTTATTTGATTTGAATGTTTGAGTTAAGGGGGCGATGTTCGCAAAAACGAAAACTACAGAGTTAGCTTAACTGCTCTGATCTATAGTTCATGTTGGATCTAAATTTGATCTTTTGGAATTCAAGTTATTCCCAGCAAGACTGAGGTATAGATTAAACTTGTCTCCAGGGTGCAGACTTTTAGTAAACCGTTTCATTTTAGGAAATAATCGTATGGCGGGACTCCCTTAACCAGATAGATATACAGTAACAGCACGCGCGTTAGGAACTTTGTTCCACCTCAGCACCTGTGCTACGTGGACATGCTCGAAAACAGCACGCGCGCTATGTTAATTCGGAGACAAATATCATTAGACTGAAATTGTGAAACAAATTTGATGTTGAGTAAGCCTATGTTGGTTAAGTTAACCCAGAACTACTAAATGAGAATAACATATTACCAGCTTAATTGTCATGTTAACTCAATAAGTGTATAGTAGTCTGGTGCAGGTTTTCGTTCCTCAATAATATAATATACCATTTAGGTTGGGCATTTAAAATGTTTCTTTTAAACAACTATATATAGATTATTTTATTATTAATATTTATTATGATTAAAATTTGTTATTATTAATAAATACGTATTTATCATTATGCGCATTAAATTTTTTTTATAATATAGGTTAGACTCGGTCGTTAAAGGTTTCTCCTTTTCCTAAATTTTAAATTGTATAATGTTTTAAAAAAAAACTGATTAGCCTAACCTAACTTATATAGTGTGTATGTTACAAACTTCAGGTGCTAATTTCTGGCAAAAATTTTTGAAGTACAGAATGTTTCAGTGCCGTTTTCTTTATTACAGTTTTTTATGCAGGGTGTCTCATAAAGAATGGGACTCAGAGCAACAGTGGATTTCTGAAATCAAAATATTACAGAAAATATACAGTTATAGATGGTAATCAATGACATTACTTTTCGAAAAATCACGTATATTTTGTTTTGAAAATGTAAATCATTTGTATATTAAAGAAAGTCCTATTTTTGATTTTTTTCTATCATGTCCATTTTTGACTGCACACGAATTTCGAGTCAAAAATTCCCGATTGTCTATACTTTTTGAGATATTAGGGCGCAAATTTCCAAAATGTCGCGTTTTCTCACTGCCTATTATTGCAGTATTTATTCACTTTTTTTTTTAATGTATCAATAGGGATTCTTTGAATGGTTTTAAATGCTCCAACGCAGTCGCTAATAATATTTGCCTACTGTGTTCGTGAAAAATTATCCAAAATAATATTCCAAACTCTTTTACAGGTTATCAGCCGAACCTAGGGATTGTTTACCGTTATGTTGGTAGTTTGGGCAAAGAGGGATTATTTTCATTGTGGGTACGTACCGTAAAAGCAGCACGTCCCTTCTTTTGCGTAAAATACAGACACGCCTGACGGCAGCGGAAGGAACATGCTGCTTTTATGGCCCTCATCCTCGTAATGCATACGGGCCGTAAATTATTTCAATAAAATATTAACATCTAGTTAGCTACTTCAGTATTGCCAACTATACAAAGTTGCCAGTATTGCTACATACAATTCGATTAACAGTATCATATTCCATGGCTTGCTTATTTGTTTAAATTAACAAATATTTATGTAAAGGTCTATCCACCTAAATATTTGCAAATGTTTGCGAATGCTTGCAAACTCAAATATCTTTAGTGGAGACGTCACGTTTGTGTGATCAAAATATACTAGTGAACGTTTGTGATTGTTCCGTACAAAGTCAGTAACATCAATCAAATTCGTTGTTTGTACGCGTTTGATAGAGACGCCTAGCGGTCTAGTTTTAATAAAAATTTCCGGCGTGCAGACTTGAGGTTATAGTTTGAATCTTGTTAACATGATCACGAAATACGCTGTATTCAAAGCAAGTTTCTTGCTGGGAGCTATTATAAAAATATGGATGAAAACTACTCGCAACAACGTAACAAAAATAAATGCTCGCAAACCTTTCTTCAGTGGAGACACATACACATAAAATATTTGCAAGCGATTGCAAACATTCGCGAACGTGTTGAAGTGTTTAAAAGCATTCAGACCTATGGATAATTAACAAACTAAAAAAAATGTGACTATATGCTGGTCTGGCTGGGGAAAGAAGACCCGCGGATTGAATGAGATTTTTGCATTCCATTCACAATGAGGCGTAAGTGAAATAAATCATGCAAATTTTTTTGATCGTTTGTATCCGCACCTACTCATTGTGAAAGATACTATATCCCTAATATATTGTTTCACAAGAAGCTGGTGACTTATCGGCAATACTCTCCCTTGTCGCGTGGACCTTCCTTTCCCGGCTGGATAGTACTGCAGTCGGCATGGGAGGTGAGAAAATGTGAGATTTTTTGAATTTTCAGCCCCAATATCTCGAAAAGTATAGCCTAGCGAGAATTTTTTACTCGAAATTGGTGTTCAGCAGGCAAAAAGTGAGTTAGGAAAAAAAAATTCAAAAATTGGACGTTCTCTAATATACAACACTGCCGTGCTATTAATACTACTTCGATTCATAAAAATTATCATAAAAGAATTATTACACGCCATTTCTGGCATATCTTACTAGGCATCTTTCAATATTTGTATCAAGTGACCCCCCACTCTGAAGGGAACTCATGGATCCTATTTCTTCTTTTTCCAGTAGGAAGCTCCTAGCATACGTACTGCTAGAGAGCATGTCCACGTAGCACAAGTGCTTTACTGGTTCCGACTTCGGCTCTTCCGATTCACTTAGCGCAGGTGCTGTTATTGTATATGCAGTCCGGACGGCTATATCACACTACCCAAAGAATAAAAAAGGGGTTCAAATTATTTATTATTTGTATCAAAATATATAACATCATAAAAAATACAAATATTATTGGAAAGTAAATCCACCACGATGGCGCATTTCATATAACTGGTAGGATTTATTTTAATACGGAGGTTTGTAGAATAAAAATTTTTTTTTTCGATTCAATATAATTATGATGTTTTTAAACCAGGACTATTATTCGTGTGCCATTTATATCCATTATAATGTTCAATTGTCGACCAACAGAAGGCGTTACTCTGACAGAATTGCAAGTATTCTGTGACATAACCTAACGATCTGTTGTTGCAATTTAGACGTGTTTTCGATAATTTTTATAAATGGCAATATAAGTAAGTTTTGCATATATTAATTTTTCTAGGTGGTACCGAGAAACGAGTCCGACTGGATCTTCAGGGAACCAACTATCGACATTTTTACAGACTTGGAGCGCTTCGCCACTCATCCGGAACGCATACCTAAAAAACAAAAGAGAGTGTTTGAAGGGGATTTCCATATGGAATTCTGCGATAACGTGCGACAACTAGTGCAAGCCTATTTTCGAGATTTCAACTTTGAAAGACTTGATAAGCCATGGAGAGCCTTTACATCTTCATGGGCGCCCGAAACTTTGGCGAGGAATCTCGGGATAAATTCCTCGTTTGTGCTTAAAGACCATTGTTACGTGTTAGTGCGGCTTTCTAGGTTCCGCGATATAGTGAAACTTGACAGAATTCCAAACAATATAAACTTGGCAGAAGTGGTGGCCAGAGAAATTGACAATATTCAGAAAGGTGACGTGGCCAGTGTGGTTATGTTCATTAGGAAGTATGGATCTCACTATATTCATTCCTATGTTACTGGGAACTCTTTGTATCAGGTAATGTTTACTTAAGTTTATAATTTTTACGTAGAAGGATCAGTTTAAAAAACTGTGTTGTGTTTTATCTATTTTCATCGTGCATTTAGGTAAAATCCCGGATAAAATACTTATTTTAGAGATTTAAAACTCATAAATAACGTGTAACATTAGGCTTGTTCCAACAGATAGTTCGGAACGAGTTCCAAATTTGATATCTAAATGTTATTGATCAATTTACAAGACCTTGAACTGTATTCCATCACCTGGACCAATCAAATCAAATTATCAAATTCGGAACCGTCCTGGTTTGTCTGTTGAACAAACCTATTATCGCATAGTTGCAACACTACTATAAAAAATATATTTTAAGTAATTTTTCGTATTTTAAAAATATTTGATGATTATATTTGGCGTTTATTTGTAAACGATGTCAATTCTCCGGGGCACCCACATCCCAGAGCCACAGGTCCATCATGCTGGGCTGGCGAGTGTGCTTTGTCGGTGAGGAAAAATGTCAACTATATGGTTTGAATCCCCAGTGAAGTCCATCAGATATGTTAATAACTTAAATATTTTTAAATATATTATATAAACAAGCTTGAGCGTTTTAAGTACGCTGTCATTTGCTATGGCCCATTTTTTGAACCTCTCAGATCCTTTAACAGTCTAACAATATCATAAACAAAAATACTGATCTAATTTTTATTTCTTTACATGTATTTAGTTACAATTTAAAGTCCCATTATTAAGAATCATCCGGTATGTATATAAAAAGTATCTTTGTTTAAGACGCTCAAGAAAAAGTTTGTGTGTCCGCGGCTATCCCCCCGCCCCAAATATCTTCGAGAGTAATTTTATTCAATTAAAAACTAAGCAAAAAAATTTATGAAATAAAACGTTTCAAAGAATAATAATTTTAAGTGTATAAATTGTGGTATAATGTAAACAATAGGATCACGAAAAGAAATGAGGTATGACCACAAAGGAATTACAACACAAATGCATTGATGCATTAAATATTATAATTACAGTTACAGGAAATCGTGAGAAATATAACAAATCAAACAAAAAAAAAGTATCAAAATACAATTTCGCTCGCAATTTTGTTCATTGTTTTTAGATTCATATCGGATATATCGAGTTACTCTTCGCTATTGAGGATTATACAATTCTATCACTAGAAGGTCCTTTCCATTTAGAAAAAAAATCATTTATGTGTTAATGATTTCGAAAAATCGAAAATATGCTAAAAATTAGCTTCAAGCCGAGCAGGACTGTACCCCGAGTGAACTTCCATGTACGAAATTGAACTTGACTATTTTTAGTCGTTTGTATACCTTTTCCACAATATGTGATTACTCTGTGTAATCGAATTGTTTCAATCGGAATAATAATAATAATCAGATCAGATTGCGGTTTGTAAAACATCATGAAACTGCAGGAGTGGGCATAGAATTATTCAAGGCAGCAAAAAGAGCCGCATATGATCTCGGTCGCGCAATCGACATCAGGCGATGGGGATGGTATAGCCAGTCACTAAGCTTCAACCAAATCGCCTGAGACCCTGAATTGAGTTGCTGAATAGGAAAATCTGTTTCGGCACATCAATAAACCCCAGCATGGTGTCTTCCATAAGAGAGGTCAGCCGGGCATAAGTCGGAGACCGAGGTATTCATTATGGCCTGCCAGGATGGTGTTAACAACACCTTGATCTACTATAGCCTCGTGTAGCGTGTACAGGTTCCTGATATCAACTGCACTTATTCTCTGCATGCCCTATATATGCGATTTCGCTTACATCCACGAACATAACGCGGCGTTATGAGTATTATATTACCTACATTACGATTATATTACGCTGTGGCCTCAAGAAGGATTTCCATTTATAGAAAATCTTTTACTAGTAGGCACACAAGTACGCAATTAAAGCTTGATTCACTTCTCTTTATGCGATACAAATTTATAAATCACCAAGAAGTGTGTGGCAATTTCATTTGATCCTCAATTAAATGGAGTGAGTGGTTTACGACTTTGTACCTTTTTTAGGTATTATTTGTTAGTATTTATTATTATTTGTAAATGAAATATTATACAACGTAAAGCACTCGTACAGGGTAAACCAGACACTAGTGCTGCCTTACACTAATAAGCCTGGCATGGTCCTCCTCGGTAGTCAAATCAAGGTTATGTATGTCGAGTTTTGGCCCCTACCGAGAAAAACATCACCTTAAAGAAGGAGAAAACGTGGACCAAATATCGCGATTTCCGGTATGAGATCCAAGTGCTGTATCCAGGCTACCCAGTCAAGAGGGTTGTCCTAATAATGTGTACTCAGAGGGACAAGCCTGCATTGCTCTTGGCACTAAAGACCATACCGGCCTGCCAAAAATCAGCCTAGTGGCTGGCAGGCCAACTGCAGAAGGCGGACATTCTAGATTCTCTCTGTTTACTTAGGCCACAAGATTCTGGGATCTATAGGCACTAACCCTGCGAGATGTGAGACATGACGATAGCTAATTTGCTGGCGTTCCTCTTGTGTGGTTCGAAGGCCACGGGAGCACTGTTCAGCATTGGGAAAAACGAAGAAAAATGAACATTATCGCAGTTTTGCAGTGTTCGTCGCCAGGACTCTTGTCTGTAAACAAAAACAGTGTTGTTTATGTAATAACATTTTTGGGATTATTCATTGCCACTCTTGAAATCTTTTATCTATAATCTATGGAATTTATATACTTACAGGTTGGGTCTGAAATTGGTTGATCAAGTTTGTGAGCAGAAATGTCCGCTATGTGAAAACTATTTTAGATTTTCTCTCGGATTTCCTAGTATAAAGTAAACTACTTCTGACTAACGATTCTTAGTATTACCCATCCACTATCTCCTTAGACTTTCCTAGTATACCAAATTTCTTTAGCGGTTTGCATTTGGTATAATACAAAAAATTATTTATACAAAATATGTTTTATTTTTTAAACGTAAAACCCCATAAAATGTTTGGCTACGGCACTGGCAATTTCAATTATTACTTTGAATTATGGGAGTGCCTTTAGCATAGAGAGAATATGTCAGTACTTTTAGCTTTTATCGTTTTTTTATATTTTATCTCTTAAGTAACAAAAGATTGGTCAATCAAAAATTGAGTACTAATATATTGACAAATTTTTGAGACATTTATACATGGTTTTTAATTAAGTGTCAGTATCTCATTGCTCTCAAGTTATCATAATTACACAAATTACAAATAATTCGAGAGCCAATATTTTTTTATCCATTTTTTGCATTCAAGGTTTGAAGCATATTAGGTATATATGTATTTCTGTTAAAATCTGATTGCCTGTTTATTTTATAATGAAATAAAAAAATCAGAACTAATGCATTTACAACGATATACTAATTAATTTAATTTCTTTAAGATATAAAACTACTTTATGCCTCTCAACCACAATATTCTCGTCAATTTTTTTTCCAGTGCCAACATTTTATTTTCTATGAACACTTCTTCACACCATTATAATTGTGAAGTGGGATATATGTCATAGAATATCCAGTTATTATATTAAATATATATAAATAAACAATTCTCTCAAGTTTAAAAATAAACTATTTAAAATGGGATCGAATAGTTTAATCTTTGTATCTGTGTTACCTACTTATCGATGTATAAATATCACCTCAAGTACCACCCTCGATTAGACTTATAAATAGAAAAAAAAGGTGCATATAAGACAGATCTGAAAAATAAAACACAAACAAAATAAACAAGATTTTAAAGTGGAGTAAATTAATAAGCATTCTCATATGATTCATTAATTTTTTTAGTATATAGAAGAGTTCTATATACACAGGTAGAAAAATGCTTCACTTTCATATAAGCGGACTTAGGATTCGATGATTCCAAAAAAAGATGTTTTGGTAGATTATTTCCCTTAAAAATGGTTGAATGAGTACGAAAATTGGTATAGACTACCCAAACAACCCTTCTTTTGACTTTTTGAAATTTTGTTCACAGCTTCAGTTATACTGGATTATTCGGTGGGTTTCACAAGTTTTCAATAAAAATGAGAATGTCGTTTTTGGATCTATTGCAAAATTTCAAGTGTGAAAGTTTCAAGGCCTAACCGCGAGACAGAAAATTTGGGAATCTGAAGAAATTATGTTCGTATTAACTGACATAGTTTTCCACAAAACACCATATACTGCCCTCAACTCGCGTTTCACCAACCAAGTTGGCATCATCTGGAGATGATTAAAACTAGTCATATGATGCCAATTTGGCTGGCGAAATGCGCATCGAGTGCAGTATCTGGTGTTTTGTGGAAGTAAATTTGAGGTAGCCTCCAAAGCTGCTTCTAAAATATCAGAAAATTCTTCATATACTCCCACTGCTTTTGCATATATTTTTGCGGAACAATTTTTGTTTATTTACACGGCGTTACTATGTTTTTCATTACCATGTTACAATTTTGATCAAACTACTTTAATTATATATTTAATTCATAATCTATCAAGTGACCATAAAATTTTTCTATTAATTTTAAATTTTTCGCTCATTTCCATCTAGCGTGCGAAAAAGTCTGGTTTGCAACCCGAAAAGTGTCTTTTTCCATACATGGCGTATTTCTGATCGAATCGTAGCCTGGTACCTACGGAAAAAATCACTATTCCTTATTTGTTGCACAAATAGCTATTAATATAAACAAATAATGCGGGAAATGCACATTAGCATTGACATTAAAATTTTCAAGCATATTTAAATCAAAGGTGTCTCTCCAAAAAATAAATATTGAATAACTACATATTATCTTGATTTAATTAGATAAACCGCATTTTAATCTTTTAAATTATTGGTAGGATTAAACTGATATATAAAGCAGCAAACTGTTTTTTTTTATTTGTTGACATTTCTATTTTTTTTTTGTTTCAAACGTTACAAGGTTAATGCGATTCCAGTACAATATTGTTCGCAAACTAAAGCATATTTTAATACCTATTCATATTTTTCATATTTATGTTAATAATTGCATATGTGTTGATAGGAATAAAAGCAAAATCAAACAGCAGAAAATCACCATATGCAGAAAAAATATATATGGTGGACCAAAATCGATGGGATTTGGGTTATCTCTAAAACTATGAGATAGTGAGATTTAAATAAATAGATTGTTAGTGGGTCCTAGTATCTTCCCTCGACTGCGACCTAAAAAGATCTTTTGTGATAGTCATTATATCTATGTATACCCAATACCCATCAATTTCTTCTGAAAAAGCCTTAAAGTTCTCTGGGGCCATGGTTTCCACTTCGACAGATGTTGTGGATATCTGCACCTAATGTCGCAACCTTTGGCAGATTGTATGAGCAAAGTATATGTTCGGTGGTTTCCGCCTCATCTGTACAGAAGTGACATATGTTGTTTTCAGCTTTGCCCATTTTTTTTAGACGGTACCTCAGTGGGCAATGACCCGTGAGAAGGCTTATTAGTATCCTTAACTCTAGTTTGCTGAGTATGAGCAGTTCTGTAGCTTTTTTTGCGAGTAGTTTATAAACTTCTTCGCCTGTCTTTGACCTGGAGTTAATTTCCAGTATAAAAAGTAACATAACCTTTTCATATTTTCTGTCCTCGTCTGTTGTGTCGCTTTTAGATATTCCACTAAATGGTTCTGGTCCGATGAATGATGATCCTGCACGTTCCTCGCAAGGTTATCAGATAACTTATTCCCTTTTATTCCTTAATGCCCTGGTACCCACATCAAGGTAACCTTGTTGTCCCTTGCCAATTGCTTTTATATCTTCCTTCATCTTTGATCCATCAATATACCGAATAAAGGATCCGTTTTCAAATTTGTGTCCTTCCGAGTTCCATATTTGGCGATCAGTTATTACCACTTTAAATATCCGCACAAATTCAAGTCTCACTGACATTTTGGTCAGGTTTGGTCATTGAGACTAATTGAAATTCATTCAAAATACTCAGATGTCCAACCAGATCTCCTGGCTTGAATTTGCTGGATTGCAGTTTTTGAGCGCTGAGGGTTCCTTTCTTCTTTACGTAAAGGAAGCAAATCAAGCAAGACGCTCATTGCTCCTGTTGGACAGGTTCTCATTGCTCCTGTGCTTCCCAGATACGCTTACCATTGCTGTATTAACAACTTGTTTTGTGCTGTGTTATCTTTTATTTTTTGCCATCATACTAGAGATGCATAGGTGACAATGGGTCTAACAACTATTAAGTATGACCAATAGATCACTTTTGGTTTTAGACCCCCAAAGATCTTGCGGCATTTCCAGCCCAACAAACATTTTCCATAAAATTATCAATAACTCGACTTGGTAAAAGACAAATTTACTTACTGAGGTAGTTATGACGTAAAATTGACTGGAAAAATACACTTCCCATAGAAATTTACCTATTGGTTTTACTGTATATTTAAATTTACGTAAATAATACCAATAAATCTACCTCATACACTATTTTACTTAAAAGTACTTTTAACTAAAGCAGCAGCAACTCAAAAAATCTACCGCAAATTACTTTATTGATAAATTTCTCTTAAAGTCGAAATAAGTAGTACAATTAAGTCATATTTACCTTTTTGGTGACTGGAAATCGTCATAATGGTAGAATATTCTAACGAGGTAGATTTTGTTGGAAATTCTACGTAATTTATAGCTACGCAGCAACCTATTTGGTCGCCTTTATTACGCTCCTTTAAAATAATACCAAGTCGAAAACGTCGATAAATTCTACCTAGCTTATCTACCTGACTTCAACCATTCAATCAATTATTCTTTGTAGTTACATTTCCAAAGGCAGTGAACCTTAAGGTTAAATTAGCGCAAGCCGCCATATTTTTTACCACAGTTGTACGATTTGAAACTGAAATTTTTAAAATGAATTTGTATGGAAAATTTTCGGCGCATTAATTTTAACAACCGGGAACTTCTAATATACGCAATTAAATTGGATTTATTTTTATCAGCGACAGCCATTTATTTTCTATCTTACTATGAATTAGGTGTCTTTTCAATTTTGCAGCTGACTGTCAACAATGTTGCTACTACTATAGAAAAAAATACTAAATAAGTATAAAATTCTTCTCATTTGCTATTTGTACATAAATTCGTGGATTTTACCTAAAACTAGTCAACTCGATGTCGAGTTGACGTCGAAATGAAGTCAAATGTACCTAAATACGTATTAGTAACCAATACTGTGTGACTACAAAGAACATTTATATGTAATTTTATCTATCTTAGTCAATTTAACTAAATTTCGACGTCGTCTTATTCTCCAGTTATATCGCTTACACGTCGCTTCAACGTAAATTTTACTTAAATAACCGTATTTAATTATAATTTTGCGACTAAATTTATTATACCTCATTTAGGTAGTCTGCGTTTGCTAGGAGGGTGCCGCTGTTTGTTTCAGGTGAATTTTTGATCTAGGATTACACCTAGAAATTTTACCTCATCAGAGAAGTCAATTTATAGGTACACCATTTATAGTGACACTTAGTAAGATAAGGTGGGATAAGTGCATCCCCAAAATTGATTAATAACGCTTTACAAAATCACAACTACTTTGTTTCTTAGCAAAATTAATCAAATAATTTTTTGCATACTTTTTGGAATATTTCAGTTTTATAATATTTGCAGATGTAAAATTTTCGTGATTTTTTTTATAGTCACAAAAACGCACTTGCCCGGTCAATTGGGGCAAGTGCGTCTTTGGCTGTGAGAGAAGTATCTAAGTTGATATTAAGAATTTCTGGGGCAAAACCGCTTAACTATTACTTTGATTTTGCTTTTGCTGTTTACAGAATTTAATTGTCTCCTCCCATTTAAGAGTAATTAACCTTTTTGTGAAATCAAATGAAAATGGCGTAATCTTGAAAATATCTTTATTATAAAAAACATAGACCAATCAAATTAAGCAAAAATCAGGCCCACTTTCACGATAATTTCCAACCATTCCCGACCAATACCATTCGATTCAGTTTTTTCTTTTTTTGAATTCTCATGGTCAATTTTGCCGTACGTTATATGAGCAAGAATTTAATTTATAAACAATTAAAGTTGTGAAAATGATGAAAATCGATGTTTCTAAATATTCAACTTCAAACGCTGCGAAAGCGGCAACAGATAGAGAAAAATTGCTCAGAACATTTTTTTATAGAACGTTAAATTCCCTTCAAAAAAGTCCCCGACGGCATATCTCTACGATGAATAGTTAAGGCGTTACAATGAGTTAAATGTTTATTATTTTTCTACTGCGTACTGGTCAGCTGTATACGCAACGCGTATCCACTTTTTTCCACATAAGAAACAATTTTCTTCGAAATTAAATTGCGGCACACTTAAACGACGTGGGTAACGCTCTTTTGGAATTCCAGAGCCAGGCTTCAAATTATCTTTTGAGGAATACGCTTTTCTACACTTATCATGAACAGTAACTTCATTAACATTTTCTATTTGATTCCATTTCTTATCCTCACGTTTCTTGCTGCTTTCTATAAACGATTCGATTCCTTTTTGTTTTACTGTTACAGTCTTGCCCATTTGCAGTTCCTTCACATATAAAACAATTTTCTTCTAGCGACATTTTTGATCGGTTTATTTTATATTAATCAACAGCACAACCACAATGATAATGTAAAAATTGCTCACAACCAGTACACTGTATAACTGCGACGACTATTAGCATCAAACTGAACAGCTCATAACTTAATAATAATTTATCTTATAACTTAATAATAATTTTCCCGGTCTTTGAGTATGCATAAAAGTATATAATAATTATATCTAGACCAAAAAAAGTGATAAATACATTTGCTAACGTTGTAAAAATAAGAAAATTATGAAAGATTTACAGCAAGTCTACTTTCAAATGTTCTGCGCAGGCGGCCATTACACGGTATACGAGTCTGTTAATCACGCATGCGCGTTACTTGTACAGCTGACTGATATACAGCAGAAAAATAATAAATATTTAACTCATTGTAACGCCTTAACTATTCATCGTAGAGATATGCCGTCGTGGACTTTTTTGAAGGAAATTTAACGCTCTATAAAAAATGTTCTGAGCAATTTTTCTCTATCTGTTGCCGTTTTCGCAGCGTTTGAAGTTGAACATTCAGAAACATCGATTTTCATCATTTTCACAACTTTAATTGTTTATAAATTAAATTCTTGTTCATATAACGTACGGCAAAATTGACCATGAGAATTCAAAAACATACTGAATCGAATGGTATTGGTCGGGAATGGTTGGAAATTATCGTTTTTAAAAACCCTTAATTTTACTGGTCTAACAATATTTAAAAAGTTTCTATAGTTTGTAAAAATAAAAAATTGTGAAAAACTTGTTTAAATATTTATTGTACATTATACATGTTAAATGTTATTTCAAAATTTATTTCACCTCTACGCCCAATCTCTGGGGTGGGTAAAAGACAAACAATATCATTATCAGAAACTTCTGAACAATCTTCAACTGCAGGGAATTTAAACATTGATTTTTTTCTCGAGAAAACTACTTTTCCTGGCAAATTTAACAGTAATTTCGGCGTTAGAAATATTTGTGATTTGGCCCACATAATGTTTAATATATTTTTTACCAGGAAATTTAACCAGCACCCAGTCATTAGTAGTCATGTCACTGATATTTCGGTGTACATTTTGCAAATCTTCCTGTTCTGTTTGAAAATCCTCAAATGTGTCAATGTCTAGGTCATCTTCGCTTTCGATCAATAATATTTCATCATCTTCTTCATCAGATGATGATGCTATTTGAACGTCTGCTTATTTCTTCTTATTTTTTTGTTTTTTCAATTATTCATCTTTTTCTTTCAGACGCTGCAACACATCTTTGCTTGTGACCACTTCTGCCCTGTTGCAAACTTTTCTTTTTGACCTTTTAATTTGCTGATTTGCATTTGTGGCATTTTTTACAGTTATCAGCAAAAGTGCCTCAAATGAGACATTATGTGCCTTGCTTGACTTACTACTTGTAGAAGATTCTACAGATATTGTAGCAGTAGTTGTGTTAGAAGTGTCGTCATTATTACCTGTGGATGAATGATCAGGAGCAACCTGGTTAAGAGCATCTATTTCGTTGGGATTGAGGCGATCTATTTCGATTTGGCTGGGATTATCCATTCCGGCTTGGTTTGGGTATTTGTTTCGCCCTGGTTTGGGGCAATTGACTCTTCATCGGTACTATGTACCTTTTTTCCATCTTTTAAGCGCTTCAGCATCATAATGGGCCTCTGATATGACTTTATCATTAAAGGGTGAAATACACCCTTTTTTAAAACCGTTTTTATGTTCGTACTCGATTCCAGCCAAACTTGACCCATTAACTGAGAAAACAGTTTCTTGGGAATTTTCAACCCAGAATGTTCCCTCTGCTACTTAACTAATTTAACATCTCAAGAACTCTTTAGTGATCGAAATACTGCTAGATTGAGAGGCTGAAGCAAGTGAGAAGAGTGTGGCGGTATTGCCATCTCAATTACCTCAATGCTTATATGGGTTGAATGCCCGTCATAGATCAGGAGGACTGGTCGTTCCGCACCCAGACTTGGAATTAGAGTCCTTTTAAAATAATTTTCGAATTCCACAGCTTCCATCCAGCCCTTTCTTGTAGCTGCATATGCGGTTCCAGGATATTCAAATCCTTCTGATCCTACCTACTCATTCCAAACGCTTTTCCCTTTAAACACAATTAATGGTGCTATTTTCATTCCAGAAGCACTACATGCCATCATTACAGTAGTGTTTTCACGTCCTGGCCCGCTGGTTATTCTGGTAGATGGAACACCAATTTTCCCAACTACTTTGGTCTTTGACGGATCGGAACAAAAACTTGATTCATCCAGGTTTCAGATCTGGCCTGGTTTATCATTTAGTCCCAGATCATCCAGTGAAGTTTTCAATAACTTAAAATAGCTTTGAATAATGAAAGAGTCTAGAACCTTCTTCCTAGCCACTTCCACACTTTGCGGCTTTTTTATAGACAGGCGGTGTCGCTTCTTAAAATTGATAAACCAGTCTGTACCGGGACGGCCATTTTTAAATTGAGTGTTTATTTTATTCTCCTTGACAATTTTTTCCACAGGGTCCAACTTCCCATTTTTCCATAGTGCAAAGACCTTTTGCCAATTAGTTTTCTAGTTCTATGGGAATATCGGTTTTTCGACCAAAACTTGAACTTTTTTCTCCTTTTCTTCCTTTGACATGATCCCTTAACGTAGTTAATGAAATATTATACAGTGCACTGGCGCTCTTGATAGTCACAACTCCAGTTTTAATATCACTAACAGCTTGTTGAAGTGTCTCTTGCCTATAATTTTTGGCACGCTCGCTTTTTCTTTTATAATTTCGCACCATTTTGGAGGTCAGGGTCTATAAAAAAGTTTTATTTCGTTATTTTTTCGTGGATACGAGTAAGATATTAATAATAAGTAAGAAGGGGTAAATGCGCCCTGATGTCGCACTTGCCTCACTCTGAGAAACCGCACTTGCCCCACTCTGAGAAACCGCACTTGCCCCGCGTGACTGTTTTTGTGGGACAAGAGCGACCCCTATTCTAACCTAAAAACTAACATGAAACTGAAAATAATGATATAACTTAATGATATGTTACATATAACATCAATTTTAAATAGTATCTGAACCAATTTTACACAAAAAATAAACAGCAAAAATAAAAAAATACAATATACTTACATACTCATCACGCCAATAAATAGAACTGCGTGTCTGATCTTGATGACCACATGCTACAATAGGAGTGTGGAGGCGTTTGAACCGTTGCGCACTGTTGCCAAGAGTTGTGCAAAAGTGATAAATCAGGGAAACTCAGAAAATAACGGTTTTTGCAATTTCTGAGGGTCGACGCTCTTACCCCAAATTCGCACCTTACCTTAATTGAGCAACAAATATCAGCCAAAAGTGTCAATTTGTCAAACACATCGATTTTTGTATCAAATCTAGTCTACCCGTACATTAAAATTTACTATTCTTCATTAAATACACGGTTCTGGATGCATTTGTAGAAAAGAATACCTCTGCCAGAACATGGCAGTCATTTTTTAATATGGAGGCGCAATTTCATTAGGATAAATCTCGGGATAAATAGAGTAAATTTATCCTATGTAACTGGGTACTACAATATAACGGAACAATTTTATTACGAAAATGTAGGGGAGTACTCCATTTTAGTTAATTATCAGAAATTTTCTTTTTAAATTATTTTGTAATCTCAGTTGTGTTTTTCAGATGAAATAAAATTTAAATAACAGCGCATTAAGATTCCATAATTATATAAAATTGGACATTTATTATTTATGTTGTTGGCTCGACCGGAAATTAACATAAACTGTGTCGCCTTTAGATTTTTTTTCACGTCCAGTAAGAAACCAGTGTAATTATAATAAAAGTGACCGGTATCGGATAATTTACCGTTAGCAGGAACTGTAAAATATTCAGTAATAATATGTATTTAATTAAAAACATATCATTATAGAATTTTTTTTATTAAAAATATTGGAAGAATGATGTCTGATTAATTAATAAAAATATTATGCAAGGTAAACAACTAGAGAATCTGTTTTGATAGTTCGGGAGAACATTTTTTTTCACACATTTTCTTAAATTTCGTTACTAATTCAAACAAAGCAGAAATTTAGGGTTCATGCCAAGTCCCTTTTAACCAGAGGAAATCTTCCTCTGTCATATGACAAATATGGATGGCGTCTATCGTTCGTGATTTCGCGAGCAGTCTATTGATTCAACTAGAAGCCATTACAGTTGAGACACTTGAGTTCTAAGCGACAACAGCCTTTTGTGTATGTACAGGGTGGCCCATTCTCGAGCCTCATCATTGAGATCTTGGAAACCGCAAGAGATACAGGATCGGTTAAATTATGGCAAAGCTGCGCAATTTGATGCTTATTAAAATGCTGTGTTGGAATTTGGAAAATTCCGAATACTTTCGGAATACTTTAGCAAAGGCTATTCAGCAATAAATTGCACTAACTGCTCATTGTCTGCTTATGTTGACTTTCTTGGATCACCGGAACCTTCTTTTCTACGTAAGTCGTGACATTCAAATTGAGAATGGTGGTTAGGCCGAATCTAAACAAAAATAGTAAACGGTAGAACAATAAGAAAATTGTGACAAGACAATCGTTTCACAAAGGATACTTCTTATTTTCGTGCATAGATACGACCTATGAGGATACAACAATCACATAAAGCTATAACCGGTCTGTGTATATTTTTGGATATGTAATTTAAATCTAAATGAATCGTCATCCATAATCCCAAATTGTTTGCCTCAGTAACTACTTCAAGGTTGACATTGTTTAGCTTTAACTCTACGTCTTTGACATACTTCTGATGCAAAGTATTTGTGCCAAATAATAAAACCTTAGTTTTGGATGCGTTAAAAGATAAGACATGGTCTTTGGAAGATTTTAAAATCGATTCTAAATAAGTATTTATATTGTCGACAGTCAACTTTAACTCATCAGGTTTAAAAGACAAATATAACTGCGTATTGTCAGCATACATGTGCACAATGGTTTATGTGTTTATGAAAATTAGTATAAAGACAAATAACAACGGGCCAAGTATAGATCCCTGAGGTATACCTACTTTCAACTGCATTGGTTCTGAAATGGTGTTGTCAATTTTAACAGTATGAATTCTATTTTCAAGAGCATAATAATTGTATGGAGTCCCCACTAAGATCTAAATAATGACAAATAGCTACCATTATATGATGTGCAATTGATTCAAAGATCTTGCTATAGTCTAACAAAAATAATAAACTTAATTTACCTTCATCGTCAGTAATATGGAGTAACGCTGTAGTACAACTACATATGTATGTTCGGGGTCTAACTCCAGATTAGTGTACTGGTAAAATATTGTTTTTATCCAAATATTCCCTAATTTGTGTATTTAAAATTGACTCTAGTAGTTTAGAGAATGTTGGAAGTAGGCTTATAGGACGAAGATCATTATATTCTTGAACTACATTACTTTTTAGAATTGGTATTACTGCGCAATTTTCCAAAATACAACTATTTATTATATTTAGCAGGTGATACTGAATGATTGGAAAGCATATTTTTATCATCTCTAAATTGATATCATCTGAGCCTACTGAAATTTATTCAGCGCACATAGAATTATATCTAAATCCACTAACTGAAAATTAAATGAGTTTAAAGGTGCATTAACATGATAATTATTTTTGTAGTTGTTTATCAAAGCGATCATCATTAAATTTCGTATGCCAATATAATTCATGTAACTTGTCTGGCCCCTGCCTTACAATCTATACTAATGCCATGAACACAGTACAGGAGATATCATGAAATCTTAAGACATTCGAGGTACATATGTATGTATTTTAATTGTTCCGTACGTTGATTGTTATTGTTTCTGAACCCATGACCTTGCACACACGGAAATTGCCCGCTAGCAGTCACAATCACAAGTTTCTTCTTGATCCTCATAGGTTTTTGAAATATGCATCGGAACATATTTGAAACGTAGTAAAATTAAACCTTGAAAAACTGATATTTAAAAATAATTATATAAACAGAATTAGAAATATGAATAATAATCTGAACAAAATTTAAGGCAATTAACTAAATTAATTTTTATATATATTTTCAGGGTCCTTTCTTTCTATTCAGTAGATTTATTATATCAAACCTATCATGTAGTAATCATAATGGTACTAGCAATACAACTAGCTAATAAATATTTTAAATTTTTTCATAATTTTTTAATTATGTTAATATTTTGAATTTTAAAGAGTCATCTTTTGAATATTATCTCAAGGTTTCATCAAATTGCGTTTTTGCATTAACAAACTATACTGATTTGAATAGAAACCGCAACACCTAGTATTAGTTAAGCAATTTTTTTGAAATGTTTACAAAACGTATATTAAATTATTACTGATAATAAACTTGTTATATACAGTGCGTTCGCAATGAAAGGAATTAATTCAATATAATCTGACCAACGTGGTTTTGCCAAAAACGCTCGGACACGTCGATTTGCAATTTTGAATTGGCACATTTTGAGTCATACGGCAAGTCAGTGTCACTTCCGGTTTTTCCGGAAGTGATATCAACTTTGTTATTTTAAATACAACACCCTGTATTTTTGTAAGGATTTGTATAGATGATACAAAGACGTTTTCAAAGATGTAGTAAACACGTTTTTATTATGAATACTTTTTTGTATACGAACTTACAGCACTAACTGTCTAAAAAATGTTTTTAACTTCATAATACATGTTCAATGTGTTGCCCGTTTACTTCAATGCATTTTTGAATTCGAGTGATTATTTCTCGTTGGACATTGTGAATCATTTTTGGTGAGATTAGTCGGAATTTCTGGCGTATTCTTTGTAATTAAGGTTGTTAGGTCGGTTCACATAGACTTTGGATTTTAAATAACCCCATAAGAAAAAATATAAAGGGGTTAGATCAGGTGACCTCGTCGGCTGCTCAATAGGTTCCCTCCTACCAATCCATCTATTGAGGAAGATTGCATCTAGAAATTGACGAACAGCGACCGCATAGTGGGGAAGTGCCCTGTCTTTTTTGAAACCAAATTATATCATTTGGTACGTTAGGGTCCTGTGGGTTGGGAAACAGAACAGCTAAAGCAGGAATTAGTTTGAATTGAAACTCTAAATAGCGTTCTCCGTTTAGTGTTCCTTCAAAGAAATAAGGCCCAATAATCCGATTGCCGACAATTCCTGTCCATACATTAATTTTCTGAGGCTACTGTGTGTGAACCTCTTGCATCCAATGAAGATTTTCTGTCGCCCAGTATCTGTAATTTTGTCTATTCACATGCCACTTAAACAGAAAGTGGCCTCATCAGAAAAAATAATGTGTTCTATTAAATTTAAATTTTCATTCTGCATTTCACGCAGAATTACATTCTTCGATCCAAGTCGTCTTTCGACAATTCATACACCAGGTGTACTTTATAAAGATGGTACTTAGCTGCTCGAAGAATTTTTGATACTGATCTCGTTGCCAAATCATAGTTTCTTGAGAGTTCCTTAACCGTCACATGGGGATTCTCTTGAACGTGTAATTGGACATTTACCTAAACATCATCAGGTACCTTTTTTTAGTCGGCCTTTAGGTAAATCTCTAACGTGGCCAAACTCTAAATTTTTTTTTCAATTTTGCTCACACTAGATTGGCTAATCGGTGGACGGTCAGGATGACTTTCATTAAATAAGTTATATACCTGCTGTTGAGTTCCAACACCCCCCGTCCAATTGCTGGCATAACACAATAAGCTGGGGGTTGTACTTATTGACCGGTAGCTCAGTTAGCAGGGCTTAGATTGATTTGAGTTCTCACCAAATCTAGGCTGGGCGCCAGGACTTTTGCAAGTACCAAATAATTAAAAGTTTACTTTAATAGGTAAACGTTAAAACTTGAATTCTGTTGGGAAGAAAGTTGAATAAAAAGATATTATTTAATAAAAAGTATAATAAAGACTGGTATATGTACAATATTTACATTGGCTCAGATGGCCCCTTTTAGGCAAAAAAAAAAAATCTAGGTGTGCTTGAAGACCAACAACTAACCACACAAAAAAAATTATATTGAAAGAGAAAAAAAAAAAACAAAAAATGAAATGCCTGATCTCTTACCTGACCAAATATAAATGTTTACTGGGGACGAAGTTTACGTAACTTCCAATGGGTTAGTCCAGCGAAGAATCCACCAACGGCTAAGCTATTAATGGGTTCGGTGTCTGTTTGAATCACCACTGTAAGTACTGCAGTTACCCTTAAGACGACATGCCAGTTGTATAAAATATCGTTTTCCTGTTCCACCCAGTATATAATGATCAGTTCGATCCACCAGTTATCCTCTTCTCTTGGTCCAGGTATTAACATAAAAAGAGTTTTATGAGATCAGTATTATAGGCAGAACAAAGTAAAAAGCTGTGACGTTTGAATTGTCCAGCTACGTAGACAAAATATGAGAGTTAACACAAACTTACAGAGTAAATTGCAAACTAATCGAACTATGATCGGTATCCCACAATATTTTAGGAAGTTGAAGACTTCAACTAACAAGTATCAATAAAAGTTACGTTAAATAGAAAAAATACTAGTCCAACAAATAAACTAGGTGTAACTATGATAATAAACAAAGTGAAATAGGTATTCACTATATGTTAAGATATTTTTTACTAAAAGAAAGTAATCTTCAAGAAAATAGAATTTTGAATGTCTGCATACAGACAGACAACAAGAAAAATAACGTAAATAAATATTGGCTAAATATAAAACAATATTGTTTTCAAATTAAAGGTAAGGTTAAATTAAATTATTTATTAGTTTCTCGGAGAGAGATAATAATGAATTGCAGATAATGTTAAATAAAGATATATAGCTTGACTATATGTTTACTGTAGATAATCAAAAGTTAATCAATTGCCAGATAACTAGGCAGGTATCTTTGCCAGAGAACTAGGCAAGGCTCCACTAGAGCAGCGTTCCTGACTAAATACTAAGTAAACGTTCAAGTAAGCATTCGATATTTTAAATTTAGAAAAACCTTACGTTACTGAGGTCTGGTTGGTAAATATATGCTCTGGTATAAAATGATCCACCACAAAACAAATGCACCACATTAGATAATTTTCACAAAGGTTATAAACAAATAGGTTTAGTCCAAAAAGATGTACCAATCTCCAAATGTCATCGTCACCACTTTTTTACAGAGCTACCAACGTAGCCAAGTGACCTAAAACATCAACAGACAAAGACAGAAAACAACTAACTACGATACAAAATGGCGACATCCGTTGCCGGGTAAATCTAAAATTTACAATAACCGTAAGTTAGTTTAAATTAGCACACGAAATTATTACAACATCAGAGGGATATTAGATAAATTGCCAACAAGGCACGATAAATCGATACTAATCAATATTAATGATGGCTATTCCAAAGAACAACCAAGGTGAACTAATCATCAAAAAGCAAATTCGTAAATTAAGATAAATACGGTACGATATTATTATGAAAATTACCTCAAAGGTACGTTAAATCAATATGGTAACTTTTTAAATAATGATGATCATAAAATTACAAGATAATACCAGAAATCATATAAATTTTACCAGATCGCTGAACTAGAGATGTTGTCTTCAGAACGCTACACTAGTAAGAAGGAAGAAGTGCCGTTCTGTTCTCCCACCTAAACTCGGTTATAGTTTGGAAAGAGACAAACATTTGAGAGTAGAGTATGAGCAATAAAGATAGATAGATATTTAGTGCAAAAATCTGCAAAACCAACTGTTCCAGTAGAAATCAGTGGCGCCATCTGGACTAGACTAGCAGAAACTTAATTCATCGTGGACAACAACAAACTGGAATGAAATGGCTTGCCAGAGTACGAACTCTATCACCAAAACCAATCATCATAAGCACCACAATTCGATCTTTTTCCGTTAAATTCATCTTTTCGGTAAATAAATGTCACTTGAACTTACAGACACCTGATATTGTAAACTTCAATTACATTTTGACAAATTAAAAATCTAATGAAAGCTTACTATGTTAGTGCAGTAAATATCTCACGATATTTATTTTATAAATAATACAAAAAATATTCATAACAAAAACGTGTTTGTACATCCTTGAAAACGTCTTTTTATCGTCTATACAAATCCGTACAAAAAATACAGGGTGTTACATTTAAAATAACAAAGTCGATGTCACTTCCGGGAAAACCGGAAAATATGCCAATTCAAAATTGCAAATCGACGTGTCTGTCCAAACGTTTTTGACAAAACCACGTTGTTCAGATTATATTGAATTTATTCCTTTCATTGTGAACGCACTGTATACATGCAGATCGACGAACGATTTTTTTCTTAATTCTTAAGTTCATACCTGGTATTAGGTTGCAAAGGAAATTATTGCTACAAGGTTACTTTATTTCAACCTCATAAAAGTAATATTTATTTCAAATTTTATGGGCTATTTTACTATAGTAACAAAACCATGACATCGTTAATTGCGTTACATGGGTAATTACGAAGAAGGAATAATTTTTTTGCTTATAATTATTATGACGGGTAATCAAATTAATATTGATGTACTATGCCGATGTGTTTACATATAAATGGAATACAGGGTGGTCCAAACTCGAAGGTATTATCTAATGTCCTATAATAAAAACATTAAAATATCTGATGCTGCCCGCACATAACTAACTTTCTTATCCGAATATACAGTAGCACTCGCATATAGCTTAAATATATGAGATATAAAAGATACGTAATCAAAATAACAAACTTATTAGAGGTTTTTCCCCGCATCATTCATCCATAGTTTTTGGTCTTCAACGAAAATGCATCAAATTTCAAATCCAAATAGACCACCTATAACTGGTTATTAGTCATTTCTTAACGTCGTTATTTCATCAATAAAAAACCGATAACCAGCAGAAGATATTTTGATACCAAAATAAGACCGGGTCTGTATCAAAGAGTTTTCACCCATGCATGACTACAAACTTCCGAGTTTCTACCGTATCATTTTCATTTGCTGTCTCGTCTACTTTTTGACTGAGATATAGTAATATTCTTTTTATAAGTAACAATTAGATACCCGATTTATTATCTGAGAACCAACTTTCAAGCACAAAAAGGTAACACTTGCTGGCCTATTATTACAAATTCAGACTAATTGCAGAACCCACGCACCAATAGAAGGTATATTCATATCGACTTCGGACCGAAGCTCTGACCAAGTATCGTGTTTATGCTACCAATGAGAAGCATTGCGTTCATGTGTGCAGTATGTCGTTCCGTTAAAGCAATAAAAATTTAGTCGATATGCTTTTTTAGCGAGTTGTGACTTGCATCTTGAATATTACTTTAACTACGACGATAAATTTGAGAAGTCTACAAATGACCAACACATTTAGCAGCCTGGTTAAATCTTGCTATCAAATTAATTCGCTCAGAGATAATTATTTTTGCCGAAGATTGTTCTTGACTTTTATTATTCATTGAATATTTAAAAAAAACTGCCGTTATTATATATCCTGAAATTATCTATGTTATTTGATTTTACTTTCATATACCTACCTAATATAAAGTAATCATGATTTTTTTTCGACCTCGAGATTTTGATTGATTTATACGTTTTGAACTCTCCTGAATCCATTCTGACTATTTTCCGAATGATGTCTGTCGGTGCGTGTGTGTGTGTGTGTGTGTATCCGCGATAACTCAAAAAATACTAATGGGAGACTTCCCAAAGTTGGCAGTAAGATTGTCATCAACATTTTAGGTGACACATTAAATTTGGTGAATGTGGTACCACCAGAAGAGACATAATGAATGAAAGAAGACAAAAGATACAATTTCGGGAAAAAAAATTACAAATTTCTATTGCATTTCTGAACGAATCTCAACGAATTATAATGAAAAAACATAATTTTATGGAAAAACCACAGTTTTTGAGATAAAGCTTTCAAATTTGGTACACTTGTTCTAAAGGCCAAAGACAATGAAAAATTCGGAGATGAGCAAAGTTGGCCAGCTGAAAAGGGGTCCACTGGACTAAAACTTTTTTTGTATTTGACAAAAAAATATATTCTTGATGAAAGATTATAAATCATGTTTACTATATCAAGCGAATAAAATATATTTTCCAAGTACTTAAGTAAAGCTGATGTAAACTGAAATTTTGTACGTATTTGACCTCATTAAATGGGGTTAGGATAAATCTGGCAGTTTGACATTTGAAATATCTAATTTAGTTACAAAAATGTTAATGTCAATAAGAAGAAATTATTAAAATATATGACATGAATTATTACTGAGAGTATCGAAGGACGCTGATAATTAATTATTAAAAAAAATTTTATGAAACATTTCAAGGTGCGCTATTAAAATTTAATTGAGGTAAGTGAAGAATTACATAGAATGATTTTTTTAGATCAGGATGATATGTACTGGTATAAGAAAGTTACGTGCTGGCCACATCAGATATTTATTACTAAGAAATTGGCAATAAAGAAACCATTATAAAATATATTTTTTTAGCTGCGAGAATATTTTCAAACATAGCTTCGTGGTCGAACAGTAAAACAACATCCGCCTCTCACGCCGGAGTCTCGGATTCGATATCCGGTCGAGGAGCTGGGATTTTTTTCTAAAGAAATTATTCCTAGTATACTCGGATTTTGGGTGTATCCGTTATCTCTAAATATTTAGCCCCCTCCCGCAGAAGGTACCTTTTGGGATACAGGGAACTGTATTATCTTTGATGTTCTCAAAATATGTTCCATTTAGAAACCTCTGAAATTGAATTATTATGCCTCACCCTGAACTTCGGAGCGCTGTCTGTGGCGTTTAACATTAAATAAGAATTGACAATAGCAAACTAAGATCTCTGTGGAATCGGCAAAGCAGCTTATTAATCGGATGCTTCATCGGATATCCGAACGTTATGAGTTTTTGCACAAAATATGAAGTGTTTCTTTTCTATGTGAATACAGTCTACTCATAAACAATTAAAAAATGCCCTTGGTCCTGCGAGGTGAAATAATTTCACAAAATTGGTAGAAAATCATCATGTAGGACCAAGGAATTGTTTTCATTTATCAGCTAAAGAGATATCCCTTCGTAACTTACAGCATAGCTCTTGACTACTTTATAATATTAAAGAAAATTTAGTATTTTTAGGTCCTCCATCAGATAATGTAAGGCCTAAAAAAAGCGAAGAGGGTCATATTTACAAGAATACATGTGATTTGGTCACCCAAAGGTTCAGATCTAAATTTCCAAAAATCATTTACTGTACAGCGGTTTTCTGCTGTTCTCTGTTCTTCCGTGGTGTTATTTAGTTTTCTCATTATTAACAAAAATATTTAGAAATAGATCTATATCCTCCAGAAATCTATATAAGACAGAATATATTCACTGTCTATAACTGTTTCAATTATTATGCATAATAAGGTTATCCTTTCTCGATTTCTGTATGCTTCCTATTAGATATAAAAACAGGATTTCTGTCTAATGCCTTATTTGAACTCTAATAAATAGAAAATTGATTTGTTTGTAAATTTCATCTTACTTTTACTAAAAACTAAAAATCAGATACTGAAGTACAACTATATAATTCCAAATTGGATGCTGTCATATGGAATGACCCTGGTAAAAATCGCATTTAAAAGAAAATATCTCTTCAAAAAAAATCGGAGGCACAGATTTTATATCGCCTTGTACCTACAGTTTGGGATTATCGAAATTTTATAAAATAGAGGGTAGGTAAATTTTTTTGCTTCAATAATTAATTTAATATTTGTCATTTATTGCTTAAACTACCTCGTTTATAGTCTGTATATGTGACCATTAAAAGTTAAGGTTTTCCAACATGCATTGTAAGTATTTACAGAATAAAAGAACAATAAAAATAGACTAACAACAGCGTGTTTTTCGTATCTAATAATCACCAAGCGGCTTGATATTTCTGAGATGTAACAAGAAATACCTAAGTAATAGTGGTTTAAAGTCATTATTTCTTTTTTAAGTTAAGACAAGATAATAATTATTATAATAGTTGATAGTTACTATTTAACAGCCATTCTATAAAAGGAAATTAAGATTATGCTGCTTGGCTACAAGAAAAAGCCGTTTTGTACCGAAGGTAACAAATTATTGTGTCGTTGACTTTTAAAGTGATAAAAATGTAATACTCATTCAAACAATTATAACTGACATTGTTATCGCAAAGTTTAAGCTACATCTGACTTTTTTTATGGCCTAGCCGATAAGAGCCTCACCCAAATCATACACTTTTTAAACCAAAAGTTATACAGTGTGGAAATTAAGTAACGCATAAATTCAGTAATTCCGTTGATATTAATTTTTTTGGAAAAAAATCTCGAAGGGGTGTAGCGATTTTAACTTCAGTAAATATTTTCAGTCTATTTTCAGTTTCTTATGTCATTTATTTTTTAAGTTATGACGTCATCGACTTTTTTTTAAATGATAACCTATATTTTTTATTATTGATTTTGGTAGTAGTTTTTATTCCGGTTCCGACCATATAAAATTTTCAATATGTTATTATTTGAAATAAATCGAGAAAAACAGTCTTAAAGTTCAAATAACAAAAATTCATTAACTTGGGAAAATTTATGACGGAAAGTTATCGACGGCACAATCGTTTTTATTTTGAAATTATACAAATAGTTGAAAAATCGAACTAATGTGATACACCACTTACACCAGCAACTAGATAAATTTTCCCAATTTAATGAATTTTTGTTATTTGAACTTTAAGACTGTTTTTCTCGATTTTTTTTCAAATAATAACATATTGCAAATTTTATACGGTCGGAACCGGAATAAAAACTACTAGCAAAATCAATAATAAAAAATATAGGTTGTCATTTAAAAAAAAAAGTCGATGACGTCATAATTTAAAAAAATAAATTACATAAGAAACTGAAAATAGACTGAAAATATTTACTGAAGTTAAAATCGCAACACCCCTTCGAGATTTTTTCCAAAAAAATTAATATCAACGGAATTACTGAATTTATGCGTTACTTAATTTCCACACTGTATGTAATGTGGTATACTTCTCGAGGACTCATGTGGACATAGTTTCATGAATTTTTTTTTAAATAATTAAATTTTACTACTACACGATAGTTTCAGTACACATCATCTATTCAGAATTATATTAGAGGTTTTAATAAAACTTAATGAAGAAAAGATTTTTAGATGGACCAGATAAGTGCATGCATGTGTCGGGGATTTGTAAAATTAACTGTAATTATTGTTCTAGTTTACATTGGCCAAACTAAGGGAAGATTACCAGTTTCAACGAACACTACTGATTTTAGGTTTAACAAGGTGGTAAAATTATAATGAATCAGTCGAGTTGGCAAAATATTTATGAATAAAAAATTGGAAATAATGTTGTTAATGCTGTTTCAGACCTCTTTGTGAAATCTAGATGTATAGGTATATAAGATATAAGAAACAAAAAAAAAACAAGTTAAAAATTGAAATTATTGTTGAAGACGAAAGACAATCGAATCTGCAGTATAATAAAGACATCCCGAACAATTTATACCTTTTGTCGGTATGCCGCAGTTTGATTGTTCTTCCGTCGTCGGCAAGCATTTTCTGTTTTTTATATTTTATGTTACGATATAGCAATTACGAAGTATTACGAACATCATTTGTTCCCTGTGATTATATTTTAAATAACTTGTTCCCCATTTGGTTTTTTATGAAATTAGTGGAATAGTTCGCTATATTTCCAGAGGACATTTTCTACAAAAATCTGTTTCTTAGAATAATAATCAACACTCTGTATCATAAAAAGAAAGCAATTCCGAGCAACTTTTTTTCTCGTTTCAGTACTACTACTGAAACGAGGTAAAAGTCTCTACAGTCAGCTTCTCAATTCGTGTTGTATATTTTTTAAACACCGTGGATACGAATGATAAAAATTATGGGATGAAAAATCCGACACAAAATAAGAGAAAAACCAAGATAAAATTTAAATTGCTTTTTGACGACGAAAGATAATTGACTTGCGGCAACAATACAAAGGCGTCTCGGTCTATTTATCTATTTCCTTTGCCAGTATGCTGCCGACGACAAACATATTTTTTTTCTCGTATATTTTATTTTTTATGTCTACTGTTGCACTGTAAAATGTATAACACGATGTATCCTTGTTGAAGATGATAATCTGTTGGGTGAATCATCATCATCATACGAGTAGAATGTTGCAGTAGGGGTCTTATGCCGGTTCTACGCCTCCCCCACCACTTTATATGACGTCACAGCGTGACCTTGGATGACGTCACACCGACGCCGCCCCCACCATTTTTATGACGTCACAGCATGACCTTGAGTGACGTCATACCACTTGACCTCGAGAGGTAAGTGTATGTAGTAATAGGATGGGTGGGGGTATAATGATGTGACGTGTTAACTCTAAGTACTGGTGTGGTGGGGGCAATTCTACAGTTATATAGAGGATGGAGTGGTATCAAGAAAATCATAATATCCGTGATTCACCTACCACCAACAAGTGAACATTATACAGTGATCTCAATTATTCAAGTGAGCAATATTTTATATTACTTCATTGCAATTCTTTCATTGTATAACTCCATTTTAAGCATGGCAGTTTCCGAGATCGACTTAGTAACACTTAATGAACTTATTAATCAAGATACACAAGTTTTAGAACAAAAACCTATTTGTTCTTTAGTTATAAATAAACCATATATTATAAAAAAAATATCTATGCTCAAAACGCGGTTTGGAAAATCAATCTTAGTAAATTTGTTTGAGGAAAGTACAATTACTACTTTTAAATCATTTTTACCAAAGCGGGTTGCAGAAATTATAAGTGTGGATATTATCGATAAAATAAATTCATCAGGTGGTAGATATACATTGACATATTTGGGTCAACGTCCCCCAGCTTATCCTGGTGCAAAATCTAGTGCTTTAATAAAATTCGATATTTAATTCTTAATCAGAAAGTAATAATTAATTACAATAGTATTTTAGTTTTAATTATTCACTAGATAATAAATGGAATATATTGAACGAATGCTATGAGTATTATAAAATATAATATTTTTAGATCACTTACTAGCTAACAGATAGATGATAGCAGTAGATAAACTTTATTTTTGAATCTGCCTAACCACCAATCATCATCCATGTAAGTAAATTAAAAGATTTATTTTTTGCCTTTTTTATGTGACTTCTTTAATTTCTAGAGAAGCAGTGAATATGTGGATGCATTATTCAGCTCAAGGATGGATAAAAGCTGAAGATATTGGTTCCGCCATTAAAAGACTATCTTCTCAGTTATATGATCTAAGCATGGAATCACTGCATGCCGCAAATTATGATCTAAATTATTGTTATGATGAGGATGAAGTTCAGCGCCTTATGGAGGATTCTGAAAAATATAATACTGGTTCAAACATGTGTAACAAATATAGCTGTGGTATTTTAAATTTAGAAGAGTTTTGTGAACAAATGATTCAAAAGGATTTAAAACGTTTTCTATATGAAATAGAAAAATATTTACCTAAGGAAATTATTAAAAAGTACGATTTAGATCAATCCGATGATGAAGAAGATGATGCTGAATATTCAGATGGTTAAATTGATCTAAATATATAACTTATTTGACATGTCCACTCTAAAATGTGTATTATTAGCGAACAATAAAAATCTGAAATACATTTTATATATTTTTTATTTCAGTTTCAGGTTAATACATAAAATTACATTAATGAAACGTATATTGATACACTACGTATGTTTTGTGGTCTATATGGCCGCATTACTAAATATATAAATCAGTAATTTCACTGTCAAATAAATGAACACATTTGTTGCAATTTTATATCTACATGAGCAATACATTTTTTAATAAAGTGAACATTTGCTAGAGCACAATGACTATCATTATATAGAAAATGCTCCAAACATCCTGGAATATTTCTTGATTTAATGCTTGGTAGAGAGGGAAAATATTCATCCAAATCTATAACTTTATTCCAACCTAAATACGATAATAGGAAATTCTTCTTCATCTTGCCTTTACATACGATTATAACGTCCTGTGGTAATACATGGTGTTCATAGCTATTAACTACATTTTTGCAAAGCCGTTGTAGTATCATTAGCAATTTTGACAATTGAATATTTCCATCGCTCCACCTTATACCACCATGATAATTTTTCTCCAGCCATCGATATTGTCTTTTTTCACCCTGCGTTAGTAACGAAAATGGGTGTGGTGGTTTGAAAAAGTAATGTGCTTGTTGTTTAGTGTTACAACACACAGCTGCCAATTCCTTTAATATAAACTTATTATTCTTATACTGAAAACCTTGCATGTCAACTATTAAAATAGGAGCTTTATCCATTAACGAGGTCATAATAGTTTTTCACTTAGCGCCAACAAAACCACTCTGAACTGAGCCATCTAAGGCATTGTAGCTTAAATATGCATCATGAAGGATGAGGGCATATACTCGAGTTTGTTCGGGGAACTTCGTCTTGCGTGTTTCAAATTCAATTTTAATATCAACAGTGGATGATTTCATTGCATCTGGTTGGTGGGAGCAATCAAGGACAAACAATGGATTTTTTCGGAATTCTCCAAGATCCATCATTGGTTCACTCATATCTCTGTCATAATAACTACGTTGGAAGTTTTCATACGCATAGTAGGCTGCAGAATCGAGCTTCTTATCGAAATCCAAATTCCAACGCTCATATGGAAATACTTCAGAGTTTAAATACAGGCGAATATTGTTAACATCTGCATGGATAAACTGTGTGATATCCTTTGTTCTATCGTTGGAGCAATCATTATTTTGGAAACCTATAATGATGTAGCGGGGTCGTTCGAGACTGCTAGTGGTTTTAACAGCCCATATGTCTGAGGCTGTATCACGCAATGTAGGTAACTCAAAAAGATCCCACATACGGTAGGCCATTTTAACTTTAGCATTGTAACCACTTTTATTAATTCGATTCAGTAGTTTAAGCTTTTTGTCGATCCTCAGGTACAATATGCCTTATCTTCCACTCAATTTTGTTAATTTCCAATTCAGCATCAACCTCTCCGATGTATGAGTTTTTAAAGGTGCGAGCTATTATCAAAATTAGTTCCTGCTTCGCATTCAAAATGCCCTTGGTGTAATCTTCAGCAAAACCCATAACATACTTAAGGGGTAGCTTACCACTAAATATATGGCTGGCAGTATCTAAAATATCCTGTTTTTGTTGTGTAAGGCCCCAACCTGATGCTAGTAGTGATCGCGCATGTGTTTGCCCATATGACACCATTGCTTTCATTGTGGTGGTAATACCAGGCTTTCGAACTACAGCCACTTGTTCGCCGCCCATTTCTAAACGTATCTCTTCGAATAAAAATGCTAGTGCATTATTGGATAGGTAGCACTGTTTGTTGGCTTCATTTGGTGTAAATTTCCCCTCTATATATATGTAACTATCAGCAATGTCGAGTATAAGGTCTTGAAAATTAATTGGAATGCGTATTTCATCTGAATTCCTGTAATATGGGGAGCCATAAGGTTTATATGTATGCTCATGAAGACTGACGAGTGAATGATCCAACACAGGTTCGTCAAACACCTCGAGTTTTTCACTAGTTGCAATAGCCACCATTGTTATTGTCAATTTTTTTGAAGTTTTAATCCAATAGATTGGAGAAAGGCACGATCCTTAGCAGATAGCCTATGTCTTAACTGTTTAAGGTGTACACTTTGAATGAATCGGTTTTTATGCCCACTCTTCCTTTTATCATTGAATATATTATATTGATGATTTATCTGCCGCTGTTGATTATATATGAAGCCCATTTAGTTAGCAGTGTTAAAATTTCTTCAATTCTAGTTTTACAATAATTTTTTCACCCCGAAAATTTATTAAATTACCACTGTCGTCCAATATGCGTAGAGTAATGTTGTCGATAAACTGACGTCCTTCGGGTCTAACAGGTAAATATATGATATTAGCAGGTTCTCTAGTAAGTTTGTAGCCCGGCTCAACGTCTATATCAAACTCAAAGAGAGTATGTGATTCATCAGCATTCAGATAGGCTCCAGAAGTTATGCTGCAATCTACACGTATCATTCTCACTTTCATAATATCAACTGGTAGTGTTGATTCATATGTTTTGTTTGGGTGTAAATGTACTGCTTCGAATCCCAACAAACTACCGATTGAGTTTGGTTGCGTAAAGTCTATTTCATACTTTGACCAAATCTCACATTTTAATGTATTGTTGTTTGCACGTAATGAAAATATTTTCGTATAATCCTTCTCATCAATATTCATGGCTTTCAATAGTGCCAGATGGATTTCATCAATTTCATACACTCCTAGAGGTATATGAATTGTAATGCGTACAGCCTTAGCATTAATTTTATAACAAAAACTGTTATTACTTTCGTCCACATTAAATATAGAATTGTAAGAATAGAATCCTATTAAACCCAACCCAAAACGACTACTCGTGTCCAAATGAATGGGTGGATAAAAGTCTGTACTAAGCACGCTCGAGCGACTTGATAAAGTGAAAGTGTTCGACATGACTGATGTATTTAGAGAGTGATATGTCGCTTTATTGTATCTTGCAACAATAATGCTGTAATCTTGCCTTCTTTGGGGGTGATGGCGATATGTTTACGTCATTATTAGTTGTAACATTTACATCATTTAATTTGCAGTAGCAGCAAAATATCCTCCGAGGTGCTGCGCCATCATTAACGTCAACATTGGGTTCATAATCATGGGAGTAATGTTCTAAACAATACTGATATTTTAAAACATCGATATCATTTTGGAGATGTGTGGGCAGTTTATCCCATACTAATGCAATTTCATTTGGAGCACATGCAATCATTACTTCTTTAGGCATATCTGCGAGTTGTTGTTGACTCATCTTCGTCAGACTGCGTAATCTAGAGAATGCAATTAGTGAATGACCCATTCTTTTAATGTTTTCTCGATCCATTGTTGGTGTGCTTGATGCCATCTCAATTGTATTGGGGTTATGTTCTTGAAGAAAGAAACTTTAAGCACAAATGACCGCACCACACTGTATTAAAATTTTGCTGACGTTCATAATTATAGTAGATTTTTTCAGATGTCTCTGAACCACTATGAAAATATCGTAGTAATTCTATAGGTGGGGGTAAATCACCAAAACTATCAAAGTAACTGACTAAACCACCTCGTTTCTTATATGCCACCCAATGCGTCCCAGGACCATCAATACTATCTAAATTAATGATTGCGGATTCATTATAACGTGGTCCAGAATTAGGTAGATTATCGCGCATAAATATACCACGAAAATAAGATATCTTCATATACTTAACATAATAATTAAGATCGACATCGGTGAGGGGTCTTCGAGGTAGGGTGTCTAATAGTTTTTTGGATTTTGTGGTTTGAGGTAAAGACCTAATCCGTTACGATATGGTCTCAAATACATTCCTTTTCCACTCTTTCCCAGAGCGATCGCCTCCATATGTCTATTATGGCGATTTGCTTCAGTCAGTTGTTCTCTGCTCGCTTTGACAGCATTTACTGCCCTAGCAATACCTGCAGCACTTCCAGCTAAACCACCTAACGCTGATAATCCGGCAAAAATTGGTATTAAAGGTAGAATTCCACCAACTTTCGGTATCGGTATTATGCGAGGTGTGCGAATATTGCGTTTTCCGCCTGCCACCTTTACGTGCTGTCGCGCAGCTTGAAGCGCAGTTTCTAATGCTTTCTTGGTATTTTTTTCAACAATTCGTTTACCACCAGCTATTCGTAATGCTTCTTGCACCTTGCGAACTATTCCACCGCCGAAAGCTATCTTTTTAATATTCTTCTTCTTCTTCTTCTTCTTAATGTCCTTTCTCTTTAAAAGGCGGGATCCTGTTGATTTACAACCCAAACCAAGATGCCGTTTTCCTTTCATTATATTTGTAACTAACCAGGCGGCAGTTTTTTCTCCAAAACCGGCGTCTTTGGATTTAACCCGTTTCCAAGCAGCCTGTTCAAGTTGGTAATCTGCTTTGTGTCGAGCTGCTAGATCATTCTCTATGTATGCAATATCGTGTTGCTTACATGCAGCATCAAGTTGGTTTATACCTTTGTCACCACGCGCTATGCGTTTGTGTAATCTGGTGCCGGGACCACAATACTGGTAACCTGGCAAATGTAGCTCAAATGGTAACTTATTTATAAGGGAATTAACTACACCCCTACCAGTCTTCTTCTCGTGATGATTTTGACGTGTGGGTTGTGTGGCGAACAACATTTAAATAAAGGCTGTAAAACATACATCTATTTATATAGTTCTCAACCGCGGTACAATGCGCATTGTGAAGCAGAAAGAAAAATTTCCCGTAGATAATTTAGATGAAAAGGTTGGATGTGGGTTAGGTGATTCTAATAAGCGTCATGGACCGTTACTACCCTCAACGGTTCGGGGTCTCATAATCGGACCATCAAATTGCGGAAAGACAAATGTAATGATATCTCTGCTTATTCACCCCCTTGGACTACGTTTTGCAAATATATATCTATACTCAAAATCATTGAATCAACCAAAATATGAGTATTTACATAACGTTTTAGCACCCATTAAAGGGTTAGGGTTTTATACCTTTAATAATAATGCACAAATAGTGGAACCATCTGAAGCCCAACCGGAGTCCATTTTCATATTTGATGATGTGATATGTGAGAAACAGAATGTTATAAAATCATATTTTAGTATGGGTCGTCATAGTAATGTGGATTGTTTTTATCTCGCTCAAACATATTCACGTGTTCCAAAGCAGCTTGTACGGGATAATAGTAATTTCATAGTTATCTTTAAGCAGGATGATATGAATCTACATCATATATTTTCCGATCATGTGTCACCCGATGTATCATTTAAACAGTTTCAAGAAATGTGTGCAGAGTGTTGGAAAGACAAGCATGGATTTCTAGTGATTGACAAGGATAGAGAAGTATACGAGGGACGATATCGGAAAGGTCTTGACAACTTCATATATCCATGATGTTTAATTAATGCTTCAATCGATCTATAGATAGCATCCGAGTTACTTCGCTAATAAATTTATTAGTGTTATTTATTATTAATATGGTCAACAATGAAAAACCCCAAGTCAATTCTGGCAGTGAAATAAGTTTGAAACGTCAACTTGTTGAGGCAACAGATGCAGTGCGTAAGAAATTCAACTCTATGAAGAGTAGATATGTGGAGAACAAATTAACTCTTGAAAAAATGTATGAACCTATAACCAAACCTCTAAAAGTGATATCTTCAGTGGCAGAGGTAAAACCACTTGGGCAATCAGTACAGTCAATGTCATCGACTCAGAGGATACATTCAAAAGCGAGTGCTAGAAGTAGCACTTTTAATGCAACACCTGAGAAACGTAGAGATGATGATGAAAATGAAACTTCACAAATATCGTTTATGGAAACACCCCCACCATCAGTATTGACCACTCCAGTTTCGGAAACATCTTTTCTTAGTAATACGGAAGAAGTATCCGATATAGTCAGGAAACATTTGGAAAATTTAGAATCGGGTGATTCTAGATATGATATTGTATACGGTGTACGAGTAGATCCCAATACAGGAAAATTACGAATGGGTAATGCTGAAATACACTTTTCAAATGGAAATATTACATTATCGCGCGGTAGTAAAAAACTTGGAGTGTATCCAGGTAATGCTGATTTATATGATCTAATATTTCTAAGATATCCACCGAGCGGAGTTATTAACGATGAAGATAAGCAGATATATGGGAAAATATTAAAAATGACTAATGCGCCATTCAAGGATTATAAAATAAATAATGGCCTAAACACCACAAAACGACAGAAATTTCGCAAAATTATAAAACCTTTGGTATCTCCAGCAATAATGACGAGATCCAGAAGTGGTCTGGGATTAATGCAGATACCAACCCATAAATTATACAACAACAAAGGCGTGGATTATGTATATTGGAATAAGCCCAAAGAATTAGTGGATCGTCTCCGCTTATTATGGGCTTCAAAAATGGCCGGTAACAATAACGTTAGTAATGAAATACTGAATTTGATTCAAGAATTGAAAGAAGAAAAAATAGTGTACTGAAATTTTTTCGGCCACACATCCAAGCAGTACCTATAGTGTGGCAGCTTAAATGTTTCTATCACTCATGTGAAGTGGTGTAATGTTGATTAAAATTTGTGTATGAGAAAAATTGTGTATTAAAATCATTTCACGAACCCTGTATCTATAATATATGCATAGCTATCTGAAATGTGACAGATGTAATTAGAAATGGCTACTGTAAACACCATTGACAAATTCGGGCGCAGAAAAATTGTTAGTAAATCAATACTTTTACGTGGGCCACCGGGCATTGGTTTCAAGCTTTCCAATGATAGACATTTTGATATTCAGAATAAACGTTTAAAGAATATTGGAGAACCCGTAGATATGCAAGATGGTGTAACGCGTAATTATATTGAAAATCGTCTCAGTGAATACCATAGGAACAACCACAAAGCTATGAATGAAGTAACTGATTTAATTATTGAAGCTATGAAAAAGTATGTGAATGGGCATATAACAAAAAATAAAGAAGAAAATAATACAATTTTAAATAAACGAGATGCTGATCTAATGGAACAGATGAGAACATATATTGGTAAACAACTTTCAGAAGTTAGTACTAATTTGTTGGAGCAGATGCGTACATATACTCACAAACAATTAGCTGGGGTTATTGGCTCAACTGCTGTGCTTATGAAACAAAATAATAATTTGGTTGAAAAGATTGATAAATTAGAGCAGACTGTTGCAAAATTCCAACCAAACAAGAGGATTGGTCTAGCGTTTCCACCAGAGTTAATGGAAGAAGTAGAAATATAGAGCACAATAGAGTTTAATTAGTAAAGAAATCAATTATTACGATGGCAAATAATGTAAAGCTACAAGTTGTCAATGAACTACATAGAGATGTCCGACGAAACTTCCGAAGAAGAAGAACCCTAATTAAGGGGTATGGTGATTTATGGCAGATAGACTTGGCCGAAATGCAACCATATGCTCGTGACAATAAAGGCTATCGTTATATCCTCATTGCGATTGACTGTTATTCTAAGTTTGTGTGGACTCGACCTATAAAAAATAAAACTGGTAAAGAAGTTACTAAGGTAATGAAGAATATATTTCAGGAAGCAGACTACACACCCAACAATTTACAAAGTGACAATGGTACCGAGTTCTACAACCGCTATTTTTCAACATTAATGAGGCAACATCACATCAACCATTACTCCACTTACAGCACGAAAAAAGCAGCAATTGTAGAACGAGTAATACGAACAATAAAAAATTGGTTGTATAAAAAATTCTCAGTTGAAGGCAAGTACAAATGGCTTGATATTCTACCCAACATTACAGAAATGTACAATAACAAGGTACACCGCACAATTGGCATGAAGCCGGCCGATGTCAAATCGACTACACAGTTAAATTCATATAATCACGTAAAGATTGCTCTCAAGCCAAAATTTCGTATTGGAGATGTAGTTCGTATTAGTAAGTACAAAAGTGTATTTGATAAAGGATATACAGCTAACTTTTCAACAGAACTTTTTAAAGTTGTAAAAGTAAACATAACAAATCCCACAACTTACCTGCTTGAAGATATGCATGGACAACCAATTAAGGGTTGTTTTTACGAAATGGAGCTGCAAAAAACTAAATACCCTGATGTGTATCTAGTAGAGAAGGTTTTAAGGAAGAGAGGAAATAAGTTTTTTTGTGAAATGGCTTGGATTATCCAAGGAAAACAACTCGTGGATTGATAAAAGTGCCATTGTGTAATAATTGTACTTTATTATATTTTACACAAAAAATAATAGCATATGTATAGCTATAGTAAACAGATATTTTTATTTATGTATAAGAAACAAATAATAAACACATAATTCCATTAATGCATGTTTTATTTACTACCCTAATACTATATTCTTTTATTTTAAAAGTTGTAAAATAGAAACAAATTCTTGTAAATTCAACAAAATAAATAAATACCATTACAATAAATACACAATAATTAGATTGTAGAATTGGAGTAGTTGGCTGTTGAATCCCTAGCTCAGCCTAGAATTTTAGCTTCCACACCAACACTTCGAATCATGATGTGCCTGATCTCTATACAAATGACCAACTTTTGCGCACAATTCCCTATTGAATCTGCATTCGCTGCATACATTGTTCCAGCAGTCATCGGAATATATATCACAGGACAGACACCGTTGTCTTAATGGATGTTGGTTTGGTTTACATAATTCACACACGTTTGTGTAGATCCCAAAGTTCGTGTGTGTTCTCATTTCTTGCATGCACTTCCGACATTTTTGTCTGTTGTTTTCACTTGAACAGCTTCTCCGAGTTTCTCTGATCTGCACTGGATTCTCCAATACACATGTACTACACAATCCAGTACATGAATTAATAGCTTCTTTCGGCCAGGATATATAACAATTATGACAAACTATTGTATTATTGTAGCTGTATGGGTACACTGCAATTACTGGTTTAGACTTCCATACTTTTGGAAATGACATTTTAGGTTATTAATGCTTAAAGTACCGAATTAGTATGTATCAAAGCTGAATAATAACTAAACTCCTCTGGGACCTCATCTCGTTTAAGTAGAAGTTGGTGACGTCAGACATTTCGTTGTAATGACGTCACAGGCTACATAATATAAAAGCGGAGGAGGTCTGAGACCAAATCAGTTGAATTTCAACGCACGAGATAAACATTCGCTATTTAAATTAACAAAAAAAAAATCGAAAAATGGCTGGTGTACCAAGAGGTGTAGCAGACCTGCATTTCCTAAATTGGTTGGCTGGTGAAGACATCGAAAACAATGTGTGGGGTGAGGAAGAAAACGACGATGATGTGGTGGACATCGAGGAAGAAGTCATTGTAGAAAACAACGTAGAAGAGGATATGGATGATGAGGTGGATCATGGAGTTGTAGCGGATGTTGCTGACTTACCAACTGAGTCCGAAATCAGAACAAAATATATTGATACACGAAGATTGGCGCCATTCAGTGCATTGTATTGCACTACAATGACATTTGTATCAATTAAAACAATCAGTGGTACAGTTTACCGTTTATGTGAGGGTTGCTACATACCTTACATCCTAAGAGTGCCAGATGGGAAGCATCTTCATACTGATTCTCACACCACCACAGGTCTGATTGTTAATCGCTATTATTGTAAGTGTTGCCAAAATCCGCTATTTCAAATCAGACCATTGGTTGTTTGCAACATATGCAATAATAGTAAGAAAGAAAATGTATCGCCTGATTAATTGTAAATATTTTAAGTAGTGATTGTTGGTATGGTTATTAATATGGTTTAAAGTGTAATATTATTTAAGAGTATTTTTAACGAGATTGTAAATATATATATATTTATTGTATGTAGTTGATGCAATGGATATTTTAATAAAAACATATTTTAAATTAAGTGTATTATTTATTTTCTAATTAATAAAAATATATATGTTATATTAAGAGGCTAATAGCAAAGTGTATATAGGTAGGTGGCGCCAATGTTAGAGTGGGGGTAAATAACTTGTATATAATGAACTCCTCTACTCCTCTTCTTTAGTTGCTTCCCAACGTTTGAGATAAACCATGGACGCTGTTCAAGATACCACAATCTCCTCCAGCACCGACGCCGAACCAATGTCACCAACGGGATCAACCGACAGCGAAATAATGGAGCTGATGTATGTTGGTGATGGTCCAGATAGAAGCGAATGGGCAACGTCTCCAACATGGTTTGGTGAAAGGGGCATGATGTATGATGGAGAGGGCCCGGACAGGAGTGAATGGTGGGACAGATCATCTCCAACATGGTCGATAGATGGAGAGTCAAATAGCAACAACTCCAGACCAACATCACCATCAGCATGGTCAGTGGAGACGGTGCCAATTATTCATAGGCATGAAGGTTCAACATCATCGGATCAGGAGGATGATACATCAGATGATGAAAATTTATAATTTTTATATGTAGTTTAGATAGTTTAGATAATATTTTTTTTTATTGTTAAGATTTATTATAATAAAATGTTACATGAAAAATAAATGTAGTTTTTTATTTTTTAAATATATAAATATCTATATTAACATCATCTAAATATATAAATAATAAACTTATGTGTGAAAAATATGTACATATATTTGTATAGAAAAATATTGTAAAACCATTAACTTTATAAAATATAAATAACAAACTTATGCATGAGGTACAAAATTGTGTTAAAAAGTACTTCAGTGAAAATGTGGGATAAACGAATTTTTTTTCTCATGAGAGTGGTTTTGCGCATGCGCTCGGGGATGCGCAGTTGTGGGGAAAACGTATTTTTTTTTCGTGAGAGTGCTATTGCGCATGCGCTTGCGCATGCGCAGTTTCTTATTTTTTGTGCCAGGAAACGGCCTCAATTGCCGCGAAGCGTGCGTCTTGGGCCGGGCGAAAGCGCGCTTCGCGCGCGCAACTTATTCGGAAGTTGCCGCGCGCGCGAAGCGCACTTTCGCCCGGCCCAAGACACACGCTTCGCTTCGCGAAGCGTGCGTCTCGGGCCGGGTCAGGCGAGGCGAAGCGAGCCGTACTCCACATACCAGCGAGCGAAGCTCGCTGGTATGTGTGAGTACGTCTCGCTTCTCTCGCATTATTACTTGTTATTGTGCATATAAACCTAGCCTAACCTAACCTAACCTAACCTATCCTAACCTAACCTAACCTAACCTAACCTATCCTAACCTAACCTAATTTAACCTAACCTAGCCCAACGTAGATTAGTCTAACCTAACCTAACAACCTTTTTTTTCTTTCTATTTATATTTTCCTACATTATATTTTTTTTTCTTTTTTTTAAATTTTTTTATGATTTTTTTTATTGATTATAATTTTTTTTTCACTTTTTTTCCACCAGATTTTTTTCTCATTTTTTTTACACTTTTTTTTGTTTTCTTTTAAATGAAAGTTTTATTATTTTTTTATATTTTTATTTTTTAAATACAATTAATACTATGTTTTACATTTTTACATTTTTACTATTCGTACTAACTTAATCTACTTAAACATATTTTGTACAGTTCATACATTCATATATACATATATATACAATTACAGTATTAAATATTCTAAACCATTAAAACTATATACAACTAATTAATCTTAAATCTAAAACTTTACAAATATATATATTTCATAAAAGAAGTCAAGGGGTGCAAGTGTGTTTATTCATTCCATCTTTTTTGATACATCCCCGCACAACTGCCGAATATGTTTCATTTGTTTGAGATGCTTATCCAATTCTTTGCGGTGTTGGTTAAGGCTTTTGAAGTGCTCATCTTTTTTAGTTGTGTGAGACAACATTCGTTGTTTGTGAGATTCTAGAAGACGCTCTTGTTCTTCTAGAATCTTTTTCTGCTCTTCAACAGCCTTTTCCAACTTCGCCATATGATTATCGCCAATACTACATATATTCGATATTAAATTGTATTGGCGATCATCCTCTTGAATAAGCATCTCAAGCCGCTCTTTTTTATGCTCAAAGTCGCCCACTAATTTTAAGAAACCTGCAATCACATTAGTGTGCTCCACTTGAGACAGAGCAAGTGATTCTGAATCGGAGTCAGAATTCACAATCTCTTGCTCTGTTATTGTCGCCGACTTTATCGCCACATTTAATTTCGATGATGGCAACACTGTCTTGGAATAACTGGCACTGTTATCTACATAAAGTGATGTACCTGATTGTTCTAAGGCAATGTTGCCAGCGCTATTTGCAGTATGCGCCCTAGTAGTGGGTAAGGACAAGTTAGATGACTCTAACTCGACCTTGTCACCAATAGGGCTTAGAGGAGCAGGTACCCGCATTTCTTCCAGGTAAGATTTTAAAATCCTACCTGTAACATATGTTCTCTTGGGTTTTTTTACCATGCATTTATTATTTGTTTTTTTTTGAACAGCTTTTTTTACTGTTTGAAATGGGGGCCCTGCTCTTCTTTGCAGATGATGGCGGCTTTGTATTACACATAGGTACAAAGTCGTCATCATCACTTGAATTAATTAAAATTGGCGATAAAGGCCGTCGAGATGCGCCAGAAGACATATTCATCAGTTTGCGGGCCGTGGATTTTATGTCATTTTGAGTATTCTTTAGTTCTACTTTAGAAACAGAATTTTCAACTTTAGCTGTAGGATTGTCTACTGCTAAAGCTGCTGTTTCTAAAGTAGAACCTGCCTGGTCAAGTGCAATGTCACGCACAAGGCTTCGAAAATCGGCGTCAAAATCATCAATGCAAGGTAAGTTAAACCTTAATCCTGCATTAATGCTTTCGCAGCCGAAATCGCTTTGCGATATGTGTAGCACTGGAATTGCCACCTCATCATGAATAAAATTCACGGGTAATAGAGCCTGGTGTTGTCCGTCCGCGCTTGTATGCTCAATACTACTGCCAACACCACTATTTATTTGGTACCGTTCTAACACCACAGTATCAGGCACCTGGGTGGCTGATACCCCGGGTAGAACTTGAGCATTATTTGCATCACCCATCTGCATGGATGATGCCTCAGGTAATATCTGCACATCAGATATAATATTTACATTGGGTGTAGCAGATAGATCTTGCATCTTGCGTTTACGGCTAGCACCAGACACTTTTTTAAAAAGATTTTTTGACTCACCAACCATGATAATAGTTACAGATATAAAACTGAACAAACACAAACAATTTTAAAACACTTGCACCGCACACGACTGCTGAAGGAGAAAAGAAAGTTAGTAGCGTCTCAAGCGAGTACTACACCACTCTCGCCCCCTCCGACTCTTACCACTATTAGAGGAGGGGTGACCACTCTAAGTCCTCATTGGTTTAAATGATATCACGCCACTAAAGGAAGCCAAGCTTCAACCCCACTACTCCCCCCACTCTTAGTTTCCATTGGTCCAAATGAACTCACGTCAGAAATTGACGCCAAGCGTTAACCCCACTACCTCCCCCACTCTTTATTCCCATTTGGTTGAGGTGAACTTATACCACAAAGTAAGAAATAACTTTAACCGATTGAAGCGACATCTTACTCATCAATGTGTGCATTAATTTGCAAACTATAACGTCATCTCAACAACACCAACTACTATATTATGGTAGAATCCTTCCCATAAAACAACACGACGAATAATTGTTTAGCATTTTGATGTGAGCTAGAAGAATGTTCATGCCTATACCGCAAAATTTAAAAAATGATTGTATTAGCCCCAAATGTGAAGTGAAGACTTTAAAAATACCATATAGTATCAACTTCTATGTTCTAACTGAACTTTTTTGTGGTAGAAAAAAAGTAGTAAATTTCTTTCTATTTATTATCATAACATAAATACAATATCTACATATAATTTAAAATCAGGTGTGCATTAATTTACCAATATATATAAGCCTATAATTTCTTAATGGAAAAAATGTGTGCTCACCCCCTTTTCAAAATTTTCTACTTACTAATAATTTGTACAATAATAATTATTAATACATTATATTTTTTTGTGTGTTATATTGGGATGAATTTTCCAGTAAGATATTTTTGAAGTTTTGAGGCATGCCATATTAAGTATATTAAAGAAATGTTTTTTTAATGATCTAACTCATCTATTGCTGTGAGTAAAGCGTCCAAATTACTTTTCCACTTATCATTTTCGACACTTTTGACGGCTGAAATTAACCATTCTAAATTTTGCTCAGGTTCACTCTGAAAAAATGATATATCATTGTGCCCCCATGGTAAAGTCTTTGTGGTGTTGGGGATTACAAAACGTTTGTCGTCATAATAAGACAATGCGACTTTATTTTTCATTTCTGTATAAATATCATGCATATCGCTTCTAAATGTGTTCATTTTTCTGAATATTAAACCGCCCTGTTCGACAATTTTCTTATAATCATCTTTTGTTAACTGTTTTTTAATTACAGATTTCTTTACACCTTTGGCTTTTTTTAGTTCATTACCCACAGATTGTACGTAATAAGCTTTTGCTCCGGTACCGTAGAAACTAATAATGGGGTCCGCCGGAAACTCATCTTTCATTCTCCCTAAAATTGATTGACCTTTCGGAATACTAAATTTATTTCCTTTTTCATAATTGGAAGTGTCGAATTTGTCTGGGTTTTGTATGATAAAATCGTAAAAATTATCCGTAAAAATTTTGATAATTAAAGAATCAGTATCTGTGTAAAGCAAGGAAGCTTTATCACCAAAATTTTTTTTATAACATCGTAGAAAAAATTATATAAAATCGTCTTCGACAACTCCAATACAGAAAAACCCAAGTAAATTGGTTTGTTATAGTGTACCTTTAATTTACTCATTTGGATCGCAACAAAATCCTCAGAAAAAATTGAACACGTTTTAAAATTTGGACGGGCTATTAGTGCATTAGCACCCATAGTTCTTCTAATACTTTCCCAGTGAGTAACCAACTTGATATCTCTTCTATTATCTATATTTTCCATGGTTTTACCGAAAACTGCATTGTTCATTAATTTAAACTGATCCTTTTCAAATTTGCTTGTAGCTTTATTTCTCATTTCTGTGTTTAAATCGATATATTTCTTTAGCCATGGTGACTGATCAAATTTGAGTACTCTGTGTGTTTTCATTACTATTAATCCATTACTAATAGCCTGCTTCAAATTTCGATAATGAACAGTATACTTTTTCTTGTCATTCAAATTTGGTATTAATTTTGAAATCTTTGATTTTGATTCAGGTGGAATAATATTTTCCACCAAAAAAAGGAAGATCTGAATGCATATCATGTAATTCTTGAGGATAATGAACGTCCACCTCTAGAACGTACCCATGTGGACTTTCATCTGATAAATTTGAAATATCTAAATTGATAATTTCATTTTCAGACAACCATATAAATCCACCTGTTGGTAAAACCTGTGACATGCTATGACCATATAAGTTTGTAGCATCTAAATATGTAATAAATGATGTCGGTTCTTCCGGATCATAGTTAGGGAGAAAAATATTATTTGCAATATGTTTCCTTTCTGAACATTGACTTATACCACCTCGAATTGCTTTTTTAAAAAAGTTGATCATATCTATGTCCGTTAACAATTCTAATTCTATCCGAGTTAGTTTCAACATAGCATCCCACGATAATCCAGGAGCTGTATAATAGTGAGCAGGATCAAGTTTATATTTATCCAAACAAATTGTACGGAAATTTTCAAATATATCACATAACAGTAATACATCCGATTTTAAATATAGATCCGAATAATCACCCAAATTTCTACACCCAAACAAATTCCACACTTCCCTAGCTCTGTCGTAATCTTCATCAGTTATGTGTTCTTCATTTAAGTTGTCATAAAATTCCTCTTTGGAAGGCAGATCTGGGTTATTTAATTTCTTTAAGTTATCCACGAAACTGTATGGAAATATACCTTTCCGTTTCATTATACTGAATTTTTCATTATCTGGAAAGAAATTTCTCGTTTCTACAAATTGATCAATAGGTAAATGTTCGCTCAAATTTTGTAATGATGTCGACAAGAACTTGAAACTATCTATGAATCTTAACTGTAAAAAATTTCTTTCTCGTTTCCCCTCTACGGTTGACGTAATCATGCATATACAAATGTTTTGTAAACGATATATATTTTTCTTTGGTTTGTGGTATTACATCAACTCTATCCCTATGAGCACAAAGCTCTTTTATAAATAAGTGGCTATCGTAACCACTCATATTGTGAAATACAATAGGTACGAATTTTGGCAGTTTATAATTTAAGTTGCAGATAGAATGTGCGGCACCAAACCTTATTTTACCAGTTATGTGGCAATGATCTCTAACTTTTGTATCCACTACCTCGAATGGTTTCTCGCATATACCACAGACTGTTGCATTCTGAAAATTATCTTCTTCCTCTGACGTGAGAGGAGCCATAGGGACCACATCTTTTAAATATTCGTTATATAGCTCCCTTAAATCAGACTCTATACGCGATACAAAAACTTTTGCCGCATCAGCACCTCGATATAACACAAATTTAGATACGGATTTGTCAAAAGAACATTTTATGAAATATGCGAAAGAGTATGGTTCATGGCTAAACGTTCTGTTTGTATAAGAACGCTCAGGGTTTGGTTCGCAGGTATACATCGGTTTTAGAATAGATTCGAAATCAGCATATACCACAAATGGCACTTTCATTTGTCTCTCAAAATTTTCAAATTTTAAAATATTTTCAGGCACTTGTTTACCGTATTTATCAAGTCGAAACTGCGTCGAAGGCGTTGTGGTATATACGTGATTACAGTCGTTTCTCTGATGCTGCATTAACAGCCTTTCGTTATTAAAATATAATAAGCAACCATCGCAAAAATATTTTTTTGTGCTCATGCGCTGATATTTGGTGAGAAACCAATCTGGACAAATCTTTAATCCAACAATAGTGAGTGTTAGCACAGGTGGTATTGCAGTGGTGATTCATACCACATTCACCGGAAACTAATAACAAATTTACATGCATAAGTAATTTTTTTTCAGAGTAACGTAAAGGTCCAACAATTTCGTACTTTACTTTGTTGTTCTCAAATTTGATTTCAAGCCCATAAACATTAATTGAAATATTGTTCATCTCTTCAAATTTTGAAATGTCGCGCAGTTTTACTGGAAAATTCATACCTGTCAAATTTAAAACTGTAGAATAATGGGGATATGATGATATATCAGTTGTTCGGCCTTTTGCTGGGTAAAGAGCTGAGGTCACAGCCCACGCAAAGCAACACTGATCTTGATTTTCAATATTTATTACTGCTTTCTTATTTTCAATGAATTTTGGTAGCTTCATATATGACGATCCGCCAACGGGACTATACTTATTAATATTAACTTCAACAAACATAATTTGTTCGAGGGCCCATCCTAAGAAATTAAAAAATAATAATAAAATCATTATTGCCACATGGATAAATATTTACACACCTGAATCACGCTCTTGAAATTCTGAAGTTTGCATAACCATCGTGTCCACAAAAGCATCGAAAAGAGAATTGAAATCCATACCCTGATCCAAAATTTTATTGGGTGTATTAAACGTTTTAATATCGGCTAAATCCCGCGTTTGTAATATGTACTTGCCAAAAGTTTCCATGTTTACTTTTATCGTTTTATGAATTCTGACCATCTCTTCGAGCAAATTCAAAACTTTTTGTTTAATTTCGTTAAAAAACATAATATAGTCTAAGTGATTGTTTTCACTATACACCCTGTAGCTCACAATCCTGCATTTGAAAGCACTTCGGATTACTTGTACACCATCCATTAAGGGAGCACAAGAATTTGTCCTATGCTGCAGTGTTCTTTTATGTGAATTCATCTGGTTTGCAGGAATTGTTACATTACAGCAGTTGCATGTTTGCAAACTTGTAGATGCTGAAGGATATGAATCCAGTTTACACTGCTTTGTTGGAGGTCCATTCTCGTTATTTGCTAAATTCTTACATGTCTGTCTCTGATGACGCCGCAAATTATCACCTCGCGTAAAACTCGCACCACAAGCAATACACATATACATTTCGTTTCTTTACTGTAGGAGGCTAAGTTTAAAATTGCGTATATGAAAACTCCTCTCTCTTTTATAGCTATAGAATTGCCCCCACCACACCAGTACTTAGAGTTAACACGTCACATCATTATACCCCCACCCATCCTATTACTACATACACTTACCTCTCGAGGTCAAGTGGTATGACGTCACTGAAGGTCATGCTGTGACGTCATAGAAAATGGTGGGGGCGGCGTCGGTGTGACGTCATCCAAGTCACGCTGTGACGTCATCCAAGGTCACGCTGTGACGTCATATAAAGTGGTGGGGGAGGCGTAGAACCGGCATAAGACCCCTACTTGTTGCCTTGTGATGTTATGATACAGTAGTAATGTTTATGATCTGATGTTAATGCCCCTAAACAATACAACAAAACAAAATAATTAGTAACGGATGATTTTCGACAGTAAGTACTCTGTCAATGCCACTAAATAAATATTTAATTTGTTGCAGGTGTTCGTCTTTAACAAAACCAACTACCAACAGATAAAGGAAAGACTAAAAAGGCAAGGAATTGCCCACGTGAGCAATTTAGAGTTAGGGCAATACTTCAGTCCGTGGTATGCAGACCATATGGGTGCTATTAAAGTAGCTAGTGGAAATAAGTCCGTTGAAAATTGGGCTTCATCCAAATTAAGAAATAATTATTATATATTCACGTATCCATCTTTATTAAAAATTCATGGTAAGTAGTAATAAAATTTAGATTGCGCATTTTTATATGTATAAAAAAACGTATACTTATGCTGGCTTCCCATGTATCATCGATCATGCGTTTATCGTATACGCGTTTTCAACCGACCAATCAGATTCAATTATTTTACTAAGTTGATATTTCAAGGTCATGTTGGTTACTCCTATTTGCGTTTAGACATTTCTAGAGGTTGTTTTAGTAGTTAGTATTAGCAACTTTCGCGCAGTTTTTTGTATTTTTATATTTCGGTAATACAGGAATATAATTTTTTTACATATTCGGTTTAAATACTGTATTTGAGAAATTCATATCGTTCAAATATGATTGAAAAGATCCACCCGATATTTTTAATGTTTCTCTCATTTTTTTAACGAAATTTTATGATTACAAAAAAAAAGGATAAACTGAATTGAGGATCATCGTCTTATAAAAATTGTAAATAAGCTGTGTGAGAGAGAAGTGGAACTAGGAGGAATGATATTTATAAACGGCGGATGTATCCAAATCGACTATACTTTCTTGTTTGTAATTTATTATTAGAATATGTGTTTATCTTGTAAAGATTACCCTTTCCTCACATTAAATTGTCAAATAATAGAAGTCTGACCAATATAAAGGTTCTCTTCTCAAATATTGTCATCATACTCAGCGACATCTTCTCTTGCAAGAACATGATATTACCTCAAGTAATCGCTGAAGCCCTGGTTAGGACCGGATGTGGACTGACTGTAGAGTTGTCCCACACTACCTCCAACTTCAATCCATTGGTTTCAAGTAATTTCCTAACCAGTGCTAAATCGGAAACGGAAGGAACATTATTATATAATAGTCAACTCAAAAAGAAGCAAGTATACTTGGTGGTACGCCCAGTTCAGGTCACTTGTCGGTTTTCCCCTTTTTGTTCTACGGAGCCTCAAAAGTTCTTGCTAATAAAGACAATTTCTTCATGCGTCGTAAGATTATTATTAAAAATTCGCACGTTTTTTATAGATCAGCAGGAATAGTATTTACCCATGCCATACAATGCCGAAACAGCATCGCACCCAGAGGTGGCATGGATAAATAGAAGAATATCTTGCATATCTACGAAGTCTTCTTTCATTTTGCCAATATTGTACATATTTGTCTTTGTTAGTGCCTTCTGGCACCGTAAAAACTCAAAAAACTCTGCTGTTGAACGCTGACTGATTACATAATATTACCAGAAAGTCCATGACAACTCGTACCAAAAGTTCTCAGCATTGTAGAAAATCATTCATCACAGTCGTTTGATAGAGAAAAATTTGATCTTCTTAACAAGGGATTAAATTTTGCTTTACCTGCCTCTGAAGGCATTTTAGATGAGATTGTTGCAAGTGTTGAAAGTTCAATTCAATACCTTCCTGATTCCTCTAAAGGATTTCTCAGAGAAGCTTGCAGAAATCAAATCTCGACAAATATTGTCATTAAAGTAAATAAAAAGTCAAAATCTACCAAAGACAGAAAAATTATCAAACGGTTGCGTGAAAAAGATTGTCTTTATTTAAAAGCTGATAAGGGAAATAAGGTTGTTATTTTAGATAAAGAGGACTATTGTGACAGGGCAGACAATCTGATTAGTAATGGTTCTTATAAAAAACTCTCTAGAAATCCATTACCAAAAATGGTTACTGCAGTAAGAAATGTATTTAAATCCTGCAACAACATTATTACTCCAGCTTTAAATAGGAAGTTACATGTATCTAACCCAAGTGTACCTAGATTGTACTGCTTGCGTAAGATACATAAACCAGGAGAGTCGGTACGTCCTATTGTTTCAACAATCGGATCGCCGACTTACCACCTATCAAAATGGTTAACAGAAGAGTTTGAAAATTTACCTATTGCACCACCTAGTTCCTCTGTGATCAATTCCAACGATTTCATTAATAGGGTGAAAAATATTCAGTTGCAAGAAGGTGAAATTTTGCTCTCCTTTGACGTTTGTTCATTGTTTCCAAGTGTTCCGATACCACAGACCTTGGACTACCTTAAGGATCTACTCGAATTAAACAATCTCAGTCAAAAGGTAGTAAAAGAATATCTTAAACACATTAAACTTTGCATGAAACAAAATTGTTTTCGAATCAACGATAATTTCTTAGAGAACAACATGAAAGAACAGCAATGGGTAACTCATTGTCACCAATCATTGCCAGTCTCTTCATGAACAGATTCGAGATGGAGGCAAAAGAAGAATTCGAGTATTTCCCCACGGTTTGGCTTAGGTATGTGGATATTTTTGCAGTGTTCGATACAAAAGTCGCTGATACTGATAACTTTGTATTTAAATTAAACGGTCGTTTCGCGTCAGTTAAATTCACATATGAAATTGAAAATTCTGGACAACTACCATTTTTAGATGTATTAATAATTAGAAATAGTGAAAATAAGTTGAAATTTTACATATGCAGGAAAGATACCAGTACTTTCAGATATATCCCTAAGGACTCACCATTGTGCTCAACATAAAATGGCGAGTTTTAATTTCCTAGTCCATCGTCTATTAAGCTTCCCCCTCAATAAGGAGAGGTTTGCAAAAAGAAAAGGCATTGATTAAGGATATAGCTGCGAGTAATGGATATTCTGTAAGTTTAATTGATAAAATAATTAGGAAACGAAAGTTTAAAGAGTCGCTTCGAAATTCCCCGACCTTTCAAAATGAAAGAGAAAATCCGAAATTTGTATCGATTCCATTCGATCTTCGATTCACCCGTGGTATTGGTAAGATTTTTAAAGATGTAGATATAACAGTGGTTCATTCATCCGGAAACAAACTACAACAACTTTTAGGCAATCCAAAAGACAAAATTGAAACAAAGGAAAAGTCGGGGATTTACGAAATTAGCTGTAAGGTTTGTAATCAAAAATATGTTGGACAGACTAGACGATCAATTCAAACTAGATTCAAAGAGCATATGGCCCATCTCAAATATGGTAGAACAGATAGGTCTAGTGTAGCCCAACATGTGTTTGAGAACAACCATAAAATAGATATTAGCAATTTAAGATTAATTAGGAATGTAACAAATACTAGACAGCTGGATGCATTTGAAAGCTTGGAAATCATGTGTAAAAATAGTATAAATTGTGACAGAGGGCCTATCCCAAATAGGCCGCTTTATTGGTTAGTGGGTCACGGTGACAATATTTTAGGTATAAATAGGGTAGATTGTTAGCATAAGTTTAGTTTTAATCATTTTCAGATGATGCCAACTTGTTTGGCGAAACGCGCGTCGAGTGCAGTATATAGTGTTTTGGTGTTTCGTGGAAAACTACGTCAGTGTTAACTCGTACCAGTTTTTCTTAACCGAGAAGGAAATGGCTGTTCTGGAAATTAGTACTTCTGCGACGCCGACGGTTTGGTAAACGAATGCCTAATGAGTTAAATGAATCGATAAATTTTGCCGTCTTTATGGAATTGCGAGGAAGACCGTAGAGTTCGTCAAAACCAGTTGATTTTCTAAAAATTCTGGATCAGCGAACCTCTGCAGATTTTATTCTGGAGCCCTAAGAGTTTAAACTTCAAACGTCGAATATTTCTTTAAAAGAAAAACTTGTTTTACATTTTTGGCCTTCTGACGTTTTTTCAATAACGGTATAGTTTTCATAAAAAAAAACAAATAATACTAAAGGGTAGTTTTCACCCTCTATAACAGACAACGCAAAGGGGTATCTACGGATGCGTATAGGACGAGAGTTAACTGATCGTAATCTGCCAAAAGAAACTTTCCCTCGGAATTTGTTCTGGATTTGGGTAAAAAATATTGGTTTTCACCAGATATCCAATTTAATCAATAAATCGCTGTTAAATTTTTTTCTGTCAGTAACATCGAAAAACGAAAACTATGATTCATTCTAAATACAATATACGAGTAGATTTAATACATAAAATTACAGGCAATACTTATGCGTCTTTTTTTATTCCTAGGAAATAGGTACGACTTTAATAATCGTTTCATAAAATGACACCAAATAAAATATTCGTATTTCTTATTAAAAAAAGAAAATACGCATCAGTATTGCCACTAATTTTTTACATTAAATCCATATGTTATTTAAGAAATCATGTATTATCATTTCTTGTCTCATCAATAGAAAAATGTTAACGATTTAAAGTTTTATATTGGCTATCCTGGCGACGAGAGCGTGCTAAAATTGCCTTAAAATGACAACGATATTAAATGCATACAGATGATTAAAAAATAATAATCAATCATATTTTCAGTAGACCGGCGCATCCGCCAAAATCAACTATACGTTTCGTAAGTATGTAAACTTATACACCTTCGGATCACCTTTCCATCATATTGGGCGACGTTACGAAACAAATTGTCTTTATCTTTTTATAACAAATTATTGATTCAATATATCCCGTGTTGTTTAAGGCGCCTAAATCGTGCATTTTTTTACATTCATGTTTAGAAACTTTGGCGTGTGAAAACAAGGGCCATTTTTATATGGTGTTAGTGGTCACTACTCACTGATACCAGAGACTGTCTCTTCTGATACTACCGATTCATGAGAATCTGCTTTACTACAAAATTATTTCACGGTCGAAATCTGTCTAATTCTCTTGGTCTAAGAAATCAACAGTGAAAATTGATGATTCTGCATGAAATATTTTGCAATTATGCCATTTTTGTATTTAGTGACTTAACACAATAAAGTCATTGTGGTTTGCATTTAGTTGTGGTTTAGTGTTTCGGAAGCAACCTTGAACCTTGAACGGATATTCAGGGCGTTGAGGTTTTGACAATTTGTACAAGAAAGTTGCAAATGTAACAAAATATTGCAACCAAGTGACAAATATTTTGATTTGCCTTATGCCACAATATATTCTTGAAACTACAATTAAATTAACTAGTACGATCGTACGGTGTGGAATAAATTCAAGAAAATTGATAATAAAAGTTTTTTGGATAATAATCGCTCGTCCCGCATCTTAATTTATATAAAAATATTTTTTGGGCATATTTTCATAATTTTTCAGCCACATTAAAAACAAATTATGATTTCAGTGACATTTTTTTAAATGATAATTCTGGTTCTGGTACCGTAAAATTTTCCATGGATTACACATACAAAAAAAAAATTAAGAGAAAACGTTGGGAAGATTTAAAAATTCAATAAATTTGGGATAAGCAATTTTTCAGAAAATACACGAACCGTCCATTCGGTTTTGTTAAATTGCACCTAATGGGGAATTTTTTTTTTAATGAGCTGTTGAGTGGCCATTGAAAACACCAGATCTGAAACCACTCTTTTTTTTATGAAATTACGTGAATAGAACTTACCATAACAAATCAGATGATCGTACGAAATTACCTCTTTACGTCGTGTTTACCTTTGCCCGCCATGACAGTTTAAAGACCCACCTAGCCCCAGGAATCATCCCACCTGCCCTGATGACCACAAAAATAGTAACGGAAACATTCAGCGATATTTTAGATACCCTATTTGTGATTTAGTAAAAGGAGAAGAATATATATTTTCTGTTATTTTGTAACGCATTAGAATAAACAGTTATGATTATAATGGCATGCATCAAACAAACCTGTTTTGTATACTCGTTATGTTGAAAAAACTTACAATATAATTCATTTTTTGTTTATTTATGAGAAATACGTGAATTCTCATTAAATGTTTATTACTCTAGTAGTGGGAATATTAATCGTCATCTAAAAGGATATAAGGACGCAGCAGAGAAAGATATGGACAGAAATAAATTATTTATGTGGAAGAGGTTCACTTAACAATTTATTTCAGATAATTCTAAATTCTATGGTCATGGGCGGCGTCACAGTGAAATTCAAGGAGGGACATCATCATTAGATGACTAAAATTTTCAAAAAAAAATTCTTACATCGTCAAGAAAAGCGACATCCCCTGACCCTCAAAGTTACTGGATTTTATGTAACTCGATTTCTTCTTGTGAGGATATTTCAAGATTCGAGTATAGGCCAATGGCCAGTGAGGAGCTGAAAATTCGTATTAACAAGGAAATCAATAACATTCCGGTGAAGTTGTATGTCCGTGTCATAGTGAATGAGAGCTCTGTTTGACAAGAGAGTTGCAGACACTGGCGGATTTAAGCCCCTTTGCGTTACATCAAATGTAACACAAACAAAATGTTTAATAATAAAATATTCCGATATTTTTGTTCGTCTGAACGTTGGGTTATACGAGTATATTATTTAATAAGGATGAGTATAAACAGGAGCGCGTAAAGATATGGTAATGTCGGAGGTAGAGTTTTAATAAAAGTTATATTATATTATTAATTATTATATTATATTCTAATAGCCTATAATATGTATACTCGGTTTATCCAATGTAAAAATACGATTTTAACGAAAAGTGTCACATTATTTCCAAAATATGTAATATTTTAATAAAACCTTCAAATTTCAAAACATGGACACAAGAAAATCGTAAAGTGATCATTAGAATTTTCTTAATATTTTCTTCCTCCTTATGACTTCAAGCTAAACACATAAATCAGGTTTTCAACAACTTTACCTTTTTTTGAGTTACTAGGTTTTCCAAATCATGGGAGAGGTCGGGAAGCGTCAATAACATTCCAATCATGTACCTAATTTACATTTTAGAATAGTATGGCAAATATTTATTGAAACTTTAAAAGTAGCCCGTGATCTTCTGTCAATTTACAACCCTTTAATTTTATGTTTTAAACGAAAGAGTAATAGAAAGAGGGAAAATCAAATATAAGTACCTACCTAAGATAATAAAAAGCCACTGCCAATTACTTGGGGATCAGAACTTCCTCACCATAGTAAAACTCAATGTGTGGTGGAGTTTATAATAAAAGTAATTTTTGACATTTCAAAAAAGTCATTTTTTGGCGTTTCAAAAAAAGTCACATTTTGACGTTTCAAATGTCACATTGGTGGAATGTCACTAATATTTTTTTAGGACCGATTTTGCTCATCAACGAACTCAATCTCTTCCTTGACCTCTAGAATGTTTGTACCAAATTTGAAAGCTTTATCTCAAAAACGGTAGCTGCTATCGCGAACTAGACAGACACAGACAAAAAAATTTTTCTGTCTTAAATTTTGTGTATCGCCATAACATGTCGAGATTCGTCCAGAAATGCAATAAAAATTTTCAAAATTTTTTTCACGAATACAAGACTTCCTCACTTTGAGGGGTGAGGAAGTAATTACTACGAGTCCTGAAGTGGGTTAGAGCCTTTGATGTGAAGATAACTTCATCTGGAGGTGGTTAAACAGTTTTAATCATCACAAGATGATGCCAGCTTGGTAGAATGCAGTATATGGTTTTGGTATTTTGTGGAAAATTACGTCGGTTACTATAAATCCTTTAAAAAAAAAATTTATTTAGAATTAAGGCATTATAAAAGCTTGTAAATAATAATTTTACCACTATTTAATAATAGTAAAATAAAAATACATTTTTTTTTTTCGCTTTGTAATGAATAAGAAAAAAATATTGAAAAGTAACTAAAAAAGGTTTTTTTCAGTTATCAATTTTTTATGTGTAAGTATAGTTCTGCCCCCGCCTCAAATTTCCTTCTAGATCCGCTAGTAGCTGCGAAGACAAACATTAGAAGGAAAAACTTTATTATAGTATAAAAAAAAATTCATCAAAATAATAATACCTAAAGTATTTCTTTTGCACATTCAAAATGTTCCTTTTGAAAATTTTGTTGAGATTCGCCCTTGGTTAGTGACACAAAATCTTTAATTACAGCAGTTAAATTGACAATACGTTCATGTAGCTAGTGTTACATTATTTTCTTTGTTCTATGATCATACACCATGTTTAATACATAGTGAAATAACATTAATAACTTTCTCGCGAAAAAAAGTATAAAACTCAGTTCCTTTTTTTTGCGTTTAATTTCGCTATTTTACGTTTGTATGTATGTCTGTCGCCGATCTTATTATTCACAAAGAACGTAACAATTATTTTATTTTTCCTATCATCATTTCAATGGGACCGAATTTTTTCCGGTGGAGACAATATGAGGTTTCTCGCAGTTCAATGAAATGATTCTCTTTTTATTTTAATCAAAACTGAAATAATTTTATTTTTTTTCTTTTAGGGGATCCAAGATTACTCAATAGGTTAAACAATCTTCTCAGGAACGAAGCAATTTTGGAAATGAATATGAAAACTTTGGCGCCAGCTTTTAAAGATCCAGAAAAACGATTGTGGTTTGAGGAAGTGTTGGACAATTTCTTGAAATTGTGGGAGAGTAATTTATAGTTTGTCAGGCATTTAAGATTCCCATTTTTGTCTGTATGAAGAACAAGGTGAAAATATGTTATTATTACAAACAGTTGATAAATTCCTAACAGTACATTTTTTCTTATATACAGTATATACCCCTCTTTGTGTTAGTCTTATAATTTGTTTCAAATTACAACATATTTCATGTACCTATTAGATCAAAACAAGACATGTTGGGAGCCATCTATACAATTTTGTCGTTTAGCCGGAATCTCCAAAAAATGGGGGAAATGCCATCATTGAAAATGTTCACCAAAAGCTTAATAATAAATATATTTATTGGATATAATCGCTGCATTCATTTACTTTTGTCTTTCGGCCATATAATTTGTGTACCATCATGAACATTATTATCCATGTCACTGAGGCAGTTTTAGAAATACTAGAGCAAAAATAAATGATTATATGGTTGGGGCGCCTACATATACTACATCTACACCATCTACACACCAATGCAATGCGCGTTTATGGACACCATAGATACTAATAATGTGATAATTCAACTGATAATAGTAGTTCCCTTAGATATTACTTAATCAGTAATCAGACCTAATTAACCACTTCAGTAGAAAATCACTCTTGGTCATGACAACACTAACAATGATAATTTGCAAAAACCCGTAATTTCCCGAGAAGTTTCGGTCGTGGCGCCATCCCTCAACGAATATCTTAGCTGCTTTTAGAGTCTTTATTTAATACTCAGCAAACCGCGTGCGGGCATTATGCCAGAGATTCTAAAACTGTCTCAGCGTAGATGACATTAACGCTTACGAAGGTACATAGAAAAACAGTTAGCATTCCGAAAATATGACATATTATTATTGCTTGTGGTATGGTTGCCATTTTTGTCAATATGGCTAAACGAAAAAATTTAAAGATGCCTCCCATGATAAATTTAAAAACAGTATACATAGGTACAAACAACTAATGAGAATGACTATTGAAGGATTAATCCGTAAAAAAGTCGAGAGTTTGTCAAAAAATTTAATATGAATTTTGTTACTGAAATTTATTATTTGATTGTTCATTTATAGAAAAATTATGGAATAACTGATTTGCTAAATACCTTTATCAAAATATTTTGACCTAGGTTCTTCATCAATTAGTACTTACTTCTAAGTCTTAAATGGTTGGCCTAATAAAAAAAATATAATAAAATAAATGGAGTTGTATGTTATCATGCAATTTCCTGTTGAATTGTGATAATAAGTGTAGTGATAATTATTATGCCTACATGTTTAGGAACCAGTGACTTTTATATAATAAAAACCTTGACTCAGGACTGTGTACAGAAAACAATGAAATGATTCAAGATTTAGATATTTTAATACTTCTTTTTTTATTGTGTTTAATAATTAAACAGTTCTTAAATAAATCTGTTTATTATTTGTTATAGTTTAATAATAAAAACACTTGTAATAATTTGAAAGACCCATCTTAAAATTATTTAAGGAATTTAGTTATAATTTTTTACACTCATTTCTGAAATACTCTATGGTATAATGTGAGGCGAAGCGAACCATGCCTTATGGAAAAAAAAATTACAACTGGGAGGTAGACTGTTTAAGTGTGTTTAAGACCACAAGCATGACAAGAGATTTAATAAATTCATATTTTCTAATATCTGTCAACAAGTGGTGTTTCACATCTAAAAACTCACCATCTAAAATGTACACATTTTGTCAGTTATAATTGTCCAAATTAGGTCTAACTTGATATGTCTTTTTCTGTTCTGTGTTGATATGGATTTGTTTCATTTTATGCAATTGTGTACTGTGCAGAAATAATTTGGTTTTCACAATTTGACAAGATGAACAAAATGCTTGTTGTCGAAACTTGCAGTATTTTCTTGTGTACCTATTGAATGCCGAGATTGCCCCACAGATCATCAAAAAACAGGTTAACGGTAAATGTCAAGTGTCAGTCATGGCAGAAATAAACATCTGAAATGGCCCGATTGATTTTTTATATATTTCTGCTAAAACTCAAATTTTAAGGAATGTTGTTTTTCTGGGGGGAGGCGGGGCTAATTACAATAGGCTCATTTAGCATAATTTTTTTATCGCATATTCTGGAAGTTTGTACTGTTTAGCAAATATGAAAAAAAATTTATTTCAGACATCGCCTTCATATGTAAAAAAATTGTTAGTTTGGCGGTAAACTGTTTTCGTATTTTTGTTTACTATATTGTTAGTGGTAATACTTACCATAAAATTGACAATAAAAGAAAAACTGTAAATACTGTTTAGCTCCTGAGTGCAAAAATACTACTATGACTACGCCAGATAAAATATTTATATATTTTATACTCTCAGGTGTGCACAAATTTCTCAATATAAGAAATTCGTGATAGTATGACAGACTTTTACAATATTGCCAAACATGGCAGTAGTTACTACCTTGATGATAAATTAACAAAATTTTCATTTTATTGAGAATAATGACTAAGAGTACTTACTCAAATTATCCGCCTTTGGGATAATTATTCATCAATATTAGAAATTATCCCCTTGATTACAATATTACATTATTATCCCCTCAGATTAATAATTAATCGGAGATTATCCCAATCAATCCAAATTATCCGCAATTCGGATAATTATCCGCAAATTGGCAGCGTAGGTTAACATCACACCACGAAAATTGGGTTGCCAACTTACAAAATAATAGGTTTGTTTGTAGAGTGGTGTCCAACCGTTTGAAACTGACAGAATGCACTCATTGGTGTATAATTTCGAACTGATTCAACTAATTCAAAAGAATAAACTGATAGTAGTGAGCCATTACAAAGTGTAAGGCGCTGGTCTCCAATAAACGCCGTGGGTCGCATACAGCGTCACGTTATACGCCGCGTCTGTATGCTACAATGAAAATATATACATGTGGTCTCTCTTTGCCGTCGAAGGGGGCGTTAAAACGCCGCACGTGGCTTCAAGATGTACGCTGCGTCTTTATAAATTTTTGAGCATTGTATCGTACGGACGTTGTGTGAATACCCCGCGCCATGAGTAAGTTCAACAAAGAAAAAGACGAATTGTTAATTGAATTGGTAAAGGGCAACAGGCCAATATTTGATGCTAGTGATAAGAACTCCTCCAGTAAAAAAAGCGTTAAAATTCTTTCAGTATCCATTTTTAAACACAAGTTGAAAGATCGGACTAGGCTACTAGATTGATATACCGAGCGCTCTCTGCGACGTTCTCAAGTGACCATGTGCAGTCGCAAGCGACGTACAAACACTATGCGCCGCGCCAACAAACGCTGGACGTAGCGCATGGTGTAAAAATTGCAGACCATAGCCTAATAAATCTCACTGTTATCAGTTTGTTACCTTGAATCAGTTATGAGTAGAGCTGTCCGAGGTCACCTGGCCGCCAGAGCCGTCATATGACTCATATGTTAACATCATATCATAATACTTGAATAAGTATATTAAATGGAAATAAATTTTAACAATAATGTTACATTTTATAAAAATTTGTATAAAACTCACCCTTTTAAACAGATTTATGCAGTAGTTTGGTTGTCGTCATCACAAAGTGGGGAAGATCTATAGTATAATAGCATCAGGTATGTTTCTACAGCTGTCTCTGTCAGCGATGTTCGCTTTGGTGAAAAAATATGTTTGTATTTTGAAAATGACCGTTCGACATCTACGGATGTAATACAGGCATAAGTAAAACAATCTGTGAACTCACTTAACGAAGTTGTAGATGCACCATCACAAATTTGTCTTAATTTGCTAAAATCAGGATCTTTCTGTAATACACTCTCGAATTTTTCACTAACGCGATTATTTTTTGCGTCATTTATAGCCTGTAGCTGTGTTTTTACGTCGTCCACTATTTGCAGCGATTCCACTAACGACAACGAACTATTTTGCAATTTTTCTATTGCGTCGTGTAGTCCCCTATAATTGTTATTAATACTTTTTAAATCTGTTTCAAGGGAAACGCCTTGAAAGCTTGTCTGGCTTTCCCTAATAGCTGCAGCCTCGTTAAGGTTGAACTGTAGTATCACAGCTTTTATTTGTTGAAAATATTCAGCATAATAAAAAGCCGTGGAAATGTTGGTTTAAGAGGGTCCAGTATACGTACTATAATATTTAAAATAGAATTTTTTTTTACAATCTGTCGTCTCGTCAATACATAACCAGAGCCGTGTATTTTTTAATCCACATTTAATCCTATTTACAATGTCTTCACGAACAGCTGGAATATATCTACATAACGATGTACGACTTGGTAAGTTCACCTGGGGATTGTATTTATTCCAAAACTCCCGAAATGGTTGTTTATCCAGTATGTGTAGCGGAATATTACAGGCTATTAACATTAACAATAAATCACACATAAACTGAGTTGTCAAAGGCATGCCATTTTTTTATTTTGATGTTGCACGGTATTGATATGATGACGACAATCTGTTTTGTGCCAGCACATTAAGTCTTGATTGCAAACTTTACAAATTATTTTGCATAAATTTATTCACTGTGTCCGCGTACGGTCGTTTTTTACCCTTTGGCGCGTTTGACATTATGTATAATTTATAGGTACAACCTCACGCATTAACCTTTCAAATAAAACTGCAGCGTAAAATAACTTCTAAATCGGCACGTGTGACGACAGCGCAAGACCGTGGCTGTACTCCAGGCACATCGGACAGCTCTAGTTATGAGTTAAATCAGTTCGAAAAAAATACACCTATTGTTGTAGATGTGCTTAATCAACAAAACGTTTTTTAAAGCAGACCTCTCGTAAAAATCGCATCTCTAGTCACGAAATTCATAAATGAACAAAGCTAATTAGAGAAATGGATGGCTAAGGCCGGGTTCAGAGAAAACGTGTCTCGGCGACACATCTCCAACTGCTGCCTTACTTTGTTCTTGAAGTTGGGAAAATTTACCTAAACAAGGTGCATTTTGTTTATTCGCTCTAGATGCTCTAGACGTGTTTTATCTTTTTTTAGTTACAGCAGAGAACAAAGGAAATGAATATATCTGGAGCATCTATAGCGAATATACGAATGCACCTACAGTGACACAAATAATAGGAGTGAGGGGAATACACAATGCTTCATCTGTATTGACTAACGGGCTGTCGCTGTAACCAAGATTATTCTTTTAGGCTGGGCACGTTTCAGTTCTATAAACCCAGCTTAAGGCAACATGGCCTTAGTCATTCGCACAGTGTGATGTGAAGGATATAAAATTTAAAAAATTGATATTGTAGAGTAGATATGTGTGCACTCAAGCATTATCCTCTGGCATTATTCAGTTTTTCCTTTACTGCTAATGTGTTTAGTTTAACAGTTTTTTTCAATCGATTGTATTCAATAAAATTTTTACTTTAAAAATGTGGAACGTACACGATTTTGTGTCATCCTTGCGCAGGGGCCATGTTAATCTTCTCTGTATCGCTCCAATTTTAGTATAATATACTAAAATTGGATACAGCTTTGTTCATGTACTTGCTTCTGCGGTACATATTATGTATCGCAGAAGCGCGTACATGATGGTTAGGTTAGGTTTGTTGTGAGTGGGTCTCAGTAGACCCTCCACTGCGGCCATCAGCAGGCCTATTGTGGCTCACGCCTAATTATATTTCACCCAATAAGTTCAGTCTCTTAATGAAACTGATAACTTTATTGGGTGAGAATGTGTCCAGATCCTCTGGCAGCAGTTGCCCTTTGCCAAATATTGAGAATCGGATCTTCTCCACAGCGGGACAGGTGCATAAGATGTGGTCTGCCTTCTCATCATCCTCCAGGCATAGACGGCACTCGGCGTTTTCCGCTAGGCCGAGTTTATGCAGATGATAGTTTAGTCGGCAGTGCCCGGTATATAGGCCTGTTAGAGTTTTCAGGTTTATCCTGTTTAACTCTAAAAGTTTCTTAGCTCTCGATTTCAAAGGGTATTTTATAAACGCCTTCGAATGAACTAACAATACTGGAGTTTGCCTTTCAGCCCAGGTTGAGATAGCCATCTTGGCAGTACTTGAGGATATGCCAAGTATTGGTTCTGGTCCGATGAATCGTGATCCCGCTCCTTCTCTGGCTAAGGAGTCCGCTATTTCGTTACCTTCCATACCAGAGTGGCCGGGTATCCAGACCAGAGTCACTTTGTTGTTCTTGCTCAAATGATTTAGAGCTTTCTGACAGTTCCATACCGTTTTGGAGTTACACCGGTAGGAGCCAAGAGCTTTTATAGCTGCTTGGCTATCTGAGAAAATTTTTATTGATCTGCGTGTAAGATGCATATATTCCAGCCTTCGTACACACAGTTCAATGGCATGAACCTCAGCCTGAAAAACAGTTGCATGAGTACCTAGGTTTGAGACTATCCTCACCCTTGGTCTGTAGCTGTGTACTCCGGCTCCTGTTCCCTCGGGAGTTTTGGAGCCGTCTGTAAACCAACAACTGTCTGCCTTCAGTAGGTCGGCTTTATTCCGATCCCAATCATCTCTTTCTGGAGAAAGGATGTTGAAGGTCAGCTCGTAGTTGGTCATAGTTGGCATAGTATCCGAGGGCATTCCCAGGATGCTGTGATTCTCTATGTCATCCAACAACCTGTTCCGCTCCATGATACTAGTCTGCGGCATATTAATGGCCGCTTGTTGCAGTCTGTAGGTTCCCACCTGGCCTCTCTCTCCAGATATATATGAAGAGGGGGGTAAATCCAGGAGGATTTCCATTGCAGCTGACGGTGTGGTGCTAATTGCTCCCATTACAGTCATGTATGCTAATCTCTGCAGTCCAGAGAGTTTGGATTTGGCCGTCCGTTGTAATCCTTTCGGTCACCAAACAATGGATCCGTATGTTATCATTGGTCTGATGACCGTGATATAGATCCAGTAAATTTGTTGGGGACCCATGCCCCAGGATTTGCCACAAATACGACGGCATGTCCATAGGGACAGCTTTGCTTTGTGGATTACCTTTTCCAGATGGGAGTTCCAATTAAGTGATTTATCCAGAGTGATTCCTAGATATTTCACCTCCTCACCTCCAAAGCTAATAATTTATCAAATTCATAGGTTTATCGACACTGCTATCGTGCATGCGGTATAGATGACGTCACGTAAGTGCAATAAATCGTATTCTCATTTTTCTCACAATGCTGATAGTTTACAACTCTTGAATCTTATCATAATATATTAAAAATCTGGATATTTTCAAATACGCTACACGTCATTTCAATTCAACATTTAGTGTAAAGTACTACTGTGGATCTTACATTTATGGACTTTATTAACCATTATTACATTAGTGATTCTAAAGTAAATGGATACATATATTGTAATAAATTAATGCTGTTCTGGAATAAAAACACTAGTACTACTTGTAAATATAGGTTATGTTTACTTCATTGACTAATATTTATTATTTTATCAATCCAAATAATATTAAAACCTCACTTATAGTTTAGCAAAATGGTTAATATCCCAAATGCATGTGATGGAAAGAAACAACTCATATTTCATAAAACCTTTGGACACTTTCCAGAGAACAAACTTACCCAACTATCATCCATTATTTCACTTCTGCTTTGTTTGGAAACTTTTCAATGTTGCCAACTGTGATTTGAATGTGAATTATGTCACACTTTTCACGCCATTACACAAAAAAATTAAAATCAATGAAACATGATTAATTTCTAATATTTAATTAAATTCTCAATACAAAAGTAACACAAATTGTAAAAAATATAGACAATTTATTTTAAAATGATTAAATTTATTATTCAATTGTGATTGGAGCGATTATTTACATATACTTAATAAAATAAAACTTTAGAAATGTAATATTTAGTGGTTGTTTTATGCCATGGGAAGAAAAAAATAATGACACAAGTTTTGGCATCAAGATTAAATCTAGCAAAAAGTACGGTTCTTATTTATTCAAACTGTTAAAAGGGAAAACTTAGCAATTATTCACAAATTATATCTCTTCCGTGACTCTGTCAACCCAGTGCGATATTCCTCTTCTACTTAGTTTTGTCACGTCACAAAAACAATTCATTACATATAACATATAAGATATTAACAAAATAATTAAAACTTTACAAATTTCTATTCAAATAAGTGTGGATACCTTGAATTTATTCGATGAAAACATTTGTAAATCTCAAATGTAAATTTAAAGTAAACACTTCCATTTTATAGATTTGGTAGCTACTTTTGTTTTATTTAACAGAAACTATCATACACAACTTTTTTTACTCTGCCCTTAGACATACCATAAACCATGCTGCATCAGTGGAGTTACTTTTAAATTGTACCTATTTGTTTATCTAATATGTACATATATATCTTTTGTACTTTGTATACAACAGTAGATCATTGTAGTAAAGCAATTTTTCTTTTGGAATTATGGTTATTTTGGTCAATAAAGTCTAATTTAAAGCTGACTCAGATATTAATTGCACTCTGCTGAAATGTTAACGTTAGGTTGTTATCGATTTTAAATCACTGTCAGTCGAATTTTTTAAATATTGACATTTGAACACCGGCTTGTAGATCTCTACTAACTTTTTTACTGTTCACAACCAAAATTACCGGTGTCTCCACTCTGATCAGTCTAAATTTGTAATCCTAAAAAAGGAATGAAACATTAAAGATTATAAAAGGCAATTATTGGCAACTAAAAACAAGACTCTCTATTTCGTTATTCATATAATATTACATTTTTAATATTTACATTTTTTTTTTCGTCTATAAAATATAAAGAAATTTTTAAATTATAGAACGTCCTATTTTTTTTGTTTTTCCTTAACAAGTGTATTCCATGTATTTATTCACTATATTACATAAAAATAAAGAGTGTCTCTGAGAAGAGACAAAATCACCCGACATCTTTGACGGCGATTTTATTTAATTTTTTATAATACTACATATATATATATATATATATATATATATATATATATATATATATATATATATATATATATATATATATATATATATATATATATATATATATATATATATGTTGTTTTTCAGGTTTTCGCGGGTGGTGAATGTTAAATTCGTTTTCCGGGTATACTCCCGAGTAGGTGATAGGCCCCGAGAGGGACCGTGGTCCCTCCCGGGGCCTATCACCTACGTGGGAGTATACCCGGAAAACGAATTTAATATATATATATATATATATATATATATATATATATATATATATATATATATATATATATATATATATATATATATATATATATATATATATATATATATATATATATATATATATATATATATATATATATATATATATATATATATATATATATATATATATATATATATATATATATATATATATATATATATATATATATATATATATATATATATATATATATATATATATATATATATATATATATATCTATATATATATATATCTATATATATATATATCTATATATATATATATCTGCAATAATTTGTACAGCAATATCTCGAAAAGTATAGCCAAGTGGAAAATCGCATTGTCAGACCAAAATATTTATATTACGAAACATTTTTTTCAAAAATCGGACAATCCAATGTAAAAATTATGAAATAAAATTTAAGAAAAAAAGAAAATACTTACACTTCCTTTATAGGAGAAATCAATACTAGTCATATAAGGTTCTGGAATAGCAACAGAATCTCCAATTATAACTCCTTTTCCATCAGCCAAGTTAAAAATTGTCACAACCACACAAGTTCCAGCTTTATCAACCAAACAGAATGTACTAAAATAATTGCATTAAGTTACTGTTTACATAATAATGGCACTTCCTTGTTGCACCTACAAAATCCTTTGTCTGTATGCATAATTGTAAAATAAAATTGTATTCATTTTGGTGCCTGTGATTTTTTAAGTGTTTCTGGGTAATTTTGGAATGCAGAATCCAAAAATAATTTCAAAAATATCTCAAATCAGTGCATAGTTTTCCGGCACCAAGACAAAAAATTTTGTTTGTGGACCTGTGTTATTCAACACGATCTTAGTCTTTAAGCATAAATTATTAGTATGATTACGCTACAATAATATAAACAAGAATTATTAAATATGAAACTGACAATAACATAATTTGTTACAATTATTTTCGTAAACAAACTAGCTAGGCTGGACAAATTTGGAGTCAAATAGATACAATTATGCATACCCAAAAGTTATTGTGTCTTATAAATATACATACAAAGGTACTGTATCTTCATTCCTGATTGAACAGACTACTTTTCCTAATACCACTTTTTCCTCATTAATACCAGGTTTTAAATTTGACAATAACATTTCCTCCAGTTTAACTGTTTGTCCGTTTGTGGAGGTGTAGCTTCCACCGGCATAAGGTCCCAGTTGCTTTGAATCTATTGACTAAAATAATAAAACCCTTGTACTGTACAAATAACTATTCATGAACAAAAAAATAATAATAATTTTTTGGGAATAACTATGAATTGAAATGCTTGTAAAAACTGTCATTTTAAAAAAATATTTCCACCTGCCCCCTCTTCAAGTAAATGCCTGTTATAATGTTATAGTATTCTTAATAAAATACAGACATTGGTAATATATTTTAATGTCCATAAATAAAACTATGGTATTAATAGCAATTTTTTAGTAAAGGCTGTTAAAGCAAAAACTATCTACAGAAATAATTTAGAAAAAAATTAGCCAAACTGAACATACTTAATATTTTAACTAAATATTTAAATAAATGTCTTTCTATTTATGAATGATGATTGCCTATGATATATCTATTTAAATTCTATAATTACTTTTGTAGTCATAAAAGGACATAGCAATGGCTTATTTCTAATACTGTGGGACCTATATTGTTTATAATATTAATGATTTATGTGAGATAATCCATTCATGGTGAGTCCATGACGAACTACGCTGATAATTCAAATCTTTTAGTGTATGCGTCATATACTTTGTTGCAATAATTCTGGCAGATATGTTGTTCACGAATGCAGAAACGTGGTTCATGAACAATAAGTTCATATTATACACTAATAAAACTAACGTTGTTTTGTGCAAAATAAATAATGCTCGCTTTAACACCCCAGATATGATGAACTTAAACAACACTACCAGAATACAATTCTCAGGGAGTACAAAATTTTTAGGTATGTATATCGAGGAAATACTAAAATGGAATTATGTAGACCATGTATGTAAAAAGTTAAATTCAGTATGTTACACAATCAGTGTACTATCAAAATATGTTGATTTAAAAATGCTTAGAGTAGTTTATCGTTTATTTTGAGTTCGTAGTTCAGTATGGTCTCATTTTGTAAATAATTATTATCTTTTATATAAAATTAATATTTTTTACATACATTATTTTTGACATGCAATTATTATTTTTTATATACATATACAAATATTTGCTTGTCATTTATTAATGTTTTGTACAAGTTTTTGTGACTGCTATTTCATTTTATTGTTATTTATAACATTACCTTGAAATAAAGATTGATTATTATTATTATTAACCCAAAAGTTTTCAAAGTTCGATTTTTAAAGGAAATCACTTCTTTACAAGATTTTACATCATCAGACAATAAATCACAACCCAAATATACAGAGAAATATATTATTTTAACACTTTTTAATACATCATATCATTAGTAACCAACTTTTAAAAATTCCAACTTGGCATATTCCACTAGTTTAAATAAAACTGATCATGAGCGAGTATGTTGTGCATATTACTTGATAAAACTGTATGTTTAATGAACAATACAAAGGTAAGTTTGTGATAATAAATAGCTACTTGATGTTTGTTACCTTTTTCTATATTAATTACTTTACTAAAAATTCATCATGGTCTGATAGGGAAGCGACGATAGCTGAGTGAGACAGGGTGTTAGCTCAGTGCCGTCTCAAGGCACGCTGGTCTAATTAATGGAGGTTTGACTCCTGCTAGCACCAGAAAAATTGAATCTGAAGATTCTTCTGGTGTGATTATAGACATTTGAGAATGTAAAGGTGAAGCATGTAAAATAGGCCTATGTGGGACTAATTGTAAGCCATGACCCTTTGCCTTGCCCTTAGTCTCAGGGTATTAGAAAATACACTTTTAAAATTTGTTCTTAGATGTAAGAAACAGGACTAGCTGTCCTCTTGTCTTAACTCTAGAAAAACAAAAATCTAATGACACTTATGACAATGAAAATATTGTCATACCTGATAATTTCAACCAACTGACCCTAATTATACTGACCAAAATGGCTCTCCATGTTTTGACAAATCGCCAGCTGATACCGATGGTGCACGTTTTAATTGTGAAATCTTATCATAACAGACTGCATAGTACATTATGTCAATCGATAGCATTTGTTTTAATGTCATATCACATTTTCACCGAAAAATGTCAAATGGTAATAACTAAGAAAAAAAAACATTTTAAAATTTGTCTTGTTTTTACTTTTCTCAATGAATCTTTATTATACTGAAAACAAAATATGTAAAATGTAAATATTTATGTCAAAAAACTAATAAGTTAGATATAATTTTATTGTATTATGTATAATTTGGTTGTTGTGTGATACCTTCGTGGCGTTAGAAATAAACCTTTGATATGCTTATTTAAAGTTGAGTAATGATGATTAGGGACGAAAATTATTTTACGAAATATTAATATTTTATAATTTATGTTAAGAAAGGTAAATATATTTTTCAATATCACATCACTTAAAAAAAATGTTTATTTAATGACAAATTAATTTTACTTCTCAGTTTACTTGTAAAAATGATAAAGTCCTTCAAAGTAATTAAAATTACATATTTATACTGTTAAAGCAATCATTTTTGTTTGTAAAACAAACAAATCAAATTTTCGTATTGTGAATATAGTCCACGACAAAAATTAATTCAGGAAGTAATAATATTAAAACAATTAAAAACTTATATTAGTGTACTTGCAATATTGGCAAAAACTAGTTTAAAAATAAAAATAATATACGAAAATTAAAAAAAAACAGGTGCTTAATGTCTTATAGACATTGTGCATCTGGATGCGTAATGCATTTTAACGTTTTCATTCCATTATTTGTTTTAAAATATTATGAATTCTACAATGTAGTCAAATCCTTATTAATATTAAATAGATGGGGTAATTGCTTGATTGATTCTCTACAATAATATCACTGAATAAATTTAAAGTTTATGTTTAATATCTAAAAAATTATATTTAAACCAAAAAGTTGATTGAAGATGAAGTTACTTTGAGAAAATCCATTTTGATTTAAAAAATTATAAACACTTTTTTACTTGTCTAATTTTCACTTTATTTGTTATTTTACAACTAGTTTCATCCTATTCGGACATTTTCAAGTAAACTCGACTTTACTTGAAAATGTCCGAATAGGATGAAACTAGTTGTAAAATAACAAATAAAGTGAAAATTAGACAAGTAAAAAAGTGTTTATAATTTTTTAAATATTTAAACCAATTAAATAGAAAAGAATTACAATTTAAATAATTCCAATACTTTAAATCTTATGATTAATTACCAGTTGTCTGTTTCATTTAAGAATCTCACTTATATTTACCTATTTCTAGTATACCTACTTGTAATATTTGCTGCAATCTTTTCGCTTTCATTTTACCATGTGTTGATACCAACTCTTTAATGTCATTTAAGTATTTAATAAGCTGTTTCTCTTTAATTTTTGGGGGTTCCCATGTAGGATCATACAGTGAAGCTTCAGTAAATGATTCTAGAGCTAATTTAAATTCTTCCTCATATTTTAATGTCTACATATTAAGAAAAAGTTATTTGCGTTATTATTCACATAATAATACTTACAATGCCTTTATTATAATGTAGATCTGGAGTACTTTTGGCAACTAGATCTTTTTCCTAGAAAATACATATTCTTTCAGCAAAACTATACTTAGCATCTAGGGCCATAGCAAGGGTACTTTGCACCTGTGTGATAAAATCAAATGACATTCAGCATTCCACGTACTATGTTTAGTCATAAAAATCAAAAAGTTACAGTTTTACTTAATTTTTTATAGATGTAGGTATGTTACAAAATATACTGTTAAAACAAAAAAGAAAAGAAATAAAGTATCCCAACAAATAAAAATAGATGAAGTCAGTATGAACATAAAAAGTACTAATTATAATGTTTTACACTTAATATATAATTACTGTAGTTTATGTACCCATTGGGGCTTATACCTGGAAGATTTTCACACACTGAGCCTGCAGTAACTATGGCCCTATTAGTATGTTTAATTGAATTTTTAGTGATAAAACCATAGAACACAATGTGTCATCCAGATGCTACAAGTTAGAATGTTTAAATGTAATACAAATTTTGAACTTGCTTCTAGATAGTGTTGACATAACAATTAAAAATGAAAACCTACCGCTTGCGAATACGCACTTAGGCACTGTTTAAGAATTTTAGGGTTTTGTTGAATACCAAAGAATGAGGATAGGTGAGCATTGCCTAATATTGCCCAAGACAACCCATCTTGTGGATCTAACTGAACGGCTTCTTTAGCATAATTTAAACCTTTCTCAATATTTTTTACTCTTTCTTCTCTACTTTTTGACGCTTCCTGTCTAGATAACATAGACAAATTCCTTAAGGAAAATTTATTTTTTTTCTAGAAAAGGAAAAACTGTTTCATGACAAAACTAACTTTTATGATAATCAGGTTTGTATCAATAAATAATTGTTTCAATGAACGCTATTTTAAATAAAAAAACACACCTCTTTTAGTGCTCCCTCGAAACAATTAATGGATTTTCTTAACTCATCATTTTTCCAGTAACATTCCCCTAATTCATTCCATGCGTCTACTAATTTTGGGTCTAATTTAATTGATTTTGATAATAAATTTTCAGCATCTTTGTTGTACTTAGCAACAACATTTAACAATCTTCCTTTTAAAAAACTATATTTTGCCCTGTTTGAATCTTTAATTAAATGTTCATGTTCACCAAATATTTTTAAAGTATCTCCTAACAATTTTTCAATTTCTTCATTTTTCTTTATTGCATCCTCTATTTTGTGATTTTCAAAAAATCTATCTCTAAATAAATATACAGCATCTACTTCATCCTGTAATTAAATCAATTATAAAAAGTACCACTCCTTATATAGTAAGTTCTATATTAAATGTAGGTGTAGGAACTAACTGCACAATAGCACACCTGGCACTTATTTCATTTTTAACACTTACACTAAGAAACTGAAGAACATCTCCATGCTCTTCTTTACATTTGCATGTAGTATTTTCCTCATTCACACATTCCATTTTTAATTTTCTTCACTACACAGTCACAGACATTTCGGTTTTGTTTCCTTTTTTATTTGAGGTTATGTTTGTCAATTGTCACTAGTTGTCAAGTTGCAATTTTATCAATCGATTTTTTTCGAACGTGATGCAACCGTCATTAGTTCAAATTATTAAGTTAGTACACTATGACGTCACATCATTAAAGTTCTTCAAAAAATAACAGTTCTGAGCTCCTGCGCAAAATGAAGCAATAGGTACACCTTACGGAAGTATTACTAAGATAAATAGAAAGTATTTAGTATGTCTCTTACTAAAATAGATGTTTATTTAAATCTTTTTATTAACAATATTCTATCAACCAATGCAGACCCACTGAAATCTAAGAAAATTCGAATAAAAGGAAGGAATATTAGGAAGAATATGAGATAAATTGATGATGACCCCATTTTTTTTGTATGACTTTTTCCCTCAATTTTTTTTGTTAATTGTCAAAACGTTGAAATCCTCAGTTTTTCAAGAACAATTTTCATTTGTGTAGTAGATTTATTTAAGTATTTCATTCTCATTGTTTGTGCTAATTGGGCTCTCAACAACCGTGTTTTCAAAAATGGTATTTTTATCAATAATCAGTTGTTTCGCAAACAGACAAACAGTTCCATTCTACATAAATAAGACCAATTTTCGTAATTAAATTAATTGTTCTTTTTAAGAGATACATAACAGATCTTCGTGACCAATTAGTTTCCTATAACAGTCTCGTCGAATCGTGCCGTCAGCAAAAGATGGTTATCCTATTTCTTATACACATATATGTCTTAATATGAAAGACACAAAATCACGAGTTAAAAGCCACGGTTCATAAACAAACCGGTTGTCGCATATAATAAAATTATGGTTGGGGGACACGTCAATGACGTCACAAAAGTCTCATTCGCATTTCGTTCGAAGTGTTTATTTTTACATTTGTGTTATTTTAAGTTTTTAGTATTGGTTTTTTTTTCGATTTCTGAATAGTTTACGAATACTTTATAAACAAGGTTAAAAACTTAAAATAACACAAATGCAAAAATAAACACTTCGAACGAAAAGCGAAAATGCCCTTTATGACGTCGTTGATGTTTCCCTCCATCATAACTTTTTTTAAATGCGACAACATTTTGTTTATAAACCGTCGTCAAAAGCGAGGTCCGTAAAGAAAAGGACCAATTGATCACGTGATTTTTAATCATTTATGAAAGCTCTTCTGTATCATTTTTGTATGCTTATTTATTTAATTATTGTTATAGTAAAAAAAATTTTTTTAAACCCTTGAAGCTACTTCCAAATAGTTAAATTGAAGTAGAATCCTAACGAAATGTGTTTGGTTTGATAAGTGCACTCTTCATTTTTGTCATCGTTATTTTATAAACATTTTGTTTTAATCAAAATACAGATTCCATTCTGTTAGTTATAAATTCACTTTTGTTATTATTATTATAGTAATAAAACTTTTTTAAACCCTTGAAGCTACTTCCAAATAGTTAAATTGAAGTAGAATCCTAACGAAATGTGTTTGGTTTGATAAGTGCACTCTTAATTTTTGTCATCGTTATTTTATAAACATCTTGTTTTAATCAAAATACAGATTTCATTCTGTAGTTATAGATTCACTTTTATGTCTCAATGAATTCTCCAGAGATGGCGAAACATTACTGCGGATTTTATGAAAGAGGACAAGAAGTAAAAATGAAATGAACAGAAATAAGCAGTCGCTCACGGTGAACGTAGGCGCAAACGCGTGAAGGTTCCGTAGCCTGCACTGCATTGTTGTATTTTGTCTTTACTGGTGCTTTTGATCAAGTGTGCACTTTGTGTGAAGTGTAGTGGTTAATTGTTATGTTTTATTGTTGCAAGTGCAGTTACTCTAATTTGCCCCCAAATTCTAGTATGCTAAGTTAAAACCCTTAGTGTTGGTGCAGCAAAGTGTAACAACGTTCTCTGTCATGGAGTTGGTGTTGTGACTTTATTTAATTACTGTTCTAGTCACATTAAGATCCTAGGATTTTGGATTTATATCGACCCATAGACGACAATGTCAAGCAGGCATATACCAGCAGATAAGGTATTTTTATTTTGTATAAGCAACCGCACCCTTCTCTATGTTATGATTGCAAGATATAAGGCGACCTAGTTTTTACCCCACGAAACGTCTTTAGATACGTGATATTTCATCAACAATCGTTTTACGATGAACAAACTTTCTTTTGCATTTGGTGGGAATTAGAACCTAAACTGTCAGTTCATTGCAATAACATTGCTTTATTTAATTTTAAATAAATACACAACAAAAATCACCTGATTCATAATAATGGATGGTAACTTTTGTCTACTTCTATCTCGATATTTTAAGGGATGACTAATGCTAAAATTTTGTTCTTTTATGTTGTAACAAATAAAATACAATTTCAACAAAATAATGTAACTTGAAATGTACAATTAAAGTAGTGTAGTGGGACTCTCGAATTAGTACGGTTTATTATTATTGTTTATTGTTTACAGTTTTACAATGAACTAATTTATCAGTATCTACGTGAAAAATATACAGGGTGTTTGTTATTCTACGAGATTAGGTGCGTTTTTCCTACCCGACCGACATCTCATATCAATATGAGATTAACTGAGATGAGATTAAATAATATTTCAGAAATATACATGAAGTTGATCTTAGAATTCCATTCATCTGAAGTGAGATGAGATACTGAAATATAAGATAGGCTGTGCAGATCGGAAAGGGGGGTATTGAGAATTCTCAGCTAATATCGAAGTCAGATAAGTAAAGAAAACAGTAAAATTCCTGCCGAAACAGAAAGAATACACCTTTTGTCTAGCCAAACCTATCTAGGCTTTGTTCCTGTGTTTTGTTGAAAGCTGCATTCTTTTGTCCTTAAATTTTAAATCCCCTCAATTCTCGTTTTTGATTGGTTTATACGGTTTACAGGAACTGACAACCAATCCGAAATGGGATATGTCAAAATATAAATTGAAAAGAATACACCAATACATAGTAACCTGTTAATTATTCTTCAGTTACCGAACATACAAAAATTGAAATAAATATAAATAAATATACTACCTTATTATTATTAACTCATAATGATAGGTGTGTGCATAGTCTGCCCATACAATCAGAAATAGAGCATCTGCTTCTGACGTCACACTTCCAATTTGGAGTATAAACAATATACAAAATAACAACATAACCTGCAATGAACAGCTGTCAATGAGTTGTTAGAAGTTTAAAAACATTTTTTTATTAGATGTTTGTTCAACAAATTTTATTATAAAACGTGGTTCTGTAAACTGAAGATTTATTTACAACTATGGGTTTGGCAATTTGCATGAAAATAGGTTATGTTTATTGTTTATACTCCAAACTAAATTTGTCACGTGACACTTAGATCCTCTATTCGGTCGCTGTGATCTTCGACCATAGTTTTCTGGTCGAAGGTTGTGATGCATCAATTTTGTCCTCGCAACATATACATTTGACCTCGTTTGTGACATTGATTTGTGTGCATTAGCACACTGCAATTCGGTTGCTGACATTTTTGGTTACTAACTTGTCACCAACTTATTAATTACCACTCAATAGGTATAAACTCGGGTATAATAAACATTGAAAATGAATAAGTTTTTGTGTTTCTTTCTGGACCAGCGTCTAGTACTTCACTAAGTTTTGAGAAAGAAAAGTCTACCCCATTTTCACTTTTTTTGTGCAGTGACGATCCTGTATGTGTAAACTCAAATTAAAGTATATTTTTGGTAGTTTTTTTGTTAAGGATGAGTTGTTTCGTAAAAAAGAACAATTTTTTCTTTTCAAGCTCATCCATGGACACTGTATAATAATTATAATTTTGCTGATATTTAATTTTTGTTGATAAGCGAAATATTCCGAGATATATTCTCGGATATATTAGACCTTTCTTTTTCAACGTCGAGGTCAATGTCTCTTTACCTGAAGAAAACAACAACATAGGTGGGTAGTTGAAATCGAGCAACCTTTTAATAAATTTTGCTGACTAATATTAATTTTATTATAAGTTGCTCAGGTACAACTTACAGATCACAAACTAGTCAATTTCATCTGATTATGCTTATGGTTGTAAATTATCTAGATACCTAAATAGATACATACCTATATGCCTCGAAATAGACGATTCATTCCGGACTCGATTTCAGAGGTATAATAAATATAAAAATACGCCATAAAATCACCCTGGGGGATGTTGATAAAAATGCAGCCGGACTTAAAAACCTCACAAAATTAAGGCTTAAATTAGACTTTCACGAGGACTTTCATTACCAATAAAAAATTAATGAACTATTAATACTTTCAGATGTCATAGAAACAAGTTCTCGAATGAGCTCAAATTAATTTTAAATGCTGTCATTCAAATATTCGAAGAAATAGGTATTTATTTAAATTAACACGTTAAGCGCCAAAGCAACATGACGAAAACTTCCCCTTGTGCCAAAAAATTTTTTCCCGTTATTTTAACTTGTTTTAATTAAAAAAAAGTGGTAATGGTAAAAAAAAAATTTTTTAAAAATATTTTCTCATTTTTTTGGGGTTTCGATTGTAGCGGTCCTTAGGGACCAACGTGGCGGGGTGGGAACAATGTGCCGTCGGCGCCATAGCGGTCCCATTAGCGGTCCTGTTGACATGCGTAGTTTTTATTATTGTTACATGAGCCAGTTATTTGCACATTTTCTTTTCAAATCCATAAGTAAATAATTCTACTATCTCGATAACGGATTTCAAGGAACGTATTATAGAAAACCTAATGTTTCCAGAGGATGAGAAGGATAGATTGGCTCTGCATCCAGATCACAAAAAAAGGACGAGGTTCATCTAATGAAGAAAAAAGAATGGCATTGCTCATAAAGGACGGCGTTATTGTAAAGGCTGTTATGATAAAAAACTCAAGGGAGAAATAGATAAAAATAAAGTGCCAAAAGTTACAACATATTGTGATAGTTGTCCTGATAATCCTCATTTTTGTATAGATTGCTTTGCTAAATATCACAAGTAGTGGTCCCAAACATATCTTTTCATTTTTGTGGTACAATTACTATTTTATTTACTTATTTACGATTGATATTATTAGCCTAAAAGTTTATAACTTAAAAGAGTAATAAAAAAGACCTATAAGTAGCCCTGAATTTTTATTTATCCTTTATATTAAAAAGTTGCCTATAGTAGACATTCCTCAAAGGCCACAGCGGTCCACCTATGATGTTAAATTGGAATCTATACTAGCCCGCTGGCGTGTATAGCCAGTCTTGTATTAGAATATCCAAGCGGTCCCTAGGGACCGCCGTGGCCTGGTAGACAAATCCACCATCGGTCCCTAGGGACCGCCTTGGCGCTTAACGTGTTAAAATGGCGCACCTACGAGCATATTTACTTTGCCATATTGGCTTATTAAAAAATAAGTGAGGTTAGATTTTGCAAGTGAGGATGAATTTAAGTTTGCTCATTATAATTATTTACTTACAGAAACTTTCAAAAAATTTGTTCCAAGTGAATTCATACATTTTAAGTGTACCTACTTACTTTTTCAGACTAAATATAATAAATAGGTAACTAGAAAATTTGAATCTTTAAAATGTTTTTTAACATTTGTACAAAAAACTGGAAGATTTCCCACTTTTGATCACAAAATTTCCCTACTTATGGCCATTAGGGTTACAGATTAGGTTTTAAAAACAACACAGTTTTCGATAAGTGGGTATATTTATAAGAAAGGTAAAAAAATAATAATTGTTATTAAGTATACACTATTTCTTATATACAATATAAGCGGCACCTCGGAGAATATTGTTATCAATCTTGGTACAAAATCGGGTCGGGAAGCTAGCCTATTTAATATCTTACGATCTTATGATCTTATGATCGACACGTCGTCGTTTTCTATTTAATCAAACCTTGTCTTCTGTTTGTCCAAACTCTTTAGGCATTTAATCTGGTCTTCCTAATTGGATAAACCTTGCCACGTATTTATAAGTGTTGTTGCCAATCTTTTCCCGGTTCCCTTGAAAATTGCCATAATTAAATTTCCTGGTTTTGTCTTCTGCTTTTAAAATTTCAGTCGAATTTCAGTTTCTAAAGTGGTGCCCTCCAGAAAATCAGTGTCATCATCATTACTTCCAGAATAATAATAATAATAATAATAATAGGGTTTATTTGCAGTTATATACAATTACAATATAGAATTGAAAGATAGCTATACAAAAAATCGAGAAGTGTGTAACTTCTTTAAATAGGTGTACACATTGAAATTAAATACTTTTAAATACATTTAAATACACATAAATGTACCTAAATACATTTAAATACACATAAATATTCTTAAATACATTTAAATACTAATAGATATTATATAAATACATTTAAATACACAATAAATGACAAAAACATCAACCGAGAAACGCCGAACGTTCACGACTATCTCGATCGCAATCTCCTGTGCCTTCATTCAGATTTGTTTATTTCATGATTATAAATGTAAATTAAAATCAGGTAAGTAAAAGTTATAAGTAACTATATTTTTTGTAAGCAATATTCGAGGCAATATTGTTCTATAACAATTTCAAAATGATTACAAGTGATTATTTCCCTCACACATTATCTACCAATGATATTTTGTGAAATTTCAAATCACAACCAATGACAATAAGTTGTACACTGAATAATCTACATCTAGGTATCTTTTGTTAGCCGTAGTTTAACAGCGAACTACGTCTAGCTTTGAAATGCGCATTATTGATGTAATTAAGTCTTAATTGCAGTAAAAACAAAATAAAACATATTACAAACGAGACAAATTCAAGAGTTATCATTTTTATTTATAATTATTATAAATCAACGGTGTATTTATACGACTTGAAACTGATACAAATTCTCAGATTTACAAAGTCAGAACAACTGTCATTGTTCGAATTTTCGTAACAAATACTTAATAATAATTGTTTTCATCTGGTTGTAATTGTCGTTCGAATTTTCGAGATAACTTTATAATAAAATAATCATTATTGTACTTGTATAAAAATTTTTAAAGAACATAAAACGCATAAGTATGTATATAAGGATTTATTCATTTGGGAAATAACTTGACATATACCCCTCGAGCTCTGATCATATTACACAAACTGCGAGTAGGTTTATTTGCAAAATTTTGCTTTTAAGCAAATTAATGTTCTCGACTTGATAATTCCACGGATGCAGATACAAGAAGAAAAACTTTTTATGATAAAATTTACCTGAAAATTTACTTTAGAATTACAGGGTGTCCCATATTAAGTATGCTCATTTGTAGGGGTGAGATAACACAAAAAAATTATCTAAGGGACTATACAAAAAAAAAAGTTGAGTTTTGTATGTATAAACATCGAGATAAACATTTGCCCTCAATGGGTTAGTTAGTAAGGGAGGTATAGCTCCTTAAATGTGGCAAATTGAACAGTTATTAGTTAATGAAATTGAAGTCTGAGGTTGTAAGAATTTTAAATTAGCCAATTTCGAGGACAATTTATTAATCCACTAAACTTAAGGGTAAACGCGAGGCAACATGTGATGATAAATGTTTAATATACAAAACCCAAAAATGATGCAGGATTAATACCAATTTTTTTAAATTTTCCCGCTGTTTTTGTGTATTGAAACTCGGGGATCAATTAATTACTTTGAATCTTACAGTAGTTTTTAACATAGGTAAACTTCGAGTTTAACATAATCCGATATTTGTATTTTAGGATGTCTTCTACTTCGGAGAACGCCTCAAACGGGGCCTCGAAGAACGTCTCAGACAAGGTCTCAGAGAATTTAAACATTTTTGTTGATTTTGAAAATACGTTGAATGTTAAAGTATATAAAAAAATTATTAATATTCACAGGATTTGATAATAACAGAACAACTTTGACAGATTTAAATATATCTGATTTAGAGGTGATTGAGAAAGTAGCTTAAACCAATATTGTTCAACAAAAAAGAATACATCTAAATATATTTAAATATATCTAGATACATTTAAATATATATAATTTTGCAAATATTTTAAATACGTTTACCCACAAATTTTTTGGAAGTTGCACACCCCTCGGATAATACAATACATTCACAAAGTTTTTTTCTAATTTTAAAATTAATAATATTTTTATTAGAAAACAGCAATCGTAAGTTTATATATATGATTTTTAAAGTAACATGTTAACATGATTCGTGAATTTTAAATTTTTATCGAAAATTAATCCTAAATCTTTTAGACTATCAACAAAAGGCACCTTTTCATTGTTAACGTAAATATGGATATTGCTTTTTCATAAACAGATCTCCCACAAAATAGCATAGGGTTGATTTTTGAAGCATTTATTTGTAAAACATGATTTTTACAATACGTAGTTATTAAGTTGAGGTCTTCATTTATACAATTAGATGCATACTGAAAATGTGTTAGATGAAAGCTGTAAATAAGCTGACTATCATCAGCATATGCATGTATGTCCATACATTTTAAGCCAGCAGTAATATCTGCTGTATATAAAAGAAACAAAAGAGGCCCCAGTACAGGGCCTTGGGGAACCCCCGAAACTACTAATTCTGTTGATGAAATTCCAAGTTGTGTGCGAACAAATTGATACCGTCTTTCTAAATAACACATGAAAAATGCTACAGAAACGTCATTTAGGCCATAATATTTTAGTTTGGCACAGCGTGATCCACTCTGTCATACGCGAGGGGTGTGCAACTTGCAAAAAATTTGTACACGTATTTAAAATACTCGCAAAATTATATATATTTAAATGTATCTAGATATATTTAAATGTATTTAGATGTATTTAAATGTATTTAGATGTATTCTTTTTGTTGGTGGCTCAATCGAGGGTTCATTTGGAAAATTTTCATTTAAAGATTTTTTCGCTGAATTTTTTTTGTGGATTATTGCCGGAAGATTTGTAGTCTGGAGAATTCTTTTAATTTAAGAAGTAATTTTTTATGGCCGGGAAGAAGAAACTCTGAGGGTGATTCACAAAGTTACCTAAATAATCTTTGGAATTATTTGGGAAAAGTTGAACGATATTGATTTGAGCTACTTTCTTAATCACCTGTAAATCAGATGTATTTAAATCTCAAAGTTGTTCTGTTATCAAATCCTGTGATTATTAAAAAAAATTTTGATATACCCGGGTATTTTAACATTCAACGTATTTTCAAAATCAATAAAAATGTTTAAATTCTCTGAGACCTCGTCTGAGACGTTCTTCGAGGCCTCGTTCGAGGCGTTCGCCGATTTAGAAGACATCCTAAAATATAAATATCGCATTATGTTAAACTCGAGGTTAACCTACCTATGTTAAAAACTACTGCGTAAAATAATTAATTGATCTCCGAGCTTCAAACACACAAAAACAGCGGGAAAATTTAAAAAAAATCGGTATTAGTCCTTCATCATTTTTGGGTTTTGGGGTCGGGGGTGGGGGGGGGGGGGGGGGGGGGGGGGTTGGGGTTTTGGGGGTGGGGGGGGGGGGGGGAAATTCTTTTTGTTCTTTTTTCCCCCCCCCCCCTTTTGGGGGGGCGGGGGTCCCGCGTGGGGGGGTTGGGGGGGGGGGGTGGGGGGGGGGGGGGTTTTTTTGGTTTTTTTCCCGCCCCCCCCCGCCCCCCCCCCTTGGTGTTTTTGGGTCCCTTGGCGGTGGGGGGTGTGGGGGGTTTGTCTCCTGGGGGGCGGGCCCCGGCTCGCCCTTTGTCGGTGCGTTTTCTTTTTTTTTGGGTTCTGGTTTTTTTTTTTTTTTTTGGGTTTTGTAATTATACTAAACATTTAATTTACCCTCATGTCGCCTCGCGTACCTAAAGTTTAATGGATTAATAAATTGTTCTCGAAATTTGCTAACTTAAAATTCTTACAACTTCAGACTTCAAATTTCATTAACTAATAACTGTTGAATTTGCCACATTTAAGGAGTTATACCTCCCTTACAAACCCATTGAGGGCAAATGTTTATCTCAATGTTTATACATACAAAACTAAATTTTTTTAAGTATAGTCAAACTTAGATAATTTTTTTGTGTGGCGTTTTTGTTTTCTCATCACCTACAAATGAGCATACTTAATATGGGGCACCCTGTAATTCTAAAGTAAATTTTTTAAGCAAATTTCATCATAAAAAAGTTTTTCTTCTATTATCCGTGGATTTATCAAGTCGAGAACATTAATTAGCTTAAAAGCAAAATTTTGCAAAAAATATAGCTACCTACTCGCAGTTTGTGTAATAAGATCAGAGCTCGAGGGGTATATGTCAAGTTATTTCCCAAATGAATAAATACCTTACATACTTATACATTTTATATGTTCTTATTCTATTATCTATAGGTTTAAACATTTTTCTCAAATATTTAAAATTGAACAAATGCGCACATTGTATTATGCACTAGTAGAAAGTCATCTTACATACGAAATAATCGCATGAGGAGCAGCAATGAATAACCATAGAAGATAAGTAATCTAGAAATAATTCAAAAATTGATCCGAAAAGTTATTTATAAAAAAACCTTACTACTTATCCTAGTAATGACTTATATGCAGATACAAAATTATTTGATATCCGACAATTATTTTTTATTCAAACGGTAATAAGACAACACAAAAACAAACACGAACTGCTTCAGATTGAACATAATTATAACACTAGACATAAAGTAAATTCAACCGTTGCGTTGTTCCAAAACCGGAAAAAAACACCTTACAAAGAAGTTATCTGTATCTCGGCCCTAAATTATATATTCAACTGAAAATAAATAGTTAAACTCTGATAATCTGTTCAAAAGTAAAATAAAAAAAATGGATTAGTAACATACCAAGACAACAAATACATCAATATGTAGACCTTAAAAATATTTATTGTTACAAAAACTAAATATTAAGCACTTATGTTTAAACGAATTACTAATAAATGTATTTTAGAAATATCACATTATGTATTGTTCTTCCTTTTCAAATTTAAATTTAAATTTTGTCATAGAATACACCATTTGTTATAATCTCTAATTACATCTAGTAATAAGTATATTTTTTCCTAATATTCTAAGAAAGAAGCAATTTAGTACACAATTGTATGTACCCACACCTCCAAGGATTACCTTCTGTGGGTTTCCCTATTTGTTTACTAACTCTAATATTACTTAGGTAAATTATTCTGTAAATATAAAAATGTATTGATTTGGTGAATACATATTATTATTATTATTATTATTGTTATTATTATTATTTATAAAATTATTTACACAAGTGCAATAATTATTATTTTATTATAAAATTATCTCGAAAATTCCAGCGAAAATTACAACCAGATGAAAACAATTATTATTATTTGTTACGAAAATTCGAACAATGACAATTGTTCTGGCTGTAAATCTGAGAATTTGTCAGTTTCAAATCGTATAAATATACCGTTGATTTATAATAATTATAAATAAAAATGATAACTCTTGAATTTGTCTCGGTTGCAATATGTATTATGTTCTTAGTGCAATTAAGACTTAATTACATCAATAATGCACATTTAAAAGCTAGACGTAGTTTAATCGCGGTTAAACTACGGCTAGCAAAAGATAGATGTAGATTATTCAGTGTAAAACTTATTGTCATTGGTTGTGATTTGAAATTTCACAAAATATCACTTGTAATCATTTTGAAATTGTTATAGAACAATATTGCCTCGAATATTGCTTATAAAGAATATAGTTATAACTTTTACTTACCTGATTTTAATTTACATTTATAATCACGAAATAAACAAGTCCGAATGAAGGCACAGTAGATTGCGATCGAGATAATCGTGAGCGTTCGGCGTTTCCCGGTTGATGTTTTTATCATTTATTGTGTATTTAAATGTATTTATATAATATCTATTAGTATTTAAATGTATTTAAGAATATTTATCTGTATTTAAATGTATTTAAGAATTTTTATTTGTATTTATATGCATTTAAAAATATTTAAAAGTATTTAAAAAGTAATTGAACGTATTTAAATGTATTTAAAAGTATTTAATTTCAATGTGTACACCTAATTAAAGAAGTTGCACACCCCTCGGACACAACTTAATCATTTGTAATGTAACTGCGTCAGATCCACAAGAATTAGACTTAATCCCGCTAATTATTTTATGAATTTGTGCATGATTATTAAGAGTAAAAGTAAAATTGTTATTGATGATCTTATTTTCATAAAAATTAATAGTGGTTTTATTTACATTTAAATTAAAAAAAAAAAAGTATGGAAAGAAATTATTGACAGCAAAATTATCTAGAAGAGTTGTGTTCTCATTTTTTGGATATTCATTATTTTTACTATTTTCCATAATTTTGCAGTGTCATTATCTTTTAAGTACTTTATATAGGCTGATTTTTCTCTGCGAGTTGCGGCAATCGCATAATTACGAGCAATTTTATCATTGCCCCAGTTATCATCCGTGTTATTTTGTCTATATTTTGTGAGTGCTCCGTCTTTTTCTGCTAAAATACGCTCAAGTCCTTCGGTAAGCCATGGAGAATGTGGTTTATTCATACGCGCTGTACGGATTGGGGCATGAGTGTCGACAAATGCAATATATTATCGTTAAAAAAAAATGTTTTTTCATCAATACTTTTTAGATATAAAATTTCTTACCAGGGTATTGTTACGTGTTTGCTATCCACACAAACACCTCTACTCGTAGATTCGTTGATTGAAAGTCCAGGTAACACTTACTCACTACTTTATTTACTAATTAACAATTAATAACAATAGATTAATTAATGTCTTAACTATAATCACAACTGAACACTTATAAGTCTCTTTCTTATTGCTTCTTCACTCGTTCACGTTCAACTTAAGATTAAATCTCGGCCCACCGTGCGTCTTATTTATACATCCATTGACCCAGTCTAGAGCACTCCAGAATATTCCCGGCCGTTCGTGTACAATTCCAGCCTAATCTAACCAGTCTACACAGTCCAGTGGCGTAACAGTATATTATTCAAATCATTATCAAATTATTGTTGATCAAAATATTTAAAATCTCTGTAAGTATGCGTTTTTGATTTGCCTTTAAAAATTTCTATGGCTAGCTCACAAAAAACCAGCCTGATCTGTAATAATATCGCCATTTAGGGTGCCATAATTTTTAACTGTGTTAATATTATTTATAAAAATGGGATCGATTAATGTTGAGAAATACTGAGTAATTCGTGTGGGTTCATCAATAATTTGAAACAATCCATGTGCATCACAACACGACGTCAATGGCTCAAGTTAAAAAGATTAATATTAACGTCGCCCGTAATTAAAAGAGTGTCATACATTGGCATTAAGATACGATATAATATTATCTAAGGTGTCAACGCATTTCGCTATGTTATTTTGGGGAGGTCTGTATACTACCCCTAATGCAAATGAAGTCGTATTTATTTTCAGGTTTATCCATAAGTGTTCAATATCGGTCCCATTTTGTAAATTTATATCAGTTGTTTTGTTTCACAGGTATATTGACTTTTATATACACAGCAACACCACCTCCACATCCTTCTCGGTCTTTTCGAATTAAACGGTAATTAGAAATTGTTACTAGATGAAATGGTATGTCTAGTGTCAACCATGTTTCGCTAACAAAAAATACATCAAATGAGTTTTGTAACACCATGTTTGAAAAATTCAGGAAAGTAGGTAACAACGACCTAGTATTTAAATTACCAATTTTAAAATTTAATAATTGTGTTTTATTCGCCATTACTAATTTTAGATTTTAATACATTAATTTGATGTTGAAAACACGCACGTAGGCTATGATCGTTAGCAGAATGATTGACCGAAATGCTATTATTGTTTCCTCTTTTGTTTTTTAAATTGAAATTTAAATTGATGCATTTCTTATCTAAGTTATTACAATTTTTAGTTTCATGACTTTCTGCACATATTGAACATACTGATTTAAAAAATTTGCATTCTTTTCTAACATGACCATACCGTGAGCATCGAAAACATCTACTAGTAACATTGTAATTATCTGCTACTGCACACCTTTGCCATTTGATGTATATAAACTCTTTCGAGATAATTTTATTTCTAACGCTTGGTGATATTTCCACGACCACACTCTGTGCAAATTTGCGGTTTAACTTAGTTATAAATTTAATTTCCTACTTACAGTCTTTTAAATCGGGATTATTTAAAATAATATCCTCAATGAATTCTTCATTAGAAAATGTTTGTTTTTGTAATTATTATACGAGGATTAAATTTTTTTTTGTTCGCTTATGTTAAACCTATCACCAAATTTATTTGCAACTGCTCTTTTTAGTTTACATAAAGAGTCATCATTTTCACAATTTATTAAAAGTCCACCCTGTATAGCTTTAGTATTATTAATTCGTATATTTAAATTTGTTGGGTTAACATGACTGCGTAACTCTTCCATTACATTTACATTTTGTGCAGTAGATTTTATTAAACCGGATGCATTCTGTTTACCAGTAGAATTGTTGACATTTTTTACCATCGAGCTATTATATGTCTGCGATAAAGACTGGTTATCAGATGGATTAAAAATACTTACAGGTTTTTCTGTAGCATTCTTCAGTTGTTCTTTTAACAAATTATTACTGTATTTTAATTCTTCTACCAAATTATTTAGTAAACAATTTTCTCTTTCCAGCCCTTCAGCCTTCATCATACAATATCTGTGCACGGAGTTATCACTTTCTGACACTACACTTTCAGAATCTGCATCGATGCAAATGACATCGCCAATTCTTTTATTAATTGCAAAAATCTTTGCGACTTTTTCAAAACATTTTTTTATGCATTACTACACTGCACTTTTCTACACAATACCTACTTTTAGAAGAAATTTTTCTAATAATACCCTCACAAATTTCACATTTTTGATCAGAGAGGTCAACACGTACGTCTACATCGTCATCCATCACTGAGAAGTCATCTAGATACTTAGTTCATTTTAGGTTTGGCTACGAATACTCGAACGATTATGTAGTACTCGATTTCGTATTTATACCATAATGATTTTTCTCGGACTTTAAAAAAAATCTCAAAATAAATTGTATGAACAAAATTGGTAAGTGTAACAGGGAATCCAACTTCCTTGATTTTTGAGTTTTTGATAATGTAGTTATCGAGGTAGTTACCTATCTATAAATTTACGCCTTTTTTAAAAGATGGTTTTCATCTTAATAGCTAGCCCAGTTGTTTTAGTTTATTTATGACCTCTAGCCCCTGCATTGTAAGTAAATATTTGAATTATGCAGTTTATTTAGGTACCTAAGCATTGAAAAAGTAGAAAAAAAATAAGAAATTTAAATTAAACGTACATAACCTCGTGTAAATCCAATTAAAATTTGAGGTCACGGCAGAGGGAGATTGTGCACCGATAGCTATGATTGACCCTGCGAGGTGCACTTGTCTACTTATCTAATGAAAATTTAAAAAAACGTTTACTGCACGAGATAAAACTAAACAAAAACAATTAATTACAACCTTAATGTACTACTAACCAAAATAGGTAAGAATACAATAACTGCAATTTAACTCTGTTTTTTTATTAAACCACAAATACTTATTATTAGTTATTGCCATTATAGTATGTTTCTTATTGAGAAAGAGTAATAAATGCTCAATATTAATGCTAAACGTGGCCAGTTGTGCGTATGCAAATAATTTGTAAACCGTAATTTTCGTCACCTGCGAATCGTCCAGCTAGGCATTCGAATAATGTCAGTGTGAATCTATACGGTGTATTAGGTAGACGTACAATTTCTGTATTCTATTTTGAATATGTCGCGTTGGTATCCAACGTATGTTAATCGTATTCGCGATTTTCGAACTTAAAGTACGATGGAAGTGCGTCGTATGTTTGGTTTGTCGTAATATATTTTTCTCTCGCTATTTATCAGATGGTAAGCGATACATGGCCAATACTACTCGTAGACAAAATAAGCAAAATGAAATATGTTATGCCATGTTATATTTGATCTAATTGTTATGTCGAGTGTATGCAATATTCCGTTTTGTCCACCGTGAAGCAGGGTTGCAACGATTTAAATCAATTTTATTTAAATCGTGATTTAAATCATGATTTAAATCAACTGATTTTTTTAAATTTAAATCATGATTTAAATCAAGTTGCGTAAAGCCAGTATATCAAACTTCAGAAAATTCAAATAAAAAGTATAGTTTACTTATAAGCTAGATACAAATTAAACTGAAAAAAAAAATTCAAATAAAAAAGAAGAAAAGAACAGTTAGGTTACACATATAAAACAAAAGTTACCTTCTTAAATGAACATTATAAATTAGGTGCCTACTTAAAAGCAGAATCATAAAGTAAACAAATTAAACAGAACTAACTCTAAAAAGAAAATAAAACATGATTTACTCCAAAACAAAAATTTTAAATTAGGTTAATTATTGTAAAGTTTGTACAAAAAAACTAATTTAGCTGCTTTTCGGTCCCTAAACGATTTCGAATGATTTAGAATGAGTCAAACCAAATGTCGAAAATATTCTCTCAACCGAGGCTGAACTAGCTGCAGCAGAAAATAGTTGCTTGATAATCGGGAATAATTTGTCAATAATATCAATATTTCTTTGGGATTTCCACCAGTCCAAGGGTTTTGTGTTTTTAAGAATTTCTTCGTGAAACATAATATCGGCAAAAGGCTCAGATTTTGCCAGAAATTTAATAATCAGTGGTAGTAAACCACTTTCGGGATGTAATTCATTAGCGGCTTCTAAAACACGATTCTTTTCGCTTTCTGTTAATTTATGCTTTGTTTTCGTAGGGTCCAGAATGAAGGCTAGCAAATGGTATGAGCTGATACACTGACGGTATCGGTATCTAAATGTTTGCATTTAGTTCTGTTGACTCTTTAATTTGGTGTCTCATAGCACTCATATTGGCAGCATTATCCGTCACAAAACTGCTTACTGTGCAGGTATAGTCAGTGTTTAGAGTTTTAATTAAGTTTGTTGCAAGTTCTGTTATATGTATGTGGATTTTCAGATGTGTCTATCGTGTCTACTAAAAAGGAAGACCCATTTTCTGTAGGTACAGTTGCACATATTATTGGTTCATTGTGTATGTTGGACCATCCATTCAATGACAGAGAAACTGAACTTCCTGATAAATCTTTAAAACATTTACTTTTTTCCTCGTTATACGCTTCATCGAGCAGTCTGTTGGACACATCATGTCGAGATGGTGGTACATATCCAGGTCGTAAAAGCGTTATTGCCTTTTTTACTTCAGGTTGTTCAATACACATGAAACTGTTGTTTGTCGCATAAAGAGCTCTAGCAATTAGTTTATATATATTTCTTCTTTATTAAACTTGGTCGTACGTACAACAAAAGATGATAAAGATCTAGAACTGGAGTCAGGCACTACTTTTCTTTTTTTACTTAATGGCGTAGAAGATAAGAGCGGCTGTGGGGCACTATCTTCCTCTGCTTCTTGTTGTAACGTGTTCAATTGTATCTGTAATAAAAAACAAGATTGTTATGTTGTTTAAATCCAGCTACACACAGACAGGCATAGATACTATACTTTGTTCTTAAACTAGGAGTGAATGAAAGTCACATTTGCACAGGGAAAGTTACTAGAAATCTAGAAAATGCACTAGATCATTTTAACGATCAATTTTAATCTAACACTGACGTAGTTTTCCACGAAACACCAAAACACTATACACTGCACTCGACGCACGTTTTGCCAACTAAGTTGGCATCATCTGGAGATGATTAAAAACAGTTTTAATCATCTCCAGATGATGCCAACTTGGTTGGCGTAACGCGCGTCGAGTGCAGTGTATAGTGTTTTGGTGTTTCGTGGAAAACTACGTCAGTGTTATCTTCGCATCAAATGTTCCAACCCATTCCAGGTCGTAGAAATAGACCGAAGTTTAAATAAGTAAAATAAAAAAAAGGTTCTCTTAATATTTTGTCTTACTAAGAAGTCATAATTATAAATAAAATAACACTATACTTACATTGGACACTGTTCCTGAAGTAACGGGACCTTATCATTATTTGTTTCTACACCTACATTACGCGAAGCACATTTTTTCCAGTGGACTTTCAGTCGGTCCACAAGCACTTGCATTTCTACATTACACTTTTTACATGTAGCTCTACTACCACTTTTTCCATCAAGCTTACTTGATTTTTCAATAAAATATTGCCAAATAGGATCTTTTTCCTTCCACTTCTATTAGAGACATGTTAAAAAATTATTTAATATTTAAATAGATACTATAAACATAATCACTCAGACTCGCTTTCTCACTTCTTACGCGTTACGCGGCAGATTAGCAAATAATGGCAATTAGGCGGTGATAAAATAGTGATAAAATCTAGATATCATATAGATAAATACTGTTTTGATATATATTATATGTTCATATACTGTAGATACATGTACTTAACTAGATATACGTTAGATATACACATATTGTAATATTGCATATTATATACTGTACTAATACTATACCAATGGTATCCTAGGTTAGTAGTTTTGATATCAGTGTATACTGTACCACTAACCTTTTTGTGTTAAATTCCTTCTATTTTACACAATAAAGACATTTATTATTATTATTATTATTATTATTAATTCGCATCATCCACGCGCATTATAAAGACAGGCGAATTTTCAAGTTCTGACAGGAATTTTCATGTATGCTCTAGCTTATTTTCCAATTATAGATACAAGGTACACAATTTATTCTATTTGTAAGTTTAAACAAAAACTGTCTTTGTTAGTATAAGTACTAAATACATTGCTAATGTCAATTATTAGGATGTTTATGTAAAAAAATAAATAGAAATCAAAAAAAAATCATAATTTTTTGATTTTTTTTTTTAAATCGTGATTTTTGATTTTTTTTTAAATCATGATTTTTATCAACCCAGCCGTGAAGAGTAGTTAATTAATTCTAACTACGTGTTGGTAATATGTTTCTACGTTAATTGCCTTAACAATACATTATAATGGTGGGTTTGGATGTCCCGGTATTTTCAAAATATATTCTAGGGATAATAAGTATATTGTTCAGTTTAAGGTGACATTTATAATTTGGGATTTTCCGAGAGGTCTCCCTTATTTCACTTAATCTTAAATATTTAACCTTCACGATTTCGTCGAATTGTAATTTCTGTCGGATGCGGATGCCAAAATTCGTTTATGTATTACTGGCCTCGACTTGTACACTTAGTTATCAATATTTAATTGTGAAAAGTATACGTTGTTCATAAAAATAATTGCAAGGGAGTTAATTTAGTATTCTACATGAGTTTATATGCTATTAATATTAAATATACGTAAAGTGTCTTCCACGTGTAGTTAGATTCTTTTACGCCGTTCTTTGTTCGAGTACATAATTATTTACATATATAAAAATGTTAAGTAAATCTAAGTATTTTAGTTATTTCAGATGTCAAAACCGAGGTCAATCCAATTACATTTTGGGAATTATACTTCTTAAAAATAAATTATACCTACTGATATTTTAATATTAATTTTTGTTTGGTTCAATGTATAGTTTTCAGCATTACCACTATTACCTAACTTCCCTTAGGCAGTATTTTCACCTCGAATTTTACAGACAGTGTCTGGTAAGATTCTCATGTGTTTAACGAAATACTCTCTCTAAAGGTGGGCCCACATAAGCCGCGCTGCGCTGCGCCTCCGCGAACGTTGTGGCAACATTCGTGAATACTTTGTGCGCCGTTGTTCGCTTTTTCCGCGCCGCGTAGCAACTTGCACTTGTTCGCGTGTGTTCCAGTTTCTAGTTAGCGAGGATTAGTTGCAAAAATTTGTAGTGGCTCCATTGACTATCAGACATGGTTGCAGATGTTCCGCCGGCAGCGTTCAAACTGAACGCACGCCAGTCACTAATTTCTTTTGATGTACTGACAAGAGGCGGAACAAAATCGAACACGCACTGAGTGGCACAGCTGTGCGCGTCCGTGCACGGCTGTGCGTCCAGACTGCATGTTTCTACAACGCTTGCGAATGTGCGGCGCGCTTGATTTGGAAGCACCATAAGAGTACTGTCTGTGGAAAGCCAACTCTGTTACATGCTTTGTCTAACAAAATACTGTCTGTAAAATTACGGTCTGGGCCAAGTTCATTATCGTATGAAATACTGCCTGTCGGTAAATATACTGCTTGTTGAAAGCCTGTTCCGCCAAAGTATTTTCTGATAAAATGCGAAAAGTACTGTTTGCCACAATACAGCAATCCAGCAATACCTCGAGTAATTCAGTTTCATCATATTTCTTAGGTATGTCCTATTAAGGCGATACTTTGTATTACTGAGGAAGTGTGGGAAATAAAGAAGTACATACAATATAAGAACAGTAGCAAGTGCGCAAGAAAATTTATGGAAAATAGAAGTAATATGAGAAGGTAATAAGTTCATTGTATTATCTAGGAAATTCTCGAGTTCTGCATGGGAAAGGAATATCGTACACCTTAAGTTTGAAGTTTCCAGTTAGAAAGCGAGCTAAAGAGCATTAACATCTCAAGAAAGCTTATCATATACGTATATTTAGAAAAAACAATAATACCTATATTATCAAAAACTGGACCAATTAGGGTACGCGTTTTGATTGATAAGAGGGTATTCTGCGATTTGAGGTTGAACAAAATGGGGTTAATAAAATAATACTATGTTGGAAAATTCGCCCTTCATGAACGCATTTATTGGCAAGTATTTGTATACAGGGTGAGTCAATAGTGTGTTCTCTTTCGGTAACCTTTGAACCGTTAGTGATACAACAATTTATTAAATCTAAAAAGTTTTTTGGGTCGATAAGATCTATCATTTAAAATTATTGTGAAATCTACAGGGTGCTAAAATTTTCTGTTACACACAAAAAATACTTTTTTTAAATGAAACACCCTGTATATTTTGTCACCATTTTATTAAATGAAAAGAGTATTATACAGTGATATTTTGTTTTTGGATTTGCATCCAACGTTGCCAAGTTATTTAACATTATCTGGAAATTTAAGGATTTATGAGGGTCCGTTTAATAATTTTTATTTACCTATGAAAACAAGCTGGGTAGGCAAATATTATACTATTCTTAGTTCATATTACACGCTGAGTATTAGTACCTTTTTTACATTATTCTATTTTACAGGGTGTCCATGACGGCATGTCAATTAATGCGAATTTGAAATGGGAAAAACTCTGTTTTTTTAAATGGAACACCCTGTATTTTTTTATGTTGTTGGATTCCTCCTTCAAATTGTTTTCTTTTTTGTATAACACTTCTCATACCTAACTGTTGAAGTTTTCGAGAAAAATTAAGGTTTTCTCTTTAACCTTGCGATCATAGTAAAAATTAATACAATTTTATCAAGAATGGCTTTGGAAAAACAAAATATCAGTGTGGCAGTGATATTTTGTGGTCTACACGTAATGAATTTTACTTGGTGGTGATTCTTTTGTATTTCCTAGTTGAGTTAATTATGTTTGTTAAATAAATTATGAATTTTTCACACGAAGAGTTGATCGACATGGTTTATGCATTAGGAGAAGGGGAGAGAAATCCGCTATTGGCAGCAAGAATTTATATTCAGCGTCATCCAGAACGAAGACATCCTCACCATTCTGCATTTGAAAGGTTGCGAGAAAGGTTTAAACGAACTGGACATGTAAATTATGAAAAACATGAACGTACAAAACTAGCAACAAATGAAGAAAAAGTGTTTCAGGTTACATTAAGTGTTGAAGATCCGCATAAAAATACGAGAGAAATTAATAGACAACTTGATATAAGTCAATCCTCTGATAACGCTGAATATAAATTCTTGCTGCCAATAGCGGATTTCTCTCCCTTTCTCCCAATGCATAAACCATGTCGATCAACTCTTCGTGTGGAAAATTCGTAATTTATTTAACAAAAATAATTAACTCAACTAGGAAATACAAAAGAATCACCACCAAGTAAAATTCATTACGTGTAGACCACAAAATATCAGTGTGACATCACAAATTTTGTTTTTCCAAAGCCATTCTTGATAAAATTGTATTAATTTTTACTATGATCGCAAGGTTAAAGAGAAAACCTTAATTTTCTCGAAAACTTCAACAGTTAGGTATAGGAATTGTTATACAAAAAAAGAAAGCAATTTGACGGAGGAAGCCAACCACGTAAAAAAATACAGGTTGTTCGATTTAAAAAACAGAGTTTTTCTCATTTGAAATTCTCATTAATTGACATGCCGTCATGGACACCCTGTAAAATAGAATAATGTAAAAAAGGTACTAATACTTAGCGTGTAGTATGAACTAAGAATAGTATAATATTTACTTACCCAGCCTGTTTTCATAGGTAAATAAAAATTATTAAACAGACCCTTATAAATCCTTTAATTTCCAGAAAATGTTAAATAACTTGGCAACGTTGCATGCAAATCCAAAAAACAAAATATCACTGTATAATACTCTTTTCATTTAATAAAATGGTGACAAAATATACAGGGTGTTCCATTTAAAAAAAAAAAGGAATTTTTTGTGTGTAACAGAAAATTCTAAGCGTCCTGTAGATTTCACAATAATTTTAAATGATAGATCTTATCGATCCAAAGAACTTTTGTATTTTATAAATTAGTGTATCACTAATGAATCAAAGATTATCGAAGGAGAACACACTATTGACTCACCCTGTATATATTCTGGTCCACTAAAAGTTGTGCAGAATATGCATAACTTGGAGTGAACCAGAATTGAGAGCGTTTTTCTTCTAGTTAAGTTATTTTCCTTCCGAACTAAGATGATCACAAAGGCGAGCGATCAAGTATGATTGATAGTACCTCAACTTTACATTTAATACTGTAATACTCATTTGTAGGTGTAATAAGTTTTGTATTTTTGTGTGCCTGTATAATTTATAAGGTTTTTACCTACATATACTGCATCCTTTTTATAGCATGAGATGAGGTATTATTAATTAATTATATATGTTGTTAGATTTTAGTATTGACCTTGAGAGTGGCATACATCAATAGAAACCTTTTGGTAGAATAGTAAAGCTAAACTTATTAAATTTATATTAACCATGACATAATTTGTCTTTACCTAAATAATTAATGACCGAAATAGCTTAAAACATTGAATGTATAATAGAGGTGTTTATAAAAAAATAGGTAGTTGCGAGGTTTTCCATGTGAACAGAATCATGTTTTAAGTCATTTGTTAATTTTTTTTTACTACTTTAATCTAATCTCTTTATTTCGCATTATCTCCTGTAAATAAAAGGAAGATTAAAACTTGAATTTAGATGTACAGTACCTATTTTTGAAACTATACATCCGTATAGTTTATTTCAAACTTATTTGCAACATAGAAAACGTCTGCTTCTTTGATCCTTTTACTGCCATCAAAGAAGCCGACATTTTTATGTCGCAAATAAGTTTGAAATAAACAATACCGTTGGATTCAATTTAAAGCTTCGTTTGCACTATCATGTCGACGTAGTGTTCAAATAATAAACTAAATTCATATCGGCACTGCAGCAATCACGCCGCAACCGACCCAGTAGACACACATTCGTTTTTAAAACGTATTCTCAACGTGCCATTGGTTGATAATTCATGTACATTAGAAAATCAACCCGTTCATCTATCGTTGGAAAAATAACTGTCTATCGTAACGTTAAAAACACATGATTTTTTCACGAAAAATGTTAACGGTCCTTTTGACAACGTTAAATTTATGTTATTTAAAGCGTACGAATAAAACTTTTCTGTTAAACGTTCATAAAACGTCCGTATTAACTGACTTCTTTAGGGGTAAAAAAGGTAGTACAGAAAAAAAGGATAAGGAGTGGGAAGGGATAAAAACATAATTAAGGCAAAGCAAAGTCGCTAAAGCCCGTTTTACATTAGTTCCATAACGGGTAAACCGTAGGTGCATCCAACATGTACAAATTGCAACCAATACAGATAAAGAGTAATATGACGTATGCTAAGGGGTGTAGTAAAAAATAGTAACAAGTAGGTAATGATTATAAAATGTAAAAGACAAAGATGAGAACGGAACAGATTCATTTATATTAATATGGTGGTTGGTCTGATTTTCAACGACTACATCAGCAGACAGTCATTTCTGTCGTATTGTTTGAAAATATCTGTTTTGAAATTTCCATTTAGTTCTGGATGCTATCTTCTATATATCCCTCAGCAACTGTTGAGGATTTCCATCCCCCATGACGTTTTAAGGTAAGAATATCAGCTCCAGAACCAGCTAATAGTGATGCCGAATATATAATAATAATAATAATAATAATAATAAACGTCTTTATTATTTTCAATTACTATAACATAATGTAAAAAAAAAGCAAAAAACAATACAGATACAATGTGGGTAATCGAAAATAAAAGGCGAAGTTCAACACATTTAGCGCGAACGCCAATGAGTTGCTCTTCCACTTAACCTAAACTTAGTTGCGCTTTGCTAAAATTTAAATTACCTACTGGAGCACTAATAGTAGACGATATAAAATATGTGTATTAACTAAATGTAAGGCACTTTTATTTTCATACTTTTAAAATTATTGTTTTTATTGGTGGTTAGCGAGAAGATATTTTTTTAATTTTATTTTGAAATGATGCAAATTTTTAGACTTTATATCCTGTGGAATGAAATTATAAAGTTTACAGATTTGGTAGCTGAAAGATCTCTTAAAAAATTCTGTTTTAAATTTTGGTGGAGTTAATAATGTCTTGAATCTAATATTGATGTTGTGGACGTCAGTTCGATATGTAATTTTTCTGTGTAAATAAGATGGCATTTTATTAATTACAATGTTATGAAAAAGGGTATTAGCATGCATGATTCTACGATTTTCCATATTTAACCAGCCGGCAACTTGTAGTTTATGAGATATTCGTTGTCGCCTTCGTATTCCAAATATAAGTCGTAGACAAGCGTTTTGAACGGTTTGAATTTTACGTTTATACTGACTGGTTAAGTTAGGACCATACACACTATCCCCATAATTAAAATTTGACAACACCAGTGTTTCACAAAGCATCAATTTTATTTTCACAGTCAAATATTGTCTGTGAGTGTAAATTATCTTTAAGGCAAAATATGATCGTTGTATAATACTGTTAATATATTTTTCAAACCTTAAGTTATAATCCATTAACAGCCCCAAATTGTTTGCATGATCAACGGTTTCAAGTGAAGAATTATTAATTTTAATACTAATTGTATCATTCAAAATTTGACGATTCGTTCTATTTCCAAAAGTTATTACATTTGATTTAATATGGTTTATGATCAGGCAATGATCTGAGGCCGTTTTAACAAATGACTCGAGATCACTATTAATTGATGTACAGGCATTATCAAACATATACGGAGGGAAGCTGTAATAGATTTGAGTGTCATCTGCGTAAAAATGAATCTTACAGTGCTGGAGACTGTTTATTAAGTTGAAGGAGTATATAGAAAAGAGTAAAGGACCCAAAATTGATCCTTGTGGTACTCCAGATTTAAGAGTTAGATAACAGGAGCTTTCATCATCAATACAGACTTTCTGTTGCCTATTTTTAAGATAATTTTCCATTAAATTAGCAGAATGTTCAGAAATGCCCATATAATGAAGAATAGCTAGTAACAAATCATAATTAATCGTATCAAAAGCTCGACTGAAATCCAACAAAACTAAAACTGTACAATCACCCTGGTCAGTGGCCCTAATAATGTCATCTACAACGTGGAGTAATGCAGTTGTGCAGCTGTGCCTTTTTCTGAAGCCCGATTGTACTGATGGTAACAAATCAAATTGTGACAAATGATTCCTCAACTGAACTTCCATTGCTCGTTCTATTATTTTGGAAAGGGTAGGTAATACACTAATAGCCCTAAGATCCTTGTATTCGGAAGGGTTTGATTTTTTTTGGCAACACTCTGACTATAGCATTCTTCCACACTGCAGGGTAAACATTTTCCCGCAAACAAAAATTTACTATGTAAATATATAATATATTAATATATAATATCCTAAAGTTGTGACCCGTATATTGTTCAGGATTAGATAAGGTATTTAGCTATAATGCTTGGTATTTTATTAATACCAACTCGTTGGACCGTAGGTACATTTTTCTCCTCGATATTGAAGAAAAACCCCTTTGTGATTCACATGAGTAAGGCGAATAGCTGCATAATTATCATAAATATTTAGTGGATTTATTCCACTAACTGTCTCACCAATTACTGTAAAAGTTCTTTCAATATGGGTCATCGAATCAGGTACTTTAACAACTAGCATGCAGTCTTTTCTCACAATGTCATCATCATATTATAGAGTTCCTATCGATGACAAGCGCTAGCCAAGCCCATTGTTAATACAACTTTCAACATTAAAAACTTTTCATCTGGTGCTTCTAGTAAAAAACGTTCGATATCTGTTCTGTCAAAAACTTTAGATTTCTTAGCCCTATACCCAGTGGATTGTCTTTTCAAAAAACCTTTTACTTTTTGATAATTGGATGCATTCGTTATATTCAAAACTTCTTTAAGCATCGAAAACTTGGACCAGAGATTTGAACATTTTAAAGTTTTTTGCCTTTTCAGATAGATAAGTCAAAAGAACAGACTCAGATATGTTACTCACAGTTTTCTGCTTACACCAGTGCATAAATAAATTATATTCTTTTTTCGTACTATTTTCTAGATTTCGCTGGTAATAAATCTAAAGTTACAGCAATTGCTTGCTCCCTGATTTCCGGAGTACCAGGAATAAAATCTTCACTATCACTCATTTTGTTCCAAATAATAATTATTGTAAAGTAGAATGTGTCAAATGCGACGTTTAAATCGTTCAATATTTAGTTGTTTTATTATTGATTTCTATGGAAACAGCAATAGAATTTAGTCATTACAAGGTAACTTTGTTAATTTGCCGTATTTTTACAAAATTATATTGTTTTGTAATTGCAAATGGCGATACAAAAAATGTTGTATATAACTCGAGACTAAAATATGTTTTTTTTACTCGTGTGGTATACAGCACTTGCCTTCGGCTCGTACTATAAACGCCCCACTTGTAAAAAAAACACCATTTTAACCACTTCTTATATAAAATACTATTTATATCTGATTGATAATTAATTATTGTTCCTCTCACTTTTACTCCAAATGATTTTTTTCACAATAAATATTTCGTAATTCTATAATATAAGTACTAAATTCCGAGCTAAATTCATCTAAATAAAATGTTAGTATTGTCTCACAATCAGATATTGTCTTGTTGACATTGCCAGGTATTATTTATTTACCAATACTCCTACAATGCGTCAGTTGTTTTTTTATAGCATTCTAAATAATCTCATTAATTCTCGACCAAGATTTAGATACGTATCAGCAACGGTTCATTTATAGCTTTTTTATTTGTCCATATAAATTCAGTGACCATTTAATCAAGAACCAGTTCTGCCGTGTTATATTTAAGAGAACTGTAAAATGTAGATACAGTAACATACAAGTTAAATAAGAAATGTGTATACCATTCTGAGATATCCCGCAATGTTTTATGAATGGTTTTGGGAGAGGTACAAGAACACCTGGAAAAAATGACCTTACAGTCAGTTCCAACTCCAACTAGATATTCTTTTATGAAATAGAAAGATAGGTAATGAACAAAATGAGCGAGCAAGAGTTCGTATAATAATATACAGTGTGTTCGTAAAATATGAAATTAATTCTTAAACCAAAAATATTTAGAAAAAATCCTCGGATACATCGATTTTTAATTTCAATTGCGCACCTTATCCTTTTTAACTTCCCGCTAAGAAAATTGAAAATTTTCAGAAATCGGGAAGTTATTGGTTTCACCCCGATTTTCGAAAATCGAGTTTTTGTCCGATCTCGACGTTTTGAGGTCCTAAGAAGCTATTCTGACTATTCACACGATGGTGTATGTGTGTACGGTGTTTGTAAACCTCTCATAACTTTTGAACGGCTTGACCGATCGAAACGCGGTTTGCGGCATTCTAAAGGGGTTGGCTCAACTTAGATTTCTTGAGAATTAGAACCGATTCGGCCCGGTGGATTTCGAGAAATCTCAAAGATAAAATTTTCAAAAAAGATATTCTATCTTTTAGACTACTGAACCGATCAATTCCAAAATCTAATCAGCTTGTCTCCTTATAAAACAACGTCGATCGTCGCAATCGCCGCATCAAAATCGGTTGATTCGTTCGAGAGATATCGATTGCGAAAAATTCGCAAAAAAGTGTTTTTTTAAAATAACATTCAATATTCCTGTCGGATCGATTTTTGGTACTAAGATACATGCCGTGAGTTTTTTATCGTATGACATAGAAATTGTAATTTTGAAAATTTAAGCTCATTTTTCTCTGCTGTAAGAGGAGAAGAGTTGAAAGAATTTATAGAATCGGTGGATGGAGACTTTCATGAAGTCAAACGCCATGTGGCAACAAAATGGCTCTCTTTTTACCCTGCATAGATTCATTATTATTAAATTGGAAAGCCATTAGAAGTTATTTTGTAAGCTTAGGAGAAAACTGTCCAATGATTTTGCAAAATTTATTGATGCTCAACACTGACAATGACTTGATTGACATTTACTTGCATTTTTGCAGCCACATTTTAAATTTTTTTAATAAAACTGTAAAATGTCTAAAAAGCAATTGCATAACAATTTTGGATGGGTATAATATTAGGTATAGATAATCTTAAAAACGGACTAATAGAAAGAAAACAAGATCTCTTCTTTGGATATGAAACAGGCAAAAAAATTAAACTGTTCTCTTCACCTAAACTGATTAGTAATATTCACACAATTTTTTTTTATTATTTATTGACAAAGCCTTAGAGTACCTTAATAAGTGATTTGATTTTAATGACACAAACTGGTTATTTACACTCAGCAATATAAATTTAAATAAATATAGTTTAAAAAAACTAAAAAAACACGCTTTTAAAGCACATCAAACTAAAAAGTGAAAAATAATTATTAATATAAACTGAAAACAATAATGAACGAAAAATACTAGTATTATTGTGAAAAAAGCGTGGGTTGCTCGATATACGAAAAATATGGCACAAAGCGCCCCACGCTTTTTTCACAATAATACTAGTATTTTTCGTTCATTATTGTTTTCAGTTTATATTAATAATTATTTTTCACTTTTTTAGTTTGATGTGCTTTAAAAGCGTGTTTTTTAGTTTTTTTAAACTATATTTATTTTTCACTTTTTAGTTTGATGTGCTATGAAAGCGTGTTTTTTAGTTGTTTTAAACTATATTTATATTGCTTATTGATGCTGATATTATAACATATTACGATTCAACAGATATTTCTGAAAAAAAAAAAAAATTTTATTTCAGCCGTGGGATTTGAACTCACGCCCGAGGAGTCTGTCGTTTCGCATCTACTGCCTTAACCCGCTCGACCACCGCGACCTAGCTGAGAATCGTGGAATGTACTTACATATTAAGCCTTTCCTCTCACGCAGAGAATACGTGAGGAAAGGACTAGCTATCCTGATCAGGATAATGATATAAACTTATCAAATTATTGTATTGTTACCGGTTCTTCGTAAGTGTACAAAGTTTCAATTAAATCTGTCCGTTTAAAGTGGGTCAAAATCGAGTCCAAAGAGTCGGTTACAAACAAACAAGCAAGCAAGCAAGCAAACATACAGGTGAAGCTAATAAAAGCGTGTTAAAAGCAATGTTGAATTTATCTATTTCGTTAACACAGTCGAAAATTTGAAGCTGCAAAAACTCAATATAAATATGAATGGTCTTTGTGGAGAAATTTCATTATTAAACAAATTATATAATCAAATATATAGTTCTGAAGGTTTTGCAGAATTTTCTACTGCACAAAAATACCTAGCAGCAAATATTTAATAAGACGGATGATAATTTTACAAATTTGTACAAATTAATTTCATTTCTACTGTCGATTCCCGCCACTTCAGCATTCACAGAGAGAGTTTTTTCGGTGATGAATATTAAGTGGCGAGACGAAAGAAACAAGGCGTCTCTGAATTTGATAAAAAATTAATTATTTATTTATCTTAACTTAAATATAGACTATAAAGATGCTGTGAAGCTGTTTAACAGTGACAATTATTTGTTGAAAATTGCTAAAAGTAATAAAAAATATGTTTTTAAACAAATTAATAAAGTAAAATAAATAATACTTTATTTTGATACAATGTACTATTTTTTTCCTACCTTTAATAACCAATGTACTTTATTTGCTCAAATAAAAGGTGGCAACCCTACTGCCGTTCCAAGGTGTATACCGACTTCTAAAGCATTAATTACAAAACTAAGAAATTCGGTTCGCACGGTCTACTGCTGGTGCTCCTTTCCTCGTACATTAGCAACAGATATTAATATATAGCCATAAACAATTTTAAGACTAATACAATAAATGTGACATCAGGAGTACCCCAAGGTTCCCACCTGAAGCCTGTTTGATTTAATATTTTTACGGATATTTTTTGAACGACATCTGTACGTGTTTTCTTCTATGCACATTGTTTATACTGATGATTTAAAAATATATAAAAAAAAATAAGATCAATTGAAGATTATAGGGAAATTCAAACTGATTTGAACAAGTTCTATAATTACAATTTATTTCAAATTTAGGTAATTATTTAGAATACGATAAGATGCTTAAATTTTCCTGAAAATTTTTCTACCCCCCAAAATAAGGTGCGCTGAACACGAATATGAAGTTTTTTTTTCGCCGGAGACAAGCCGTTCATGAGAAAAAAATAAAAAAAAAAAATGCGTTTTCACTCACATCTGTCACTTTTTATTGTGATATATTTAACACTTCCTGTTACTAATTGTACTATTTTAATGCTTAGAAGACGATGTTACTTTTATCTTGTACAGAAATATAATGTTTTACACATTAAAAACCATGTTTTAAATACGAAAATGCATGAAAAATGCTGTAAAATCATTCATAGTCACGAAGTTAGGTGCGATTCTATTCTGTTGTGTCTAAAGATACTACATTGTATAACTAGCGTTCAGTTTAGAACCAGATCGGATCATTTTTAGGGTAAGTTGCTCATGTAGTCGATAAAGTAATTAAAGAAATGGATTATATCTCATTTAGTCGATAACGTAATTAAAGAAATGGATTATATCTTTAAATATGTTATTGTTCAGCAAGGACCAACGAGAAGGTATAAGCAATTATCTTTGCCAGGAAAGGAGAGGAACAGGTATTAGGTTAGGTTAGGTTGTATTATTGCACAAATCTACACATCATATGCTCATTGCACATTGTCATATCTTGTACGAACATCCCTAACTACCCTTAAATAAATTAATAAGATTGCATTCTTCAATAACATTAAGAATTATTCCTTGCCCTATAAATTTTGGGTGGAAAAGGGTAAGTTTTAAATAGGGTGCCTTTTACATTGGATTATGGTTACAATAACCCCTTATAATGAAACCATCCTTTCGTCATATTAAAATTATTCGCTAAACCAACCCCTTTTATTGTAACCATAATCGTATGTAAAAAGCACCCTATTTAAATCACCCTTTTCCACCCAAAATTTTTAGGGCAAGGAATAATTCTTAATGTTATTGAAGAATGCAATCTTATTAACTTATTTAAGGGTAGTAGGAATGTTTGCACAGGATATGACAATGTGCAATGAACATTTGATGATGTGTAGTGTATCGGTATAATTGGTTTGTGGTACTTCACAGGGGCACTTTAGACACTATCTGATCTACGCGTCGCTAATTTCACATACATTTTAGTTGCATTTTTATGATGTAATGGCGTTATCCCAAATACACAGCTTTTTATAAGGAAAAAAATTGTTCTTATTATAAAAAATGACATATACTATACTCCAAACCGTTCAGAGTGTTATTGGGGTGAGGGAAATAATACAAATCGTTAGATATATCCAGTGTAAAAAAGTGACAGATGTGTGTGAAAGTGCAAAAAAAAATATTTTTTTTTCTCCATAACGGCTTGTCTCCGGCGAAAAAAAACTTCATATTCGTGTTTAGCGCACCTTATTTTGGGGGGGGTAGAAAAATTTTCAGGAAAATTTAAGCATCTTATCGTATTCTAAATAATTACCCAAATTTATTTAGAACACAAAAAGCATTGGCTTCTTTGTTCTCTTTTACCGCCTTCAAAGAAGCCGACGTTATTTATGATGCAAATAAATTGCCAGAATCGGAAGTTCCATGTCTCCTGATGAAGATACACGCTAGCGCCACTGATAACAGATAAAATTGTAGTAGGTGGGGCGGGTGATATTTTAGAGACATTGCTTTGGTTAATATAATGTATTTAAAAAAATATTTTCATATATTCAAGTATTATAAATTATAAATTCAAAATTATTCTTTGAACTTTTCGATTTAAGTAGTTTCTAAATACCTACATAGTTATAAAACATCTTAAGTAGATGTGTAAATGAAATATAATGATATACATTGCGTCACACTTAGCACAGAGTATATGGTTTGTAAACAGTTTATTTTCAACTTAACACTCGCTCCAACGTAAATATTTCTGTACACCAGCTTTTCATTATTTTCTTTGTTCCGAGATTAAAGAGATGCTCTCTAATGTAATTTGTGCCGTTGGTTATTTTCTTTCTATCCATGCAAAAGATTCATGTGCCATAATGTTACAGATTGTGGTAGAATTTATTTCCGGCAATATATAAACATCTGTGTATGATTTAAAATAAAGTAATGGGGAACCTAGACAAACTGTTATGAAAACTGACTTTGGAAAGTTAAACTTCTTGTAAACTCGTTGATTGTAAGTTTTCTTGCAAAAAAACGTTAACAAAGAAAAAACTTTTTTCTTTCAGTATCCATTCATCTGTGAAAATATTTAACCTGTCATTTTTTTTATTATCTAGATGTTCTCTAAGAGATGTGTTATAACCAGTCTCGTAACTAGTAGACAATTACTTCATATATTACCTTCGTCTTTTTATTTAAAATTATTTCACACATTTTTTTTTTTCGTATTTTTGTAGTCAAAATTGTTTGATATTCATTCTTCAGCATCATATTTGTTTAAGTGTGTTAAAAATAAGATAGTTCTACTTCAATTTTTTATTATTACAAATATGTTAAATATTTTGACGACTAGATAGGTATTAGAAAAATATATATTTTTGGTTTATCACTTTACATTAGAACAAATAAAAAGTAAATTTTCTTGAAAGGGAGATCCTATCCGGTTCGAAGAATATGAAAATATATGGAATTTATTCAAAAATGAGTGTGAAGTTAGGGGTTTGTAGGCGTTTTGGACTGTAAAGAGGGCTGTGACGGTATCTTGCTCAGGTGTCCAGATGTTGAAACTACCAGCCAGTTGATGAAACTGCTGAAATCTGACACTTTGAGTATAATATGATTTTCGTTAATTGCAATTTGTGGAATTATATTAATTTTTAACAAATTCACTAAGCGTTTCTAAGCCAAGGTCTATCAGTCTTGCTTTCTTAACGTCTTTCCAGAGTTTTTGTTCACAGTCGCGCAAAACAAAATATTAGGATTCAGTTGTAAAGAAATATTATGTATTTAATTTAAAGAGAAATGTATGCCCTAACAATAGTAGTAGACATGTGTCGTTCTCTTATGACTTCATTCATACTAAGGATGACATCACATATAAAGTAGAGAAGTTTTTAAATAATTTGCACGTTTAATGCATTATCAAGTTTTAAAAATAATTTCCTATGAATGTACGATTGGGTTGAAATTTTTTCACAATTGTAGTTTTTTAGCTCGTGTTTTTATCTTATTAAAGTATTTAACGTAATTTTTGTTACATAACTATGTAAACTAACGTTGGAAACTGAAATATTAAAGAAAGTTTTATTATTTTTCTAATTTAAAAATAAAATATCCCAAAAACTATTAGATCTCTAAATCAATTTCAAATGAGTTATACTAACCCACTCCCAAAGGAATAAGCGGACTTACCAGTCACCCTGTATATGTATTGTATAATAAAACGCCACTACAATAAAAATGCAGATCTTGATTATAGGTTGTATATAATACACAAGCAAAATTTATCAAAAAGGAAAATAAATTGGGCGAAGCTGTTGGTGCAGTGTTCTGTGATTTCTCGAAAGCTTTCGACACCGTAAATCATGAAATACTTCTTCAGAAACATTGGTGTTATGGGTTTCGAGGTGTATCCCTTAACTGGTTCAAATCGTACCTCTCTCAGCGTACACAGGTTGTCAGAACTTATGGTGAGATCTCGGATGTAGGAAATATTAGCTGTGGTGTGCCTCAGGGATCAGTTTTGGGACCTATTTTGTTCTTGTTTTATATTAATGACCTAGCCACAATTGATATTCAGGGAACCTTTACATTATTTGCTGACGACACCACTATTCTGTGGCATAATAAAAATGTGAATAATTTACAAAACTCCATAAAGTCAGATATTTGTAAAGTAAAGCAGTGGTGTAATTCTAACTTACTTGTGTTTAATATAAACAAAACTAACATTCTAACCTTTAAATTTGACTATAATGACCTATTTTTAGATAACCAACATATTAAAAATAACTCGCATACGAAGTTCCTAGGACTGTATATTGATAACAAACTAAAGTTTGATGTGCATGTTGCTAACCTCTGTAAAAAGTTGGCATCCGGTTGCTATGCAGTGAGAATAACGTCCAATGAACTGGGTTTTCTTGCTGCAAGAACTGCATACTTTGCCTTGATTGAATCTCATATGGCATTCCGTTTTGGGGAATGTGCAACCAACAATTATTAAGCAGTGTGTTTGTATTGCAAAAAAAGAGCATTAAGATACGTGTGTAAATCTAAGCCAAGTGACCACTGTAAACCCCTTTTTGTTACTCACAAAATACTAACTCTCACCTGCATTTTTATCTTAGAGACCGTATGTCTATTACATAAAAAAATATTAAATTCAGTAGATACTGACCACCTACCTAAATATAACACTTGACGGACATCAAATTTATCTCTACCCCTACCTATCCCAAGATCGACCCTAACTAAACAGTCATTAATATACGAGAGTAAAAAAATATACAATCACATACCGCTGTCTGTTAGAAGTATGACCGAACTGAAGACCTTCAGAGAGGCAATAAAAGACATTTTAGTTCAGAAAGCCTATTATAGTATTAGTGAATTTTACAGTGACCGATTTTAACTGGAACTTGCTTCGCCCATTAGCATTTATTTACTTATTTTAACATGTAGATATTTTATTATTATTTTTCTCTTTTGTAATGTTCTATCATTGTGTGTGTATGTAAGTATTTATACCTTACTTTGTTGCTTATTTTACTTCCCTGTGACTATTGTATTGTGTTATACTCATATTAAGCTTTGTCAATAAGATTTTCGTTCTTGGACAATAAAGCATATTTTGATTGATTGATTGATTGATATATTATTGAAACAATAATAATTTATTATGCCAAGTAATATTATTCTAGTGACAAGTATAAAAATTCAAGAATAATCGATTACTTTGATATAGAATAGTTTTCTTTCCGTGTTGTGATTTTATCCCTTACACTAGCCTGTAGTACCGATGAGTTCATAGGAGAACGAAACATATGTACTACTGTTGATAAAGAGGGATAACATCGCAATAAGCGACACGCCAATATTCTCTTCATATTTTATATGTATACAGGACGAAGATTTCAGATATAAAATTAAGTAAACTAAATTTAAAATGATAGCAAACAAGTGGTTTATACATAGTTCAAGTTTATTAATCAGAATGTAATATACGAGCGGTAAAGTTAATATATCTTACAACCACAAGAAACAGTGAAATTTATAAAAAGTAATAGGGTTGGCAAACATCCATTTAAGTGTCGGGAGAATACTTAAATATTTAAAAGTATCCGCATGACAGGGGTGTAAATCCACTGATATTATGAATAATATGAATACACTTAACGTTGATAACATCACGTCTGTGAGTTCTTAAGTGGGGTTTAAAATATAAACCAGGTTTTTGTCTGAAAAAGGATACAAATTTGAAAATATGCTTTCAGAGAAAGCGTCCATAATAAAGTCATGACATTTTTTCAGATTATTGTAAGCGCAGCAATTTAGTAATTTGTTCAAAGGTGTACTCATTACATGTTTTACAATTTTTTTTATTTAATAATGTAATTTACTCCACGTTTTTTTTTCTTGATTCATCCCCTTGTTGACTTGTTCAATGAAATTATCAAATGTTGCTTGAAAATTGCACACAAAAGTGCATGAATTTACGTGGTATATTAATTTAAACCTAATTCAGTTAAGATATATGAAGAATATAAGCACTGCATAAAATCGGGTGATTTTATGGGTTTTTGATATTCTGTATATCTTTTGGCAACTGAAAAATAGCTATAGGTGTTATAGAAGTACGCCCTTTTTATTTAATATGTGAATGATACTGTGCCATTATTGGCTCTAGGGCAGACGAAGTTTATTAGTTAATCAATCTCTAACACTTCGTAATTCGAGTGTACGTATTTCTAGTATATATTTTAACCTAACCTAATCTAATCTGATAGTCTAATAATAATAATAATAATATGCTTTATTTGCCCAACAAGTAACACTCAATTACAGGACAATTTAAATTACTCTTAAATACTACGAAACATTTTACAATATTAAATAACAAATCTTTATATTAAACATAAAGGTAAGTACAATAGATGTTAAAAGGATAACTGAAAATTAAATTTAAAAAAAGATAGTGTGATAGTAATAGTTAAGAAAAACAAAAGAACTAATTATTGAAAAAAAGTAAAATAATATAAATAACGAAAAAAATTTATATCTACATAACACACAAAAGAACAATCAATAAAGGGAATAGTAAGCTAAAATTATGTACTAAAAGTTTGCTTAGCATATTTTACCTGATTTTGTGTGCAAAGATTTATATCACAATGGTGACTTAATTTGTTAAAATAATGGCATATACAATGTATTGGTGATTTTAGCAACATATTGGTATTGGCTCGTTTAGTGTAAAATGTGGGATTTTGTCGAGAATGCATTCTTGGAGTGAAAAAATTTGAGGATAGTCAATTTTATTATGTAATAATTTGTATAGAAAAAGGGGCATAGAACAAATTCGCCGGTACTCTAAACTTTCAAAATGAAATGTTCTTAGAAGATAATTGTTATCTATACCCCTCTCAGGATATATTCCTGCATCTCTAAATGATAAAAATCTTAAAAATTCTCTTTGAACTTGCGCTAACGCGCCTTTGAGAACTAGATAGTAAGGATTCCAGATTATGGATCCGTACTCAAGTTTTGATAGTACATAAGAATAATATAATGATTTGAAACAATTTAAATCAGTAAATGATTTACAGTTTCTTATGATAAATCCTAACATTTTGATTGCCTCTTTAGATTTGATATGTATATGTTCGACAAAACTCAGTTCAGAATCAAAATATATACCTAAATCTTTAATTGTTTGTCACTCTAAAAAACAATGTCGTTAATGTTGTAGTTGTAGAAGCAATTTTTCTTTTTTTGTGTAAGACACTACTTTACATTTAGCAGCATTGATACCAACTTCTTTCAGGCCGCACCACTTGCTGACGATATTAAGGTTTTCTTGAAGATATATTCAATCGTTTACGGAATTTATGCTCTTAAATATTTTTAAATCATCTGCAAAGATTAATTTGCCGCACTTCAGTCCATAAATCGTCAATAAATAATAGAAATAGTAAAGGCCCAATGTTAGAACCTTGGAGCACTCCGGAAGTGGCTAAATATATTGACGATTTATATCCATTGTAGAATATAAATTGTTGTCTGCCTGTTAGATATGATTGAAAGTAATTTAATAAATTTAAATTAAATCCATACTTTGCTAATTTCTGTAAGAGTAATTGATGGTCGATGCGATCGAAGGGTTTGGTAAAATCGGTCTACAAAGCGTCTACCTGTCCTCGTTCGTCTAGAATATTAGAAACTGTTTGACTGAATATTGCTAAGTAAGTAGTAGTTGATCTGTTAAGCCGGGTACTCATATGCGCTCCGTATCTGTATTTGTATCATGTATTGTAACGGATACTGTAACAAAATTTTGAATGTGTACGGCTTGCGTTCCATGTTCGCGAACTTACTAAGAACATGAAGAGCGATCCGAGCGCCTGTCGGTAAACGCCGCGAACACAAAGAGGAACGGTCCAGTGTTGTGGACGGTTCGTAGCTGGAACGCAAGTCAGTACGTGTCAGTATTCCGATCATGTATCGAGACACTGCATGTTTCCAAGACGACATGTTGCTGTGAACTTGCTTCGAACACTGCGGGTCAAGATAATCGCAGGTCGTTACGTCGACTATTCGCCTAGGCGTACATACAGCGAACTGATACTGTAACTGTTACAATACATGATACAGATACAGATACGGAGCGCATATGAGTACCCGGCTTTAGATACAAAGCCATGCTGGTCTACTGACAATATGTTTTTGGTGGTTATATAGATGTGATTGTACAAAATGATTTCAAGAACTTTAGCAAAATTACACAAAAGATAAATTTGTCTGTAATCGCCTATATTTGACGTATCGCCTGCTTTAAAAATCGGAAACACCTTTGCCACCTTCATCGGTTGGGAAAAATTGATGTTTTTATTGAAATATTAAACAGAGTAAAAAGCGGTGTTGAGAATGCATTGGCACAATCTTTCACCAAAAAGGATGGTATAAGTTCTGGGCGAGATGTAATTTTGTTCTTTAACTCTTTTATAGCATCTTGAATTTTTAACATCGAGATGTTTGTAATACTGAAAAGTTCAAAGTTATTATTGCCTATAGTCACGTGATTGTCTTGCGTATCACATGGATCAGTATATACTCAGGGTTCCCACCAGCCTGGAAAAACCTGGAAACCTGGAAAAGTCAGGGGAATCCAAAAAGTGGTCATGGAGACCTAGAAAAGTCAGGGGAAATCAAGAAATTTCAGTAAAATCCTGGAATTTCAGTCATCACATAAAATACTTTTTTCTGCTGTATAAAAATTATCTATAATAAGATTTGAATTTTATATATTTTGGTAAAAAATTTCTAAATCGGCCCTGCAAGATATTTACATATATAAAAAAATAGGTGTAAAAAATATATTAATAGGTGCAACATTGGTTTTGTGTTGACGGGTGCATTACATTCAACATTCAAGATGGTGAGTAAATCTGTATATTCGAATTTACTTGCTGTTACAGTTAACGAATATTTTAGCTCAAAATGGTAAAAAGAACATATTTTAAAGAGTCATGGGTCGACATAAAAACAAATTCCAGCTGGGCTGAAATAATATCGTCAGTTATTCATGATAATACAAAATTCCGGTAGAATGGGTAGAATTTTAACTCCAATATTTAAAATAAATTCTTATAAACAATATAACGATAAAAGTTACTATAACAGTCTCATATTTTTTCCATGCTGATCTGAAACAAATTTTGATAAGTAGGTACATCTAATCTACTTGTATACACATTTATTATAGTATCTTTATAATAAATGGTATACAGGTTTTATTAAAATGTGATAAATATTCATATTTTGGTCCTGGAGAATTAAGATTTTGGTCCTGGAAAGTCAGGGAATTCAAAATTCCAATGTTGGTGGGAACCCTGATACTGAACTAAAAAACTCTGCAAATATGTTTACAATATCTTGTGGATTATCGTAGTTATTATCCTTATATGACATTTTACCAGGTATTCATGTTTGTTGCCGTTTTGATTGTGCAAATGACCAAAATATCTTTGAATCCGATGATATTGAGGACTGAATATTAGAGAAGTAGCTTTGATATTCTAAATCTGTCTGTTGTTTTATTAAAGTTCTAAGTCTTTTAAACTGTTCTAAATCGTGATAATAGTTTGTTTTTTTGTACTTACGAAAATGCTTATCTTTTTGTTTAATATTTATTTCGCTAGTGTCCCATTTTGAATAACTCCTTTTACAAAATTTAATTTGAGGTACATATTGGTCCAAAATACTGTACAATTTAATGTAAAATGCTTCAACGGCTAAATTAACATCCGAGTAACTTTGTAAATAGTACCAATCCGTTTCTAAAAGAGCATTATATAGGGCTGGATAATTGGCTTTCTTAAAGTTATAGGCTTTTTGATCATTAGCAGATGCAAAGTTTGTACATCTTGGGAGAAGTTGTATTTTAAGAAAAAGGCTGGGTGAAAAGTGTCCTCATGTACTAATGGCGCATTATCTCGAGAAATCTCACATGTTAGATTTGAGAAAACAAGATCAAGTAAACGACCTAAATTGTTAAATATTCCGTTATATTGTTGTATATCAAAGAAGTTTGCAAAGTTGGTAATTAGATTGGTTCTCTTATCATTACTATCATTGTGAACATAGTGGGATATAAAATCTCTGAAAACAAGTATTTTTGTATCTAAAATAAAATCTATTTGTTCCAGCGCTTCAAAAAAATAATTCATATTTTTCTAAGTTGTGGTATATAAATAACAAAAGTATAAATAGTTATAAATTGAAATTGACATTTACAGAACAAAATATTAATTGTAGGAAATGAGGCTGAAAAATATGGTAGTTTAATTTTTTTCTGACTAATTAATTTTTACATGCTAGAAGTACACCTCCACCTGTTGTATAGTCTGTGATCTGTAATTTCCTGCCACTTCTGTATACATTGTATATTTCAGGGAAAGTTCAGTATTTAACACTTCCTCTTGTATCCAGGTTTCGGTTATGGCTATCAAGTCAAATTCGCCTGTGCAACAGATGGGTAGAATTGCTGGATTTTGCTGTTAAGTCCTCTTACATTTTGGTAACTAGTCAGTGTTTTTGGACGTTATTAGTTCAAATGATCGATAATAATTTTTGGGATGCCATTTACGTATTTGATTCTACAGTTATTTTCTCCTGAATTTTGTCGCTCGATTAATTCTTTTTTAATGGTTTTGTAGTAAGAGTGTTGCCTAGGAGTTCGATCAAGTGTGATAGATATGTATTTGTATAGGCGATTGGCTTTGAGGTTTCTTGCTTTACCAATAACGTTTCGCACAACTTGTTCATCTACCACCGTTATTTTCAGTGGTCTAGATTTTTGACCTAATATTTGCCTAATCTTATAGGTTTTATGCATTCGATGTTAACTTCCGAGTCAAGTGACAGTAGGATAATAGTTCTCTTTTTCAATTTTTGACTCTTGAAAATGGTCCTGGTTTGGTTTATTTACTCCGAAAAATATTAGATTGTTTTTACGTTTGTTCCGCTCAGTAACTTCCTGAATAACTTCCTCAAACTGGGCATTATTCAGTGTGCCTTTCTTGTTGGCGCTTTCAGCTTTTAATGACTAAATATCTTCCTGCAAGCTAATAATTAGTGATTTTAGCGCTCTCAGGTCACTTCCAAAAGCTCTACAATTTATGCAAGACCAATCATATCCTTTATTTGCATTAATGGTCCTAATTTCAGCTGATGTTATGTCAACGCAAATGTTTTTAAAAGTTTCCTTATACAGGGTTAGTCTTAAGTGTGTAGTTATATTTAAACCACCGATTCTTGACTTCTGTAGAAACCCTTTGACATTTTTTTTTAAATTCCCATGTGTAACCGAGTTATCGACTTTCAAGAAAATATGATGAAACTGTTTTGGAACTGCTGGTTACTGGAAACATTCTATATCTTGGCAAAAATGATGTAATGGACTGAAGCAACGTTGCCGCATATCTTATGCAATTCTCTCACCTAGGCGCGATTTTACAATCGTAAGTTAACGTTGAAGGTTACCTAGCATTATATTTTCACAAAAATCGATGAGATTCTAATACAAACCACTTCAACTAAAAGTTAATTTAGCATAAAATATATGTTGCTATAACCACTTCCAAAACAAATGTAAAATTGAAAAATCGAATTCTAAAAGTGTGAGTTTAGCTAACCCACAATTGAAAAACCGATCCCTAGCATTCACGAATTTATAATAACATTGGATAAAATAATTAGCTACTTAAACGATTAATTGCTCCACTTGAAATAATTTTTAAACATTTTGAAATACCTTTCAATGTGAGAAATGTACAATTTTGACTTTTTCTTGCACCAATCAACATTTCTTTTTAAGCGTTTCATATGGAATGTACAACTAAAACTAAATTTTCCGATGAACAGTAAACTTTTTAGGGAATCTCGAGAGGAATTTATTGTTCCCATCTCATTTTTCAAAGTTTATAAAAGGATTATAATATAGTAGATTATTATTTTTTAGAAGTAGGTACTTACCTTCTGCTATTACAATAATTTCAAATGTGTAGGTGTTCAAGAAATAAATCAGCTCTCTACTATTTTAATTGGCCTCTAATAGTAAAACACTGAAGGTGCAACACAATATCAGGTGATGGAAAATAATTTGCAGTATTTTTCACACACTTCTGTCACTTTTTACACTGGTTATTCCTCCATAATACTCTGGACGGTTAGGAGGATAGTATACATCATTTTTTTATAAAAAAGATCAATTTTTTCTTGAGAAAACAGCACTTTATTCGGGATAGGCCATTACGTGATAAAAATTCAACCACGCCATAATGTGAACTGCGATATTAGCGTCGCATATGTAACCTATGACCTTCACACATCTAACCACGCACCTAATCAGTGTTGCCAGACATACCATTTTTATGGTATTTATACCATTATTTTCCTTGTATACCTGCACTTTTTTTAAGTAATAAAACTATTATTTAAAAATTTCTACCATTTTACACCAATATTAGTAAAAGTTGATAAAAAAGTTAAATTTAATTCGTCAGTCCTGACCTCGGTCAGTTCTTCCATTAAAAAAGAGTAAACTGAATTAAATTTTATACCGTGTACGTAGATCTTTATAAATCAGAACCTCGCGTAAACAGCGCTAGTTGTGCAAGCCCAAATAAATAATAGTCTTTTGCTGTTGTCTGTTGTTTCTGTTGCGATGGTAAGACCCGTTTTTTCAATGCTCAGTTATCTAAATTAACCGTCAGTTAGGTCAATAGAAATTTTTTGAAAAGCATCATGATTTATTTATAATGAAAATTATAACCTATGTGAAAATCTCACACATCTGGCAACACTACACCCCATGTAGTAATCAGTGTTATTATAGTTCGCGTACCTGTCTGCATTAGCATTTACAAAAATGTGTTTAATAACGATATTATAGTTTTTTGTGATTAAATTTGTGATTCGAAGTTTTGAGTTACTATGTTATCGAAATTTATTATTAATAATTTGTTCCTTTGGTGGTTCATTTTGTGAAAATTAGTGATTAACCATGGCAAATAATTTCATTATTTTAATGCTGGATATTTTAAAGGCATATTTTCAAGTAGATGAAAATGCTAGACAAGCAAAACGGCTATGGAATGCTATCCAAACGTCAAGCCCATATGATATATTCATGTAGTAACTGCTGTATTAGGTAAGTAAACAAATCTGCTTTTTTCGTTCTTTTAAAGTAAATGCGTCTTTTTAAAATGACTATTTTCAACTTTGATTCATTTTTAGAAATGAACCATATTAAGAGGGCTAATCTGACTTGTGTTTGTAAGGTAATTTTTCAAAATTTATTTCGTCCATATGGTTTGGTCAAATTACACCAAATTTGGAAGAGCGGTAGATGAAGGTGCACTAGAGAATACATGTATCTTATTTTAATTAATTTTCACTTCATGTAGAAAAAATATACACTGCAAATATAGGTAAAATTTGAATGTGACTAGCTCCATAATTATTGACATAAATCGGTAAAATTCATACAAGGCTTCTAGAATGAACCTTCATAATTATGTTCAGCAAGTTTCATATTTCTATTCCGTACCATTTCGTTAAAAATAATTTTCTAAATAAGTACCTTTGCCAGTAGAAATGGAGCAAGGAAGTGCTGCCTCTACTGGGAATCACACCGTAACTAAGCCGGCTATAAACTGCTTGAGTGAAGGTATAGTCAAGAGCAAAATTATTCAGCGGCGGATATATAAAAACAGCAAAAACCCTCCGTGAAATTTGTAATAGTGTTTTGATTTGATATATATATTTTAAGTATGTATTTACTTACTATTTTGTTTATATTTTGTAATTATAATAATAGAAAAAATAATAAATAATTATTTATGTACTTTTATATCATACAATTTTACATTAATAATAGGGAACTTGCCTATAATTTTAAAAATAAAAATAATACTAAAAAAACATAGCGTAACGTTTTAATAAAACGTGTACTTCATAAAAAAATAAGATTTCTAATTCCACGCGATCAGTATGAAGGATCTAAACAGCGATAAAATTAAAGTGGCCCGAAACGAGCTACTATTGACTGTGACGTCACACCATACAATATTCGGTAGTCGTCGCGCCGGGAAGCAACACAATCAGATGTTTTCCAGTTCCAATTTAAAATCTTTATTCACAATTAAGTAGATTATTTACAACTTGTATGGGGTACAGAGTAAAATTTATATTAATATATACATATATTATATACAGAAAAAAGAACACTAAAAATCAATTCATTCATAAAATACTTAAAAATAATAATACAAACAAATTAACAAAGTATGACATTCTATATAAACATATGTACAATATGATGTTATTAGACTTTGGTTGATTTGTTAGTGACTTTTCTGATATAAATATATAATTGTGTTTTATAGTACCGCTTATTGTAGTTGTACAGATATTTTAAAATGACCGAACAAGGTTTTTCAAAGGGCCAATCTGATAATTTGCCTAAAGTGGATAGGTATGTTTATGGTGGCATCTTTTACAAAATAGTGAAAGTTTTTCCCTTGGAGAGGTCCGCGGGGTCAAGGCAGAGAAGTATGTATTTTTTTTTAGCTTTTAGTAATAATTTATAAACATAAAATAGTTATGACTTGATCACGGAAAAAAATGAAATAACTACAAAATGCTTAGTCGCAACTAAGCTTTTTTAGCAGACTTAGTCTTATGTTTGAAAGAATTTAGGGTAATTCTTTACAACAGCCACTTCTATATTTTTCGTGTTTTTTTTTGTACACACGTGTAAAGTGTCTATAGAAGACATTTGCTGCAAAGGAAATGTTGCGCAAATGTATAATTACCTATCGTAGGTATTTTCGTACTATGTTTTGGGGAAAGGGAAATAAGTGATTGTGTCGTGTTATCATTCACTTAATAGATAAATGTAAGATTTGAATAGAATAAATTAAAGGGCAAGGGAAAGGTATTTGCAATATACTATATATACTAGAGTTAAACATTTTACTCTTCGCAGACAGTAGTGTTATTGAACTTTTATATAATTGTTGCACATTCTGTAGGATACTCTTCGCAGTTTTTTGAAAAGAATCTTGTGTTTGTCTTATAAACTTCATTCTTACAATACCTAATGTATTGACTACATATTTAATTTTCTTTCCCGATGGTGCCGACTGTATTGGCGAAATGCGTGGCAGTATATTTTATAGTATAAACTAAGATTCATTCTTACAATACCTAATATATTGATCACATATTTAATTTTCAACTTTTTTTCATCTCCCGATGATGCCGACTGCGTAGGCGAAATTTGTGGTAGTATATTTCACAGCATTTTGGTGTCTATAGAAAATTACTTCAATTTTAGTAGCACATTGAAAATTGCAGCCCTCTGTAGATTCATATTTTTAAATAAAATGTCCTATAACTTTTTTTATTTACCATTTGATTTTTTTCAAAAACAATGGATTTCTTCCTCTAGCTAACACTAACTTATAGCCCAAATTTCAATTCGATCGGTCTTTTCTTTCTTTAGTTATCGTGCTTACAAGAAACGTGACGGACGGACAAATGAACAGACGGACATTTTGAAAGTTGTTCAGAATTCGATGACGAACGAAATGATTTTTTCTTTGCGAGCGATATTAACGATTTTAGAAATGTCCCGATCAAATGTAATATACTCTTCGTTATCGTATTTGCGAAGAGTATAATAATAAATAGCTGTTTACTTTAGCACCAGGAAATTACCTTTACTTAGTATCACTAAATTATATTCTATCTATTAATCTTATTTTCTAACATTGTATACACATTCTTTCTTTAATCCTACCCTAATTAAAATTCAATAATTCGGAATATTTTATTGCCTGCCTGCGAAAAACTAGTAGATAGACATATAGCATTTAATAATGTACTTACATTAAAATGATCACACACATGTAGAGACCTACATGTCTGTGAAATGTCTTTTTCATTTCTTCTACACGCTTTTTGCCATTTTGATCGACGAATCTTATCTTCTGGCAATATTATAAATACTTTATCTGGCACTTTCATTGTAGTATTCTTACACAACGGTACAATGCAATATTTAAAATAAGAAGTTTTTTGTTTCCATTTTAAGTATACACTTAAAATTTATCTGAAATCAAGCGGTCGAGTGCTGGGATCTCCGTCGTCGTTTGTAAATTGTATGGTGTGATGTCACGACTACTCCCGCGCTTTTGAACCTGTTTGAAACGGTTCGCTAGCGCGCGAAACTTGCTCTGCTAGCCCTTGCAAAAAAATTTTTTATGTGTTTATATAAAATGAATAGATTATAGAATGTTTTATGAAAATTAAAGAATGAGAAGAGAAATATGTAAATTGATAAAAATGAAGAGTGGAATATGGTGAGGTACAACTAACACACAACATACAATTACTTATACAATATTACTTTACCCATCAAATAATTACGTAATAGTACCCATAATGGACTACCTAAATCATTTTTCCAGTAGAAACTGCATACACTAAATATTAAACTGTATTATGGAGTATAATATTATATAATTAAAATAAAATAATTAGGACGGTTTTTTCTATTCTTTAATAATTTACGTGTCAATAATTCCACTGTAACATTGGTCGAAACCCAAAAAGACAGCAGTTTTCATTTATTAATTAATAATAAATAAAAAGAAAGTAATTATTACTATATTTCAGTTTATATTTCGAGTTGTATAGTATCTGTTTCGCGGAGTGTACATATCGACCAGAACAATAGATTTTATTGCTTTACTCTATCCCGTCGTAATGTGTTGCTAGTTCACGTAGTCTGGAACCAAAATTCTTTTCTGCACGACGTTCATTTATTTTATATACATCTGTCACTTTCGGAACTTCCTAGAGAGAGACACAGTCAACGGAGGCTTTTTCTTAACTAGGCCCCTTAAACTTAAACTATAAATTAGAGACAATAATAATAATTTAAAATACACAGAGAAAGTATTGCATATTTTTAATATTTGGTGCTTACGGGACGAGTTCTGTTTATTTATAAAAAAAGTGTCAGGATTACCTAATTTTACAAGGAAAAATAGGTAAACAGATACTTTTAACACCTTTTATTTTAAGAGCAAGGTACAAGTGACAAGTATCGCTTTCCACAAAGGACTAATCAATCGCGCCTTGGCCGCCTTGAAGTGTATTTCTTATTTTCTGCCAGTGTGTACAGATATCATGCTTTCTTAAAAAAGAGCTCAATGTTTTATAAACTATTACATTTGTTTTGATGCGGCGTTTATACTGATATTAAATAAGTCTAATATCGTCTCACAAAATGTCCGTGACAAAAGGGTAATAATTTTTTTAAAAATTCAAAATTTGCAATTCATGCAATGTATGCAATTATAGGATAATTGTGATGACGAACTCTGGCAGTGGCAACACTGCCTTCAGTTACGTCATTTCTGTGAACGGCGCACGGCGTTTACAAAGTTATCAAGTGACTATCAAAATGTCAGTGGCTGGAGGACGAAAAAATTATCAGAAATTAAAATTTTTTTTTTGTTTTTGACAGTGCCAATCAATTGTACACGACGAAATATATTGAGAGTTAAAATATAACTACGCATTTAAAACTCACCCTGTATACCGAGCACTGTAACATCAAATGCTTTTCACATACCTTGTTACAGCAACAGCAGGTTGTAGAATTTGTAGGCATTCTAGTCTAGCGAGGTTAATAATGCATTTCCAAATAAATCCCAGAATACATTGAGCTTGCCACATGAAGATAATAATATACACTATACAGGTTCCAAAGGCTTACTGCAATGACAGGGAATCTCATGAAATGTTTGACAATATTAGTAGCCAGATTAGTAATAACTAAAATAAGCAGCTGATTCTATTATTTTATTAAAAATTAATTTATATAACCAAACCACCACTACTAACGTTTTAACAGTTTAAGTTAACACTGACGCAGTTTTCCACAAAATACCAAAACACTATATACTGCACTCGTCGCGCGTTTCGCCAACCAAGTTGGCATCATCTGGAGATGATTAAAACTAAACTTATGCTAACAATCTACCCTATTTATACCCAAAATATTGTCACCAGCAAAGCGGGCTATTTGGGATAGGCCCTCTGTCACTATTCATACTATTTTTACACTTTATGATTTCCAAGTTTTCAAATGCATCCAGCTTCTAGTATTTGTTACATTCCCAATTAATCTTAAATTGCTAATATCTATTGTATGGTTCTCAAACGCATGTTGGGCTACACTAGACTTATCTGTTCTACCATATTTGAGATGGGCCTTATGCTCTTTGAATCTAGTTTGAATTGATCGTCTAGTCTGTCCAACATATTTTTTGATTGTGGTCCTTACAGCTAATTTCGTAAATCTCCGACTTTTCGTTTGTTTCAATTTTGTCTTTTGGATTGCCTAAAAGTTGTTGTAGTTTGTTTCCCGATGAATGAACCACTGTCATATCTACATCTTTAAAAATTTAGGTTAGTTGGCAAGCTAAACATTTTCACATATTAATCGTACCCCTAAGTTATTGTGCCAAATGTGAACTACGATCTTGCTCTCATATAATGGATCCATGAAATGTATCTTAACTTACAAAGAGTCTGTTATTATTCTAAAAAGGAATGTGCCATAATGTCACAAATATTTACACGTATTAATTTGTGTTAATTCTACATTATGTATTAACTATTCAGGTTATAAATTAATAAGGCGCCGTCTAGTTTAAGCCAATAATAGATGGCGTGTTTTCAATCTCTGTATCTAATTAATGAGTAATATTATGAGTAAAGATACTACTTAATTTTCTAAAAGTAAGTATATTTGTTCCTAGATAAGAAAAGCTCTAACAAAACTAAATTAGATTTGAAAGGGCGTATCTGAAAATGTTATCCCTTAGTCATTGTGACATTCTTTAAGGGTGAGTAATCTCTATCGAAGGGTATAAGCACGTGATGGCCGTCATAATAATATATTATAGGTATTTTAACAAATTGAGTGTTTACAAGGGTAGTTTACTCCTCATGAGCCTCACAACATTTCGATAAAACTGAATGTTCAAAAAATATCTTTTAAAAACACTGAATAGTTACCTCCCTATAGCATATTAGGATATAATATGCATTTATATAGAAGTCCATCCATTTTGCTTGAACTTGTAAACAAAAAGTAGCATACTTTTAAAACTATTCATCGATTAAAGGCGCCATGTTCACCTGTTTAGGCTTTCTTGAAAACTTCAATAAGTGTAGTAAAAGAACAAATGCTATACCGAGTGGTAAACCTATCGACAAAAATCTGTACACCAAACTTCTACTTCCACAGAAATCCACTATTTTGGCTAGAAATTCCAAATAAATCCGCGGAATGACAAGGAATTCCAAAGGTATATGTATTTTTCTTAGACGGAAATGAACATATTTTTTATCATTTATTGAAACAAAAACATTTTACAAGAACATTTGTAAAAGGCATTATATAAACTAAAAAATAGTTTCACAAAATAAAATAGGATAAAATGAGAACATTATTTTCAATACATAATTATAATGTTAGAATGGAAATGTTACTTACTATTCATTACAACAAAAGACGAGAGAAAAAAAGTTTATAAGCATACCTATTTTATAAAAAAATTTAAAAAACATTCTAAAAATGAAACAAAATAAAATTAGTTTTTATTATAAACAAAACTGGATCCAAATTGATTTCAAGTAGGCCTTCAAAATCAGTTTCAAATTTGAAATAACCTCTATTTTGGCGATCTTGTATGAATATTAGTTCTATTAAAACTCGAATGTCGCAAAATATTTATTTATTTATTTACAATAATTTATCCAACGAATGATAAATCCCAGTTAAAGATAAATAAAACAACAGATATACACAAAAATCCAAAAGAGTGAACAATAGCGTACAAAAATATATAAAAAATACAATAGTACAAAATATAACAACTATATCTAGCTAATGCCTTCGACAGTATATCACACGAATTACTCTTAGACAAAATGGAAAAATATGGAATTAGAGGATTAGCATTAGATCTGTTCAAAAGTTACTTATTAAACCGAAAAGCATTCGTCAAAATTCATAATACAATAAGTAGCTCAGAGGTAGTAAAATATGGCGTTCCACAAGGAACAGTTTTAGGTCCACACTTATTTTTATTTTATATAAATGATATGCTAGAATTAGATATAAGTGGCGATACCATAGCATATTATGCTGATGACACCGCATTAATATTTCATGGCACAGATTGGTCTGACGTTGTTAAGAACAGTGAAAAGGGGTTGTATAAAATCAAACGCTGGATGGACAATAATCTACTAAGCCTTAATTACTCAAAAACAAAGTTTGTTACATTCAGTAACAGTTCGAGAATGCTGCCTAGAATTGTCACTTTAAAATATCATTCAAAATGTGACTTAATAAACTGCACCTGCCAAAATGTAATTCATAATACTTCAGACGTGAAATATCTAGGTCTTTTAATAAACGAAACTTTTAAATGGAATAGTCACGCCGAGTACCTTACCACAAAATTAAGAAAACTTGTTTATGTGTTCTATAAATTACGTAATATTCTTCCATGTAATATATTAAAAATGGCATATAAATCACTAGTAGAATCTATACTTACCTATGGTATCATAATATGGGGCGGAACATATAATAGTCATTTAAAAAATCTAAAAAATTACTCAAATATGGATACTTAAAGTTATACTTCACAAAAACCGAAGATATTCTACAGAGCAACTTTTTCCAGATAGTAATGTATTCAGTGTAAATGGATTGTATATTTTTAATGTAGCCAAATATATTTATAAAAACAAGGAATTGAGAATAGTAATTAATCACACATACAATACAAGACAAAAAGAACACAGGGCTCTTAGTATACCACGACCTAACTCAAGTTTATACAAAAAATTTATTAACTTCACTGGTGCAAAAATTTATAATATTATTCCTGAAAATATAAAAAACATTCATAACTATAACCTATTTTGTAAAAAATTATCAATATTTGTTATGCAAAATTTTAATCTATTTGAGGAAATATTTTCATAATTGAAGCGCTTTTGTATACCTATAACAATCATACCATGTTTTTTAGTTTTCTTTTTTAGTTATTTTTAGTTTCTAGTTTTTTAGTTTAGTTAGGATAAATAAATCATAACCCATAACAAATGTAAAATACTATAGTATCTGCTAAAGCACAAAACGATTTCATTATGAAATCAGGTGCATATATTTTTACTAATTTATCACTATATAAAAAAATGTATTGTAACTTTGGGTTAAATAAAAATTTGAATTTGAATATAACGGTATACAAACAGAATAATATAATTAAAATATAATATCAGACAATAAATAGAATATAAAGACATTAATTAAACATGCATAAAATAAATATTTTTATATCTGCAATTTTACAGTTAAATATATCCAGACTGTTCTCGATATTACTATAATTTAAGCACATTTGATACATAGGAGATGCGATTAAAATGTTTGTACGAGAGGTAGGAAACATAACTATATTATTTGTCTTGCACTTAATCTGGGAGTTCTATATTTAATAAGTGAGGTAATAGGGGGTCAGTCAATCGCATTATTAATTATTTTGTACAAAAAAATTACTGAGTGCATCACTAACAGGATATGCGCCCTCCAAAATGAAAATTGCAGATTTGAAAAATCTTGTACTTTTTCTAGTGCTATTATGTAAATATTGTAATTAGGATTCCAAACAATAGAAGCATATTATTCTAGTTTGGACCTAACAAAGCTAACAAACAACATGTGTAGACTAGACAATTTATTAGAATCTTTGCCTACTCAAGCTTACTTGATTTTTCAATAAAATATTGCCAAATAGGATCTTTCTTCCTTCCACTTCTATTAGAGGACATGTTAAAAAATTATTTAATATTTAAATACTATAAATATAATCACTCAGACTCGCTTTCTCACTTGTTACGCATTACGCGGCAGATTAGCAAATAATGGCAATTCGCATCATCCCCGCGCATTATAAAGAATTTTCAAGTTCTGACAGGAATTTTCATGTATGGTCCAGCTTATTTTTCAACTATAGATACAAGGTACACAATTTATTCCATTTGTAAGTTTAAACAAAAACTCTCTTTGTTAATATAAGTACTAAATACATTGTTAATGTCAATTATTAGGATGTTTATGTAAAAAAATAAATAAAAATCAAAAAAATCATAATTTTTTGATTTTTTTTTAAATCGTGATTTTTGTTTTTTTTTTTAAATCATGATTTTTATCAACCCTGGATGATAGCAATAGGAGTAGACTACAAACCCTTTTGCTAAGTTTTTATTATTCCTACAATGTATGTACAACATATTTCGATGTTTACAATTTGCCTTTAATAATAAAATAATGAAATTTATTATTCTTCACTTTATACTTCTACTTAGAGTTTAGCGCACCGAATTAACTAAGTACAGTACTAATGAGATGACTAATTCCATATTCCGTATTTATCACACCACAAAGTTTGGCACTCAAAACAATAAATGACTCGTGCCGCCACAAAAAGTCGAAACGGTAGGTGGAATTTCTTTTATTCTCGTCAAATTGTGAAAAACACCCAATTATCTGTACCCTGTATTAACCTAATAACCTGATATGAGTATCATGTTTGTACGATATGGAGTTGTTACTTTATACCGGACAAATATATCACATCACATATAGTCCAACTTCCTGTATCCTTAAACAAATATTGTGCGGAAGGAGTAATATTCTAGGGAACTTATTCCAGATCATATCGAACGTAAAATTAAACAGGCTTGGAAATTCTAAAACTGTCGTTTGATATTTTACAAGCATCAACAGGTATGTAGGTATGTACGTACATAAATAATTCGAGTAACGTTTACTTTGCTATTTGAGCTGGTGCCAGTTTGTTTTTTGATCTCATTAGAACTATTACTGGTACTCAAATTATATTTTACCGCTGTTTTCGTACTCGACGAATACTATTCGACCGTCTTCAAAAGAATTATGCACTATGTTATCAACAATATGCATCCTTGTCTGCAACAGAGCAACAAATTTCATATACAGTGTGACCCACTTGAAAGCGGGACACCCCCATAAAATTTGTATTTATCGTCCGATTTTGACTTTTTAGTAAATAAAGTAATAAACAAGAACTTTCAAAAAATTGATGTGCAACATATGAATCGTTATACAGAATTTTGAATCCAGTACCTATTAAATCTACCGATGAACCCGAAATAAATCATAAAATAACATTTATATCATGTTCGGTTATTACGTTATTTACTGATAGCAGGTATAGTAAGATTCTTTTTATAAGTAACAATTCGGTACCTTTGATTTATTATCTGAGAGTTACGCTAACTTTAAAAGGGTGACCCCTGGCTAGCCCATTTCAATAAACTGAACGCACAAGTAGAAGGTGGGTCAACGTCGACTTCCGATGGAATCGCTGACCAATTATCGTGTATGTGCTACCAATGAGAAGCATTGCGGTCACGTGTGCAATATCTTGTTAAATTTACCGAAGTTGCTTGTTAGCGGCGAATGACAATCGAAGTGCGATATTATAATAACAGTAACAGAGACAGTTGAGCTTTTTTATCTAGTCCTCTTGCCGGTATGCCACAGTTTGGTTAAGGTGTATTTCGCAAGAGAATCTCAGTCGTATGGTTTAAGAGAAATAGCCCGGAGCTCTATCCATACATGTCTATATTAAAGATTGTCTGTAACCAAAACTGCAAGTACACTATTGGTCTTGATTTCGTGCAAAATCTGCATTTAATGCGATAAAAAGTAAGAGAAGAAGAGAAGATAGTTTAAATATGCGGGAGAAAGTTGATTGTATACTGCTCCGTTGATACTAAGGGCAGCCGGCGCGATACAATGCGCAAGCGAATGTTGAATGCAGGAGGAAACGCCGCAATAAATAACATTAATTCTTATTCTGTGCTAATGTAGCAATACCGCAGAACAACTCTTTTTGTCGTTCCCGCCAGTTTTATATTATTCCATCACTGTCTGCTACCGCAAACGAAGGTTTCTCATGAAACCAAGACCAATAATGTGTACCTATCAGTTTTGATTACAAGCAATATTTAATATTAGACATGAATGGCTAGAGACTGGGGCGATTTTTCTTAAACTGTACGAACGGGATTCTCTCGTGCAATATATTGTTTCTTTCTTTCTTTAATGAGGGCTACCGTTTTTAGGCCACACCAGTTGGCTCCACTGGCGAGTAAAGTAGCTGTTGAAAGTTATTGTTAGGCGTGGAACAAGTTCATAGGGTTTTATTATAATTATTTCCTACACCAGTAAATAAGAAAACTTGTTAATCATGCCTCAGTGTTGTGCAGTTGTGTTGGTCGGAGACAAATGCCGGACATATGTTTCCGAGAGACAAAACACATCTAAAACAGTGGTTGGTAGCGATTCGCAGGGATAACTTTACTCCTTTGAAACATTCGCGTGTTTGTAACAAACATTTTAATCCTAACGATCATGCGTTACCAGAGGAGCGTACTACAGAAAATCGTAAATAATAATCATGCACATTCGTTGTTTTCATCATGCTCATGCATGATATAACCTAACCTTACTGACATAAGACACCTCTGACAGGTACAATAATAGCTTTGTTCGCGGTACCTAATCCCGAATACGTTTTGTTGTCCGCAATTTGTTTTTAATCGTTAGCTGTACGGAAATTAACGCGCCTAAATAATCCAGGATTGATTCCGAATATATTCGGAAATAGTTCAGCCGTTACCGCGAACAAAGCTAATTTCCCTACCGTGCAAGTAAATTACTGCTTTTTCTTAGCTCTGATTCTAAAGTATTTACATTAATCGATCCGTACCGTATACCTCCCATATTTTATCAGAAGTATCACAATTTTTATAAAAATCACTATAAACTCGCGTTAAAAAGACATAATAAACATTACCGTTCAGTGACATTTGAAATTTCTGTACCCTACCCTACACTAGCGCCACTCGTGGTGAATTCAAGCGCGTTAACCCTCATTGAGCGCTGCTTTTAATCAACGATAACTATGAATTAAAAAGTGATAACTATGATTATGGGAAAAGCACTTACAAAAAAATTTCTAACATATTTTCTAAAATTACACCATGTGAACAAGCCTTAAATACAAACAATAAAAAAAATCATACAAACACGTTATTTATTCTATAAAGGGAAAAATGGACAATACATTTTAATTATAGGCGGTTTATAGGCGCCGAAGATAGTGGTAACCATCCACCGCAACCGCAACATTGAACTAATTAAAATCTCTTGTCATTAAATAAAATGTTTAATCTAAGTCCAAATTTCCTTGTAAATTTTTTCCTACAATTCACATAGTATACAGAACTGGAAAATCTGTTATTTATTCTCTACAGGAAAAACTCAGTATATATCGATTTTCAGTCTGTTAAAAATGTTAATTTAAAAATTCAATTTATGGCATCGTCACCCATTGTAGTATTATAATTGAATGATATTTATTTAAACATAAAACAACATGCATTTTTCAGTAATATTCACTAATCAGAATGAACTTTAAGATAAAGTACCCATATAGTATATTCGTTTTATTTCCACAATTCTGCAAAAATTAGTTGTCAGTATATCGTGCAAGAATAGATATTTATGGTAAGGCTGTACACACCGGGACATTCTTCAGAACCTTAGAAAGTTGAACCCGTGTCCAATCGGGATGGGGTCAGTGATACACTTGGTGATACAACACAAATTTATAGCCAACCAGAAACTTGCCAAGCTAGTCGAATAACAGTTCTATGAAATGAGTCTTAACAATGATATTTGTTATTTGTCATTATTGTTATTAACAAAAACAACTTATTTATTATACTCGTATTTAACGTTGTTCTAATAACAATAACAAAATGTTTATATAGAAATCCGTGTTCTACAGTGCGGACAAATTTCAAGTATACAATCACAATGGCTATACAGGGTGATCCGAATTTAAATCGGGAAACTTCGTCAGCTGATACGACGCCTAAAAATAATAACTTTTTGTCATATAACCAAATATCGAAAAACGAATGAATTTCAAGATACAAGGTGTTGAAGTTTCCCCAATATTTCAATAACGAATAAAATTTTTTTATTGAAATTTGATATACAGGTATAATTGAGGCAAGCACACCAGTTGAAATAAATTTTGTCCAAAATATTACACTGAGTGATTATTTTTAACTTCCCCCCTAAGAAAATTGAAAATTTTCAGAAATCGGGAAGTTATTGGTTTAACCCCGATTTTCAAAAATCAAGTATTTGTCAGATCTCGACGTTTTGAGGTCCTAAGAAGCTATTCTGACTATTCCCACGATGGTGTCTGTATGGCTGTATGTATATATGTGTGTGTGTGTATGTGTGTACGGTGTATGTAAACCTATCATAACTTTTGAACGGCTTGACCGATCGAAACGCGGTTTGCGGCATTCTAAAGGGGTTGACTCAACTTAGATTTCCGATTCGACACGGTAGATTTTGAGAAATCTCAAAAATAAAATTTTCAAAAATTTGTTTTTTTTGGAGTATCTTTTAGACTACTGAACCGATCAATTCCAAAAATCTAATCAGCTCTTCTCCTTATAAAGCAATGTCGATCGTTGCAAACCGCATCAAGATCGGTTGATTTGTTCGAGAGATATCGATTACGAAAAATTCGCAAAAAAGGGTTTTTTTTGAAATAACATTCAAAATTCCTGTCGGATCGATTTTTGATACTAAGATAACTTTTTGTACTTAAAATACTGCGTCGAATGCCGTAAACCGCATCAAAATCGGTTGATTCGTTCAAGAGATCGATTACGAAAAATTCACAAAAAAAGTGTTTTTTTGAAATAACATTAAAAATTTTTGTCGGATCGATTTTTGGTACAAACATAACTTTTTGTACTTGAAAAACTTCGTTGAATGCTGCAAACTGCATCTCGATTGGTTAATTTGTTCAAAAGATATCGCAGTTCAAAAATTACAAAAAAAAGTGTTTTTTTTTTAATATAACTTCGAGATTTTTCACCTAATCGTAGAGCTTAAAAATGTATATGTATAATATTTTGAGCTCGGCGAGCTCAAAAATTAACTAATACGTATATTTTTGAGCACTTTAAGCCCGAAAATAGCGGGAAGTTTCAGGGATGGCCTGCAGGGTCAACCGATTTTTTTCTGATCGATTACCACTCAAACCACAACAACTTTTTGTTTGTACGCCACTGGTCAAATTTAATAGACATATTTTAATCTACGTTCCTTTTAAAGCAAAAAAGTATTTTTGGCTCCTTTTCGAAATTCCTATGGTTTTTGATAAAATTGACATTTTCTACAACGATGCATTTCCGCAGCATTAAATTTGAAAGTGGAAGTCAAAAAGAGTTGGCCTGTGCAAACATGCGTTGTGACAAAACTGTCAGTTATAAACTTGTTACCTATTTATATTTTTATATTAGCGTCGTATTTCTTTTTAATTTGTGATTTTTTTCCCCTAACTTCAACACTTTGTATCTTGAAATCCATTCGTTTTTCGATATATGTTTATATGACAAAAAGTTATTATTTTTAGGCGTAGTATCACCTGGCGAAGTTTCCCGATTTAAATTCGGACCACCCTGCATAAAGCATCACGCAGAAAAATAGACGTTTTCCTAACAGAAGGGTGCCTAATCATGAAACATTTTTGTCTGTGTTTCGCAACTCGAGGAAGCATGGGCAGTTTTCAGTGGAACAAAATATTGTTCAAGAACATTCTGAAATAAGTACCTGACCGGTAATTTACATCTGTATCATATTCAAGACGTGCAATGGCTTGAAAAGGCTGACAATGTCAACAGACTGCAATTATTGATCAGTGATCACAGACCCACAATATACAGAACTTTTTTATAGACGAAGCCCAATTTAGTCGGGATGGTATATATAATTTAAGAAATTCGCATATTTAAGCAGGAGAAAACTTTCATACCATAAGGGAAGTATTATTCTCAACACAAGTTTTCAATACATATTCGATGTGGTATGATTAATTACCATCTAACCGGCCCAAATAACTTTCAGGGAAGGTTAACTGCAGAAGTGTATTTAGATATCTTAGAAAACATGTCTGGTTTAATGCAAAATGTTCATATCAGAGGGCAATACTTCCACCATGACGGAGTTCTTCTTCATTGTGATATTAAAGTTAGGAGACACATGAATAATCGGTATTATTCAATATCTAAACAGATGGATCAGTCTTTCAAGACCTCGTGTTTGGCTTGCTAAATCACCAGATTTTAACCCCGTAGATTATTTTCTATGGGGACATCTCAAAACTGAAGTCTACGGTATCTCTATAAAGAGCAGAGATTAGTTACTTCAGGACATATTTCAGCATTGTAAAAAAAATTAGAAACCATCCCTGGCCGATTTGAAAATCGATTAGCCATTTAAGCAACGCTAACAAAAATGTAGGGCAGCTGGTGGTTTTTATTTTTCTCTAAATATCACTAATCGTGCTTGAAAATTCAAATTGGGTTTTTTAAGTTCTGTTTTAAATATAAAAACGTATTTACTAGATCTATGTCACGGCCATCAGACCAATGATAACATAGAGATCCATCGTTTGGTGGCCGAAAGGATTACAACGGACAGCCAAAGCCAATCTCTCTGGATTACAGAGATTAGCATGCTCGACCATAATGGGGGGCACTTAGCACCACACCGTTAGCTACAATGGAAATCCTCCTGGACCTACCGCCTCTTCATATATATTTGGAGAGAGAGGCCAGGTGGGCAACATATAGACTGCAAGAAGCGGCCGTTAATATGCCACAGACTAATATCATGGAGCAGAACAGGTTGCTGGATGACTGACATAGAGAGTCACAGCGTCCTGGGAATGCCCTCGGATACTGTGCCTACCATGACCAATTACGGGCTGACCTTTAACATCCTTTTTCCGGAAAGAGATGAGTGGGTTCGGAATAAAACCGACCTACTGAGGGCAGACAGTTGCTGGTTTACAGACGGCTCCATATCTCCTGAGGGAACGGAAGCCGGAGTACATAGCTACAGACTAAGCCTAGGTACTAATGCAACTATTTTTCAGGCCGAGCGAGCTTCATGCCATTGAACTGTGTGTGCGAAGGCTGGAATATATACATCTTACACGCAGATCAGTTAAAATGTTTTCTAATTGCCAAGCAGCTATAAAAGCTCTTGGCTCCTACCGCTGTAACTCCAAAACGATGTGGAACTGTCAGAAGGCTCTAAATCATTTGAGCAAAAACAACAAAGTGACTGGTCTGGATACCCGGCCACTCTGGTATGGAAGGTAACGAAATAGCCGACTCCTTGGTCAGAGAAGGGCAGGATCACGAATCATCAGACCAGAACCGATACTTGGCATATCTTCAAGTACTGCTAAGATGGCTATCTCAACCTGGGCTGGAAGGAAAACTCTCCAGTATGGGCAAGAGTTACCAGGATTAGTTCATTCGAAGGCGTTTATAAAATACCCTTTGAAATCAAGAACTAAGAAACTTTTAGAGTTAAACAGGGTAAACTTGAAAACTCTAACAGGCCTATATACCGGGCACTGCCGACTAAACTATCATCTGCATAAACTCGGCCTAGCGGAAAACGCCGAGTGCCGTCTATGCTTGGATGATGAAAAGGCAGACCACGTCTTATGCACCTGTCCCGCTGTGGAGAGGATCCGATTTTCAATATTTGGCAAAGGGTAACTTCTGGCCAGAGGATCTGGACACATTCTCACCCAATAAAGTTATCAGTTTCATTAAGAGACTGAACTTATTGGGTGAAATATAATTAGGAGTGAGCCACAATAGGCCTGCTAATGGCGCAGTGAAGGGTCCACAAGGACCCACTCACAATAACCTAACCAAATACTTCCACCATGACGAAGTTCTTCTTCATTGTGATATGGAAGTTAGGAGACACATGAATATCGGTATTATTCAATATCTAAACAGATGGATCAGACTTTCAAGGCGTCGTGTTTGGCTTACTAGATCACCAGATTTTAACCCCGTAGATTATTTTCTATGGGGACATCTCAAAACTGAAGTCTACGGTACCTCTATAAAGAGCAGAGATTAGTTACTTCAGGGCATCTTTCAGCATTGTAAAAAAAATTAGAAACCATCCTTGGCCGATTTGAAAATCGATTAGCCATTTAAGCAACGCCAACAAAAATGTAGGGAAGTTGGTGGTTTTTATTTTTCTCTAAATATCACTAATCGTGCCTGAAAAATCAAATTGGGTTTTTTAAGTTTTGTTTTAAATATAAAAACGTATTTACTGAGTTTAAATTTACCATTGGTTATTTAAGCAAATTGTAATTTTTTTTATCTTTAATCTCGCCATTTTGCCAAAATCGCTTGTAAAAAAATCACTAAAGGTGCCACAGATCTATTCACTGATATATGGACTTTTATAATTGCCAACTGAAATTTGAAAAAATTTATATCGTTTTTGCAGGAGTAAGGAAAATCTAATTAAAGAAGTTCGGTCCTGGATTTTTTAAATAACATTGGTAGTATATCAAATGCGACAGTGTAGAAAATTTAAACAAATTCTGATAAATAGTATGGAAGTTCTGGTCAGGAGAAAATTAGGCCAAAAATAGTTTATTATCACCCTGTATCTCAGTAATGAAGTGGAACAGACAAATTTCAATAGCCGTTCCTGAGTAGCCAAGGGATCCTCTATCGCCCTTCTAAGTATGTAAAGTTCGTTATAAAACACACTGTATATTATACCCATCAGAACTGGACTACCTTTTGCATTATTTATTAATGAACATTTCTTATTACTCTTTCTCAATAAGAATAAGAAACCAGCTATAGAATCTAATAGACAGTTAACAAAAGAGTCTACAACAGAAAATATCACGTCCTTTCCACCACAGACCTTTTTTTACAAAAAATCACAAAAAGTAATTATTTTTTAGATTAAATAATAACAAATAATGATTTGAATTCGTCTTGACACGATGTTCCTTCTGAACGAGATATAACTCGACACACTATTCAATTTAAAAAAAAATTTAGATGACTATTACTCCCACATTATGACGTCATGAATCTGCAAATATCATTTAAAAAAACAAAATCGATCTGCCCATCCTTGAAAACTTGTCTATTCAAGACGTACTTATGTCTGTCGTCCGTTTCTATTAAGTTCAGGAACTCTTGTTAAAATTCAACATATTTAGCAACATTAGGATAAGCAGTGACTGGTAATATGAATTTATCATTTGCTAATAAAAATTCAGTTACACTTGTTTTTCTAGGTATATTTAAATTCTTCTTGTAAAAAACCCAGTTGTATTAAATTTCTTAGTTGTTTGTTTCATTTTCCAAACTGACGTTTATTGTAAAATCTCAATAATTATTATTGTGATTCGTATTTAATAAAAATGCGTCTTTTTTTTCTTAAATATGCAGAAAATGGAATGTGTGAAAATCTATAAATAACATTAATATAATTGTTACTTACACAAATCACGCAAGCACATATGGAATATCCGCATTGTTGAGTGTTTCTAAAAAATAAAACAAATTAAAATTTACACTTACACATGAAAAAAATAATATCCGATTTGTAAAGAACAAATTAGTTAAATTCATTATTAATATAAGTCGAATTAATAATATTGAATAATATGTAGATAACTTATGAAAATAACAACATTAAAATTATTAAACGAAAAAAAATCACAAACATTAAATGTAAGAACTAGAGCAAAATATAATTTTTTGTTAAACATAATAAATAATATCTGGTAGTTTATTTATTTAGGCGGCTTGTCCATTTATGCAACCAGTTGCGTGCAACCATGTAACCGAGCTACTGGTTTGTGACTGTTTGGAAACTGATATCACTTAGCAGTTATTTCAGCGTCACTGCACATATAACACAATGTAATCTCGTACACGGGCTTACTGGTCACCGAACGGTACGTTACTGGTTAGTGATAAATCGCCAAGAGACGGGGGCTGTCAGTCGCTCGGCAATATTATGAGAATCTCTTCATGTTGTTGGGCCTACTTGACTATAAAAAAATGAATGAACAAGCTTTTAACGTAAAATTTTTTCAGGAAGTGGTGAAAGACCCTTGTTTATATAATTATCAATTTTCCTAGTATTCCAGAAAGGATATCTTGATATCTTGCAGAATACGGAACAATCGCGATGATTTCTAATTACTTTTGCGTCTTTTGAGTATCTAACTATTTAGAGATTTCAGTATCTAAACAGTTTCGTCATAAACCGGTAGCTCCGTGAATGAGGGGTCTAACGCGACTGCATTGTGTTCGCGCGAGCGAACTTTGTTCGATGTTGTTTGTTTATATTCAGGGGAAGATCTACACTAGAACCGAACATCAAAGAGAAATCGTGTTCTTACGTGTTTGGTCATGACATATTTTTAGTGTTTTCTGAACATTGGCGGTGATAGTTCGAAATGGACTGAAATAATGATTTAATTTTAAAGTTGATTGAGGTCAATAAACAAAAAAAATATTATGGGATACGAAAGATGTATTTTTTGAAAAGAAAAAGGAAGACACTTGGAAATAAATAACAAGACAGTTCACCATAATTACTCGGCTTGCTCGTAATTCTACGGATCATCAGCAAACGCGAGAAAATTCGCTCAAATAAATGACACACATTGACCTTATATTTGAGTACTTGCTCTTTCACTTTCTTGATGTATTGGTATTTGAAGTATATTTTACGAATATATTTCTATACATAATTTACTTACTTAGAATACCACCTTTTGCGTCAAAATTTGTAATTTTTTTATAATGCTATAAAATAATCAATTTTCAAAATTACAGTCAATTAAAATTATTATATTGTAGGCAATTGTTAAGTAATTTGAATTTAAATAAGTTTAAGTTGGTATGAGAATTGGCTCCTCTGGGTCACCGGAGACAATTCACAAATAGAAAGAAGTAGACGCGCTTTTTAACATTCATGAAAGAGAGATTATGATTTCTATGAGTGCGCACGTTTGTATGGACGTGCGTTTGTGGGGGCGCGCGTTTGTGTGGGCGCGCGTTTTGTGGGCGAGCGTTTGTGTGGGCGCGTGCGTTTGTTTTCGTGCGTTTGTTTGCGTGCGTTTGTTTTCGTGCGTTTGTTTTCGTGCGTTTGTTTTGCGTGCGTTTGTTTTCGTGCGTTTGTTTTCGTTTGTTTGCGTGTGAGTGCGTGTGTGCGCGTGTGTGTCTGGGTTGTTTCTCGATAGCAGCTACAGTTTTTGAGATAAAGCTTTCAAATTTGGTACACCTATTCTAGAGGCCAAGGAAGAGATTGAGTTCGTTGTTGAGCAAAATCGGTCCCCTGGAACGGGATCTACCGGGCCCCAAAATTTCTATTTCTAATTTTACAAAAAAATTAATTTATTATAAATCAGATCTGTTATACAAACCCATTATAATATTGTGTTCATATGTTAAAATAAAGCTATAAATGAAAATTTTGTAAACATTTTGGCACCACCATAAAATTTGTATTTTGATTGACACTTCTTAAAATTTGAAATGTCTAAAAAAAATTAATGATTCCTCCAATGTGACTTGTTTGAAACGTCAAAAATTACTTTTATTACAAACTCCACCACACATCGAGTTTTACTACGGTGAGGAAGTTCTGATCCCCAAGTAATTGGCAGCGGTATTTTTTCACCATATGGAAGCTCTCAAAAGGAGCTTTTCAAAAATATACACATATTAATATTTGTCTCTTAAAATTTCGAAGATATTTTGTTTCCATGGCACAGTACTCAATTTTTAAAATAAGGTAATGGACATAGACGATCTATTTATTGTTTGTTTTTAAGAATAATGCATCAACTGAATAAATATCAGTAAAATATAACAACTACGAGTATATATTCAATGTATTTCAAAAATTAAAAAAGATTCTAAAACTATTTGTTCCACGCCCATGGAATCGATGTAATTGTGATTGAACTTCTTTGTCAAGAGTTTTATAGTGTTTACACTGAGATTGGAAAACTATACCTATACTAATTAAATAATATTTTATCATCAATTTTAAGTTAATTCTTTTAAGATTTCATAAGTATTAATTTCATAGTAAATAGCCTATTTTTCCTAATTTATTTAATGTGTAAATATTCATTTTGTTTTTTTTTTTATTTTAATAAATATCAATTATACCAAATTGCTTTTGCCTTAATCATAAAAACATACCTATCCATGCATTTTATATTTTTGTCGCTCGTTACTATGGATGAGGAACCACTGTGTAATCTGTTTCATTGGAAATAGCTAATAATTGTATCAAATTAATCAAATTATTAACATTTATCTATATCTAAACACTGTGATTTATTTTTAGTGCCCTGCAAATAATGCATTGCCAAACGTCGCGCATCGAGGCGAACTTATAAAACATTTTAAGTTTACTCGGAGAGAAGTCATAAATCAGGGACAAAGCCAATCGGGTCCTCTTACTTAATTTAGGGAATTTAATATTCTGTCCTTACTTTGTAATAACTATGTTAACTTTGTTTTAGATGTTCTCATTTAAATAAAAAACCTTAAAGGCAATTGCAATTATATGTTATACTCAAATTCTTGCTTTATTTTCTACAAACTTAAAATTATCGATTCTATGTCGACTGTCGAGCCATTATTCTCATATAATTGGAATTGAATTATCTTAAATTTCACCTTTGTTTTGAAGAACTGTAGTTCTATTAGGAGGAAACGTTTGATAAAAAGTTTATTAGACATTTTTTAACTCACTGTTTTTACTGATATAACATTTAGATATTAAAATTATGACTAGGATCAAATGTTATTTCAATCCATTCATGGAAAAATGATAAGGAAATATATCTAAAAATATAATACCTAGGTATGATTTAATTTAATTATATAATTAATCACCATAAACCAAATTTTAACCATGGATTTACTACCATAACATTTAAAATGACAAATAAAATATATCCACGGAAGTGTTTACTATACCTACATGTATATTAGGAAAAAACAAAATTAAGGTTAAATAACCAGTAGTGAAAAGTATTTCTAGCAATACTAGTACACATAATAAGTTCAATGTGTATAAGTCCTTGCTTTCCTGGAAAAGCACTGTCTTGAAAACCAAGATCGTAGAAAATTATGTCAACAATTTTAGTTTTGTGTCAAATGATTCTACTGAACTCATGTCACCACTTGAGGGGAAAAGGTTCAATTTATCAGGGCCAAGAAAGCGCAGGTATCAAAGACGATACTACATATTATCTTTATGACAATCAGTGACAAAATACACAAAGAAAATTAATTTCCACGAAGTATACTTACGGAAATTAAATGTAACTATTTATAAGTTTATACGTTTGACTTGACAGACAGAAACGATTTTCTTAACTTATGAAAAAAATTTTGGAAATTATTAAAGATGTATACATTATACGAGGGTATACACGTATCCCAAATGGGGGGGGGCATACATTGCTATCTCGGTTATTATTAGAGATAGAGAAACGGTTAAATAGGGATTTTTTTGAAGAATTTATGACCGTTTTGATGCAGTTTTTAAATTTGGCCTAGCTCTGTTCGTTTTCCAGATATTTTCAAAAAACTGTAAAGGTGCATTTTAAAAAATTTCCTGTATCTGTCTAATTTGATGACTGGTGATATTTTAATAAGTACATTGTTAGGACACTTTTTTAAGGTGCTTTCGTTGACGTTACCAAAAAATTTCTATCGTTATTTGTTTTTGAATTAATGCCACTAACTTTGTTTCTTCTTATGGGCCCCATATTAGATCGGCATCGAAACGGTCATAAAATTCTTCAAAAAAGTCCCCACTTAACCGTTTCTCTATCTCTAATAATAACCGAGATAGTAATGCATGCACCCCTAATTTGGGACACAGTGTATAAAAAATATACGTAATACACCAACGCAGTGGGTCAGAGCGTTGAGTGACAAACGTATGTAGCTGGTTTACTACCTGTCGACTCCCGGGTTCAAATCCCGGTGTCGATTCAACAAGCGCCCATTTTTGCAGTGATCCTGGAGTTTATACTCTGCCACCAGTGATCTATGTATATTGTTAACACTATCGCGATTGTATCGTGAAATATAATCCAATGTACTTATTTCACTGTAAAAAAAATATATTTGTTTTTATTTTTAATACTAAGAGCCTGATGGACCTTGTTTGTGACCTATTCCTAAAAATGGGAAGAAAATATACCAAATAATTACCACCTTCTGCCTTGCCTTAATTTCTAATAATTTATAAAATTATGGCGTACTGCGGGTATGTTCAGTGTTCTACAAATTATTTCATAAAATACGAATACTACTTGACAAACATATTGTGGCAGTGAGATAAAGATGCTCAAAAGGTCAGGATTGTTTAGCGTGGGGACCGTCATTCGCATAATGTTTGTACCTATTAATGTTTAGATCGGTACACTCATGCAAAAGGTAACTTTCAAAAAATTGTTGTATTCTGTAGCAGTGTTTTTTGAATTGTGGTGCAATAATTATTGGTGCCTCGCCAATATCTGTATTGTTGAGAATGTCAGCATAAATCTCCTCTAATAACTGTATTGTCCCACAAGGTCCGTCTTGTGACCCACTCCATTTTATTTCTATATTAACGACTAACGTAGTTTTTACTTTCAACAATGGATGGACTACAAATACTCGTAAATACAAAACAATTTTAATCGATTATTTCTCGTTGCCATTTTATGTCATTTCGTTTTGAGCTAAGACCGCCGTCTTAGGCTCCTATCCCATATTTTTTTTATATTTTTTGCTCTATTTTTTAGATTATTCAAAATGTTCCTTCAAATATATTTAGTTTTCGTGTAGTATGTAAATACTATTGTTGAAATTTTGTTAATATTTACGGAATGTCTATTGTTAAATTATGATGAAAAATGCCTTAAAATGTCCGTCATATTTTTTTAAAGCGTTAAAACACCGTAACGATTTTTCAATTTTTATACCAGGTTTTATACGAATGAACTGTTACGAAAGATTTATGTCAAACACATTTTCACAAAAATTATTACATTGAACTAAATCTGTCTGTATATCGGCTGATTCCGATTGTGAGCGTCATGACGACGGATATACCGATACGTATATCGTTGGCCGTTTTCAACAATGGTTTAAAAATCTACCACTTGGATTTACCCCGCAACAAGTCCATCTCTGTATATACATTTACTTCCTAGTATGACCAAGTCATCCAACCTTGAGCTTTACAAATGGTTGATGACTCCAAGACAATCAACATCGGCGAAAATATATATAACTCCATTGAAAAACACAAAGCTCTAGTGTGCTGTGCTACATTTTCGAATTCTGCACAAAAAATTTAAGTTTACTCTTGATTTTTTTTTTACCTAGAGTAGTTGCCTGATCCTTTATAGCTGCCGAACAGTATATTGGGGTAATATAATTTCGTTTTCAATAAATGAAGATAGATTATTTTATTAGTAACGTTGTAATACTTTAAACTAGGATGTAACAAATCTATTGTTTATGTTTTTCTTTAATAGTAATGATGCATTTATTTGTACTCACGTACAAACTTTCTAAGTCAACATTTTGTGGACAACAAAGAACACACTTCGTTCGGTAAAAACTGACCTAGTTGTACAAATAAAATTAATCTTTTAACATCTCTAGGAGGACATTGAAATGCTAAATTTATGTTAATTAAAAAAGCTAAAAACTTCATAATTATTTTAGTGACCTACTTTTTGCGACAAGTTCATAATTTAATAATTTTCGATATGAACCCAAAATATTGCCCTTGTTCAAATAATATTATATATGATCACTGATCAGATCACTGATAGTAAAAGAAACAATAATGGTTGCAATTGTTGTTTCCTTGGATATTATCTTTAAATATAACAATAATTATAATTCACTATTAACGAATTTATGTTATGATTTGTATTATATTTATTTGATTTGTATAGTATTGTAAGAAACGAATTTGATTTTGAATTATCTTCTATAGTCTGTTTCTTATTGAGGAATAATGCGTTCAAATAGAAAGTGAGTAGGTAAACCGAAATTTTATTATGAGGGACTGCACTATTGCAGCCCTTGCATAAATAACACAATAAGGTTTATAATTATAACTTATAAGCAGTCTAGAAGGTAAACGGTTGAAATATGCCTGCGATTGAGATTCAGATAAAATAATAAATATAAACAATATCTATTTATACATAGAAGCAAATATATGAATATAAAATATGATTAAGTGAAAAATTAAATCCAAAAAAAATAATAGGACTGATAATTACAATAAATTCGCACATTCAAAAAATTAATCGAAAGTAAAATTTCAACAGGTGATAACTTTATAAAAAATTAAAATTTCCTCATAAAATTTGAAATCTCTGTCGACAAATATTCTTCCAGATCATGAAAAAAAGTGGCCTACAAATATTTTACAAACCTTCTAAGAAATAACTTGGTAGGACGATCATTTCTGCAAATCTCTTTCATTTCCCCCTAAATAGCTATATCATTAAGTATTGCTTTGGTCCCATGCTCCAATACTTAGATAAAGCATAAACTAAATTTTACCAACCACTGGCGCGAAGCCATTTGTAAATTACAGAAACAAATCTGGGAAATTGTAAGTAAAACAAGAATAAACAAACAAACCACTAAGATGAGATATATTAGAAATAGGCATGTCGATACTGACGCTTATAAAACATAGGTCAGGTGAACGTTATTTACACGGACTTTTCCAAGGCGTTTGACAGATTTGACCACGGTATGTTATTAACAAAATTGGAAGACGTTGGCCTTAACATTTCTTTGATAAATTTATTCTATTCATATCTATCTCGCCATTCTCAGTTTGTACAATATCGTGTTTCCCAATTGTTGAATTTACTCAAATATCTAGAGTACCGCAGGGTTCTATACTCGGTCCATTGTTTTTTATATTATTCATTAATAATATTATTGACAACCTAAATGTACATTATTTGCTATATGCTGATGATCTAAAATTATGTTTCTGCATAAATTCTGATCTTAATTGCCTGAGACTCCAGCACAATCTTGACATTCTTAATAACTGGTGCGTTAAATCGTCTCCCTTTAAATGCTACCAAATATAAAGTCATGTCATTTTCACGCAAAACAAATCCATTTATCTTTGACTATTGCTTGGACAACACCACTCTAGAGAGCCCCGAGTTTATGAAAGACCTTGGCATTACATTTGATTCTAAACTAACTTTTTCTAAACATATTGAGGAATGTGTATCTGGAGCATTCAAAAGTTTTGGTTTTTTGCTCAACAGCAAAGATTTTATGAAATTGTCTACTCTACGCATGTTGTTTGTTAGTTTTGTTAGATTCAAACTAGAATATGCCTCTATTGTTTGGAATTCTAGTTACAATATTTACATAACAGCCCTAAAAAATGTACAACGAAGATTTTTCAAATCTGCAATTTTCATTTTGGAGGGTACATGTTCTGTTAGTGATGCACTCAGTAATTTTTTTGTACAAAATAATAATAAGATTGACTGTCCCCCTATTACCGCACTTATTAAATATAGAACTCCCAGATTAAGTGCAAGGACAAATAGCTATGTTTCCTACCTCTCGTACAAACATTTTAATTGCATCTCCTATGTTTCAAATGTGCATAAACTATAATAATATCGAGAACAGTCTGGATATATTTAACTGTAAAATTGCTGATATAAAAATATTTATTTAATGCATGTTTAATTAATGTCTTTTTATTCTATTTATTATGTGATATTTTATTTTAATTTATATTATTCTCTTTGTATACTGTTATATAGTTGTTATATTTTGTGCTATTGTATTTTTTATATATTTTTGTATTGCTATTATTCACAATTTTGGATTTTTGTGTATATCGGTTGTTTTATTTATCCTGTAACTGGGTTTTATCATTCGTTGGATAAATTATTGTAAATAAATAAATAAATAGATAAGCCCCAAGCATTTTTCATAGAGAATGTCTAATCCTCTGATGTATATTTATTACTACTTCTCACTTAAGAACAGACTATCGTAGAAGTTAGTTAACACAGAAAATATATTCAAACCTCAACGCACTTCCAAAACGGTTGACTTTCGAATAATGTTTATACAGAAAACTAACTATATTTTTTAAATTCCTATTACCTAAATCATTTAAGGAAGAAAGTTTATATTGACTCAACCTATATAGCAACTATTGTAATATACACATAATTCACAATTATTATTATACACACATTATAAATTAATATTTATTTTTTGTTTTTAGGTACGTTACAGTAGGGAGCATATTGGGTTTGTGGTGGTAAGTCCATTCTTAAGAATTTCGTTTTTACAATTAATTAATTAATTAATGTAAACTTTCGTAAATTTAAGATTATTGCAAATATTTTGAAATATGTGGAAAATTTCCGTAACTTTCCGTGTTGTTCCTTTACATTTCCAATACATTTCCATTGGAAATGTATAGGAACGAATAATTTTCCGGTCTTGTTATGTAAATAACTATTTTCAATCGTTACAAAAAAAATTGTTTTAACAGTTTTAGCAAGCCGACTGTAGATACCTTATTTGTTTGAAAATAGATAAATGTGACAGGTGACATTTTCTGCATTTGCGACAGTGGTAATTTTAAGTTATCGTTAAGTGTTTTTTATTATTTAGTGAGAATGGATGATAATCGCCTTATGCTTGCTGAAAAGGTAGAAATAGTGAGAGTAGGTGAAACAGTCAACGAATTTAATAGAATGCATCCGGATCTCCATCAAGATCGTCGCCTAATACGAAATACGTCAGTAATTAGAATAAATCAAATGTTTAATTCTACAAGTAGAGTGGGTAAAACAGAAACCGAATTCATCTTAATGATAAGATTGTCATAAATTTTTTGCGAGATAATGAAAATAACTCATAGATACATAAGTGTTAAGCAAATGTCTCGGATTTTAGGTATTTCAGCTCATGAAATTCGTGACTGTTTCAAACGAAATAAAATAAAGCCATTTAAACCAAAGTTTCTCCATATCTTGGAGAAGAGAGATCGGGAGAGTATCGATTATAGTAGGTCGTGAAAATGTGTCAAATAATTGCCATTCAACTGAGCTACTAGACCAGTAAAATTAAGGGTTTTTCAAAACGGTAATTTCCAACCATTCCTGACCAATACCATTCGATTCAGTATGTTTTTGAATTCTCATCGTCAATTTTGCTGTACGTTATATGAGCAAGAATTTAATTTATAAACAATTAAAGTTGTGAAAATGATGAAAATTGATGTTTCTGAATGTTCAACTTCAAACGCTGCGAAAACGGCAACAGATAGAGAAAAATTGCTCAGAACATTTTTTATAGAGCGTTAAATTCCCTTCAAAAAAAGTCCGCGACGGCATATCTCTACGATGAATAGTTAAGGCGTTACAATGAGTTAAATGTTTATTATTATAGATTTATTGGGGTCAAAATAAAATAAGAAGGTTTAGTGCCATATCCCCAAAAGAATAACTATGCAGCTACGGACACGTGTTTCGGAGTTATTGCCCCTCATCAGCGTAGCGTAACTAAAGAATTGGATCTAGGATGGGACAGATCAGGAACAAGAACTAAAATAAAGCTGAAAAGTACAGTACACAGTACTCAATTAGTGCATTCATGTTCCCATGTGGCCATAACGTACGGCCATAACGTACGGCAAAATTGACCATGAGAATTTAAAAACATACTGAATCGAATGGTATTGGTCGGGAATGGTTGGAAATTATCGTGAAAGTGGGCCTGATTTTTGCTTAATTTGATTGGTCTATACGATTTAGTACAAAATTGATGTAAGTTATTATATTAACTAACCTTAAAAATTATATTAAAACTAAATATACTATAAATTTTACAGTATTTTAATTGAAGGAATTTGTGTATAAAAACAAATAAGGAAATACCAATCTAAAACTGCAAATCGTATTTACAAAATTTTTTCAACCGCTGAAAGGTAATGTTAAATATGTCAATATTATTAGATATATCATTTATATTTTGGCGTAAACGATGCTTCATTGAATGTTGCCCATATATTGTGTTATGATATTCGATATACATTAGCTTAGTTGATTTCTTATGGTGTAAGATGGTACGCGTAGAGGGGAAATATTCCCTTAATTTTGGTACTTTGTACATGTTGTTTATGATCTTGTAAGAAAAAGTTATCTCGTTTATAAATCTTCGTTTTTCTAGTGAATTTAAGCCAGTTATATGTATTCTATCATCGTAATTAAGCTCATTATAGTTATATTTAATTTATATAAAATAAACCTATCCTATTTATATTATTCCTGTATTTTGGATTCCAGATTACTGAACAGTATTCTAAACTACTAACTACTGATGATCTATACAATATTAAAATTGCATTTGTATCTTTAAAATAGGCACAGTGCCTACGGATAAATTCACACATCTTATATCCTTTTTTATTTTTCTGTCAATACGTAGGTTAAAACTAAAATCGCTAGTAAAAGTCAATATAAATCATCTATGGCATTTTCACGAGCAAGATATTGAAGAATTGAAGAATATTGAAGACTTCTTCTTGGAAAAAGTTAACGTTTTACATTTATTTATATTTAATTCCATTTTATTATTTACACACCAGGTTAATATTTTATTTGAATATTTTTGCAATATTTGACAGTCGGAATAACTTTTTACTTTAATACATATTTTTAAATCATCGGCTAATAATAGTGTTTTGTATTCTAATTCTAAAAATATATCACTTATAAATATTAAAAATAAGAGTGGACAAAAGTGAGAACCTTGAGGGACGCCAGACGATGAGCAAAATGGAATTGAACTATATTTTTCTATTTTGACTATTACTTAAGTAACTTCCAAGACCTATGTTTTTGCATTTTTGTAACAGGATGGTATGGTCCACCCGATCGAATGCTCTTTTAAAATCAGTGTAAATAGAATCTAGCTGCATCCCCTCTTCAATAGCTTCGGTAATGTGATTACTATAAATGGCCGAACTTGAACAAGTTGACTCTCCTATTAGATAATCATGCTCTTCAGGAACTATTATTTTTTTCAATTTCATGGCATAACTTATTACTAGCGATTCAAATACTTTAGCAATAGAACACAACCCAGAAATTGGATTTGCCAAAAAACGCAATAGAATGATCAAATTAGTGGGGTGACTCTGTATAAATATTTTAAAAATCACTTTTTTGTTCACTTTAGATTTACTTCTATTCCTACATTGCTCTAGTGTCATAATTCTTTACAAACGTATCGAATAAATAGAAACTCTTCAAATAATAGAGAATTAATGTTTTTTTTTATGGCTGGGGTAAAAAAATTCTTGAGCTTTCGGACTTCATACTGTTTTATTAAACTGTTACCGACATATTCTGGACCACAATCAAAAATCTTAGAAATAATTAAATAAAAAGTAAGCTTTTTTTTTATTTAAGCAATTTTATTTAAACTGGGGTAATAATTTATTCCTATTTACGTAATTATTTTTAAGCAACATTCTTGATTGTAACCCTGAAATTTTTTTTTATCGAAATGTCGCATCGCGCGATGTCAACGGCTTAATTTAATAAGACAGTATAACAGCTCAAGAAATTTTTCCACCCCTGTAATTCAGTTTGAGGAAATATCGTTTGTATGGATTCAAATGTGTAAAGTTAGTTGCCAGAAAGACAAAAAGATACCTATAGACTTTTCCAGTTGGAACAAATTTTCCATTAATCTGATACAAGAAAAGATTTAGATTACTTCTACGACGAAGTTGATTAGAAAAAGTCCTGTCTGCACGAGAAGATGCATACATAACTATTTTTTGTTAATTGCTGATTTTATAAGTTAAATCTACATTTTGGATGAGAAAGTTGAATTGCACGATCTGTTGGGCATCGATAACATTTTTTTGGGTAATTGTTGGAAGTTTGAGTGAGATTCACTGTCCCAATTGTTTTAACAGTCGAAGCGGAAAGGTCAGAAAATCATTTTAAAACAAATAGGTACCAATAATATTAACTTAATTATCACTAATCGTAATCGAAAAGAATCAAGTATTACTGTCAAACATGTATTTAAAAAAATGCATCTGAACTACACTTAGGTAATAAAAAGTACAACGAGTTTACTATGATTTAAATAGTAATTTTAAAGTCCAATGCGTGCAATTGGTATTGGTTTTGCTCTGTAATTTTCTATGACATTTCATTTTGCATACCTACTATTCTAAGTAATTGGAACATGTAGATGCTTATATATTGAAGTGGCTATACTTAGTATTTAATGACGAGAAAACAATGAAACTTGTTATGCTTATTTCAGTTATCGAAGAAATGTTTAGCTCATGCAATATAAAAGAAATTATTCCTTACCATTTTATGATCAATAAAACTGATTTCGTTAACGGACGCGTATAAAATTAGCTTTTGCATGTTATGACAGCAAGCCTGGCAGGTTACGAAATACTTTGTTGTTTTTTCAATGTCGTAGGTTTATTTTTTGGTATTTTTCTCTAAAGTATTTGCAAACATATTTAATGCTATTTCGCTTTTTCAAAATATTTTTTTGTCGTTTTGTCATTTTGAAAAAAATTTTATTTCAAATTATCTGTTAGAAAACGTCATTTTCCAGCTATATTTTTTAGTTAAGGCTTGATATGCACTCCTTCGTAGAATTTGTTGAAAAACCGAACTAATGCCATGTCTGTTACATAACGGCATCAACAAAATCTGTGATGCCGATAAGACAGCAACCAACTGAGAGATTTTCTGTCCAGTACCCTCGTATCTGATTGTCGTTTTGACAGGATTGTACACCATTATACAATGTGGTGATAATGTATGTAATAATCAATAAAACTTTCCAGGAAGGTTTTTGTAAGAAATCCTTGTGATTTTCAAAGAGGCATCTTTTCTGATAAATGGGATTCTTTGATGTCATCGGCATTTTTTTTTAAATGACAGCTATTTTATGAATTCGTATGAAGGTCACTTCTCTGCATACGCTGGTATAAAGAAGGTGGCATGTTGACGAGGAAATTTTTAGAGATATTTCGATTTCAAAGTTTCAGTCGTTTTAAAAATTGGAAAAATAAGCCTGGACAACGATATCCATATCGCCGTATCTAGAAATTAAAGCTCTAATCAAATCCATCGAAAAAGTATGAGCTGACAATTAAGAAAATGAGAACGACTTAAAAAAAATTTTAAATAAAAAATTTCGATTCAGAAAACATTTTTAATTCAATCTAAAATAAAATAAAGTTGTCATGAAAGTAAAAAATAAAGTAAATAATCTATTAAAGTATTAAATTAATTAGGTAATAATTATAAGCGCTTTACCCAATCGGCTACCATGCCCCTATGAATCCAAAAAATATATATATATGGGTTTCCATTTAAAAAAATGTCCAATATATCATATCTCAAAACCAAAACATAATCAAAGAATGTCATTTATCAAAAAGATGCCTTTTTGAAAAATAGAATTGACCTGTCCGAGGATTTTTTGCGAAAACCTTCCTAGAAAATGTTATTGAATTTGTTCCATACATTATCACCAGACTGCATAGACTAAAATAAGAAAAATGTGGTAAACATGGGGTCATGTACTTATATTAGATTTCATTATAATACTTTTAAATAACAAATTATTTAATCTGAGTGTTCTATTTCAGTGATATTACAGGGTAAGATAATTCGATTATTGCCAATGTGTAAATTGTGCCAGAGATTTTTCAGTGTCTGAATTACCAAATCAAATCAAATATTTGGATGAAATGCCAGCTCATTTGTTTAATGAAGTTATATATAAAAACCAGTAATAAATAGAACATCGTTTGAACATAGATTGCAGTAAATAGCGCGTGGTTAAAAATAATCACTCGTTCATTTAATTTTTATCAAATTTTACAAATAATCTGATGAGATAAAACAGTATATAGAAATATGACAGTTTTTTTTAATAGCCATTACTTTTTCTTTATTAATTTGTATCTCTTTGTAATTTTTAATTTTTTTAATGACTCCGAAAAGAGAAAAATAAGAAACAAGTTTATAAAAGTTAACATACATTTAAACTTTTATTGATTACACAGGCCTACAAAAAAATATTTTGTCCTAGAGATCATACCTAACTTTTCCCATGTATTATGATGCGCGTGAAACCGAATTTGGCAAAATTTTTTTGACGCTACAATTTTTCTCAACGATCCCCTCCTTATAACCCTCTATATTCCTCCAAGGGAAACATTTTTTGAAAAACGGAAACCGTCAGCAAACACTAAAACGCATACAGGATAATTTTAAAAAGTATGGCTCTGTCAAGGCAAGAATTCAAAAGCGGAAGCCTATTGTTGATGGCAAAAACGTAGAAATAGCAATTCTGGGATATGTTAATGCATTTCCAATGATGTCATTAAGACAAGCTGCTCTGGAATCAGGACTATGCAAGGAATCAGTTCACAGAATCTTAATTAAACATAAATTTCACCCGTTTTCGGTCCAAATGGATCAACGATTAAAAGAAACAGATTTCCTAAGAAGAGAACATTTTTGTGAATTTATTCTAATAAGGTCTGTAGGCGACGATTCTTATTTGGGAAATATTATATGAAGCTAAATTTACCAAAAAAGGACTTTTTTAATCGACACAATTAGCATTATTGGAGTGACTCGAATCCTCATGTGTTCAGGGAGCGAAATTTTCAAGAAAGTTGGCGGTTTAATGTTTACTATGCCATAAGAAACGACAGAGTGGTGGCATTAGAATTTTATCAGGAAAATTTAAATAGTAAGTTATAAAGATTTCTTCTGCTAATATGTATAGTTAATTTCTTTGTTTTTGTTTTTTTTTTAGGTGAAAGCTAAATATTCTACAAAATTTGAATAATAACTATTTACCTCTCGCTTAACATAGAAACATTTTTTATTAGCACGACGGTGCTCCTCCACATAACCACGTATTTGATAAATAATTTTTTACAAGAAACTTTTTACGATCAATGGATCGCCAATAATGGACCTTTCCTATGGCCTCTTCGCTCGCCCGATTTATCAATTTTAGATTATTTTATTTGGGGAACTATTAAAAATAAAGTTTATAAGAGACCATTAATAACTATTGAGGATTGTATGCAGAGAGTAAGAAATGCATTTCAAAACTTATCACAGGATTCAATTAGAAGAGCTACCCATGAAGAACTAATCCGAAGGTGCGAAAAATGTGTGTAGGTTCGAGGGCGGAATTTTGAACAATTATTAAATTAAAATGGAATCATGTTTTTGGTTGATTTTATCTTAGCTATTTTAGTTTTGCAAAGTGTCTTCAATCCAATTAATAGGCATGTTACAGTGTTTAGTGTTATTTTCCGTTTTTGTGGATATCTAGTAACAAATGTACTACAAGTTCTGGATATTACTTTATCACATTCTCCATAAATAATAAACAAATTCAAAAAAGTCTTTGTGGGTGACATTTTTTGACATAAGAGAATGACTGACATTACTGATTGTTTCTAATCATGGCCAATTTGATAAAATTTATACTAAATATTCTTGAAGTTCTAAGAAAATCGCAAATATTTCAAAAAGTTGTAACTTAAACCCTTAAATGCTTATATAAAAAAAGGAATTTAGTTTTACATATCTTGATGTAAAAAAAATACAAGGTGTTCAATTTGACTTAAGCAAGTTTTCGCGGTTTCAAGTCTACAAAATGTAACGTCAAAAATGGAACACTCGGTATACTATTATTGAATTTCTATAAACTGTAGGGTATAGCTCACCTTATGGTCTTTCTGCATGCCAAAAAGCAAATGAGTATCTTTTACACGAAGGAACTTATAAAGGTTTTTGTAGACCATTACACCTATCAACATTTTTTTAAAATGTCAAATATCTCTGAAACGCCTGGGTTTAGGCAAAGGGTATGTATATCATGTTTTTCAGAATTTTATGCTCTTTTCGAAAACGTTCTATTTAAAATAAGCAAGTTGGTATCGACTTCCGGTATAACCGGAAGTGCCAGATGCTTTTAGTTGAATTGGCCACACTGCCGTTAATAGGTCCCTAAATTTTCAAAATTTTCTGGTGGGTACTTTTCTCTATATCGATCGATGCAGTTCCTGATGAGACACCCTGTATGCGTTTCGGTGTAGACGCATGTAAGTATTTTGAGCGTTATAAATTTATTTATATGCAATAAAATCATATTTTTTTCGCAATTTAGAGCACGTTACCTGCATTTTTTTTTTTGTTTTTTTCATTTTACAAGTTCCGAAATTTCTTATTCGTTCGCGTCGCATATAAGAAAATAAATGTTTACCGTTTTACTCAATCTTGACTAAATTTTGTGTGCATATTTGAGACTATTCTGAAAGTTTTAGCCCTCTAAGTTGAATATTGTTAATTCGAGAGCAGTTCATTCCCCGGATTTTTCGAGCGTCAGCGACACGTTCGTCAAAAAGATCGTTTGCTGTGTTAAAAATATTTATTAAATATTGATGAAATTTTGCATAATTTGTTCGGGATACATTTATTTAACAGTACTAAATTTTAGAGCACATTATTTGAATTTTATTTTTTATTTTAAAATTTTGCTCCTAAATTTCCTATACGCTGGCGTCGCGTAAAGGATAATAAACGTTTAGCGGCACGTTCGTCGCAATCATCGTTTGCAGAAAAATAGTTATATGTTAAAAATATTCATTGAATCATAATGAAGTTTTTGTATAATTACTTGGAATACATTTCCCGTTTTACAGCTATTTTCCGCCGAAATGTTATCCTCATATTTTTTAACTCGTACACGTAATAATCATCAAAATTTCATAAATTAATTGTATTTCTTGTAACTCGATCTTAAAAACTACCCACAATCATAGTTCACCCAATATTCCAGTAATTATATAAAAATTAATAAAAAGTAAGATTCGTGCAAAATTTTGGAAAATTTTTAGGAAAATATCAATTCTGATAGGAAATTGGTTATCAGTAACTCCAAGAACCCCCAAGATATAATTTTCGTGAAAAAGAAATATTACAGTGTCCAAATTTCCGGAAAATTTTTGGAAAATTTCCTGAAATTTTTTCATAACAACTCTATTTGTAATAATTTAATCTTAGAAACACCTCGATATATATTTCTATAAACAATTTTAATAAACATACAAAAAATTTCAATAAACATACAAAAAATTTCAAAAAACTATAATTTATAAAAAAATTTGGAAAATTCCTGGAAACTCCTTTTTTAACAACGTATTCGTAATCAACGTCCCCAAAAACCCTCTAGGTAATATTTTCTCGTCGAAAATCGGACTTAATATATGAAACCTCTAAATTATACCAAATTAAAAAAAAATCAAAATTAGGTTCCTAAAATTTTATCCTACCGCTGAAATGTTCCTGAATTCAGAGTATGTAGTATAACAAATGTTTTAAAAATATTTTCATTGAATTTGGTTAAGCTCTTATTGGTTCCGAGGTTTTTGACCATTTTTTTGCTTCATTAATACGACTAATAGGCAAAAACCTTCTCAAGAATCAACCTCTTACCAGAGACTATAGTCTCTGCTCTTACTAATCGTTTTGACGCAAAGGTTGAATTAACAATATTTATTTTAAATAATTTATAGAACAGTGGTTTAACACCCAAAGGTGAGAAGAAGTAAACGTATATTGCTGACAATAATACATCCCTTTCCAGCCGCAAGCATTGGTGGTGGGATTTTTTTTTGTTTAATACTGTCACATCGCTGTGACAAATATTTTTTCTTAGTGTCGTTTCCGATGGCACCTAAATATTGCTATACTGCCCACTAATAAATACACTTTTGCAAAAATTGAACGAGACATTTTAAAAAAGTTAACCTCCGTTGTCATTAATTCGCACAGTTTACGTGTCTACGTGTTATTCATGTAGACGTTTTATGATACTATATATTTAGAGTGTATTCCAGTGACTTAAAGGTCATTGGTGTATTGATTTTCAACATGGGGCATTGAGCGTAAACACGCGATCCGCCTATATCTATCTATGCATTGCGATTGGACACTCTGCAATAACGCGCCCCGTTGGTCAGTAAGTAATTGTTTTTTGTAGCAGCAAACCGTCTAATTACCTGATAAAAATCTAATTTTTGCTCCCACTTTTATAAAGAAAACAGATTTACTGCATAGTACATAAGAATATTTTATTTCATACTGTCCGGAAAATGACATTATGATATCGTAAAGGTGATGAGTGTTAGATTGCAAACTAATAATTTTTAAATTTCAATAATTGTAACTTTTTATTTATTTTAAAAAGGATTATAAAGACAGTATGAAATAAAATATTATACGATACACCTATTTATGTCTTATTGCATTACTCGTTTATATTCAGGACTCGGCTGCTGCGTAGCCTCGTCCGTAAAACAACTCTTACTGTAATAAGGACTTATAACGTAAGTTATTATTCTATATCATTTCATATTGTTTGGGAATGTTTCGTTATATTATATCTACGTAAAAGTCGTCTCTGGAATTTATCGCTGTATCCTAATCTCTAGGCATAATAAAATCTATGCAATTTTTAAATATGTGTTCCTTATTGTTAATACTGTTCAAAATAATAGACAACAATATCTCCGTTTTGTTTATGATGACTGTATACAAATATATCAATTCCAATCACAAAGGCAAAAAAGTCCACTTTCCAGTTCAGAGTGAGAACCATTTTGTTGTTGTACCTAAATTACGACAAACTGCAGATGAGAACCCCGCACCCGTGTGAAGACAGCAGCCAAAGACAGCTGCTAAAATTTCTGATTATGCCCGAAATAGCATGGGCGTCACGTCGCACAGTGCTGTGAATATAAGACAATATTCGAATTTCGACTTGCTTGATAAAGGAAATCTAAGTAGGCGCAAGTGAAGAGTGACAGTTAATGTAGACATTACGACCAATTACAATGTAGGTATATCACTACCGCCCCCACTACTCACGTGCCTAATGCTGCCTGTTAAGACCTGTTGCGATACGGTAGTTGTATGCATAAGTTAAAAAGGTGTATGCGTTCAGGTTTAGAGGCTGTTGTTGTTGAAAATGGCACGTACTTGTAAAGGTATGAATCCTTATACAACTTTTAAAACAGTAGAAAGTGGAAACAACATATCAAAACTGTGGTTCATGACAATTGCCTATATACTGGGACAAATTATAATGTTTTTAAACTTCACGATGCATTTTCTCAATAAGCTTAAAAAATGCTTATTTCATATTTAACACGGTTTGATAGTTTGAAGTTTCCTCTTGTTACTGATATATAATTTACTGAACGCAGGTGAGCGCCAAATCACAATTTTTGTTATTAGATATCGCGTTGTCAATTAAAAATGGTGACCTGTTGAATACTTGAATTTCCAGTGACAGACGTGAAGCCCAGGCTAAAATTTCAGAAAAAGCTTATATATATATATATATATATATATATATATATATATATATATATATATATATATTCCTCATACAAATACATTTAAATGAATGGTAATAAACCACAAATATTTGTTCTTTTAAACATATAAAGACTGTGCTAATATTTTTGCACACCCGCTTACGTTTTTATTTAATCTATGTGTTACAAACTGTTGCCTCTCTGAAATCTGGAAATGTTAAAAGTGTGCCCGGTTTTTAAGAAGTGTGATAAACATGATATTAGCAACTTTAGACCAATATCTATCATATGTAATTTTTCAAAGGCCCTTAAAATTTTACTCCATGATAACATTTACTATAGCGTTAGCAACCAAATATCGGTGTACCAACATGGTTTTATGAAAGGACGTTCTACCACAACTAATCTGTTGCATAACTCAGTCTATTTCTGAACCCATTGATCAACGCAGGCAACTTGACGTAATATATCTCTCGAAAGCATTTGACCGACTGGATCACTCCATACTGCTAAACAAAATGTCTGTTTTTGGTTTTTCGCCGTCTCTGTTATTATTTTGTCATGCTTATCTTTCGGATAGAAGGCAATATGTTGCGTATAATGGTTTCCAGTCTGTCGAATATATTGCTACATCCGGAGTCCCACAGGGGTCAATTCTCGGTCTCTTGTTGTTCAACATATTCATTAACGATATTGTGAATGTTATTGATGTGTCCGGTCTACTTTACGCTGATGACGTCAAAATTTTTAAAGTAATTTCTTGTTTGGAGGACTGCGTTTTTCTGCAAAACAGCCTTTCAAACTTATTTAATTGGTGCGTTGAAAACAATTTAAATCTGAATGTGTCTAAGTGTAACGTTATGACCTACACAACTAAATCCGAGGCTGTTATGTTTAATTACAGTATTGACAACGCAGTCCTTCAACGACCTTCTACTCTTGCTGACCTTGGCGTAATATTCGATGGCGAACTTTCATTTATACCTCACATAAATAATTTAGTGACTCAATCTCTTAAAATTCTTGGGTTCCTAATTAGAACTAGCAGAGACTTCTCTTTTTCTTTTTAAATATCTTTTCTATATACTTATACTGTATTGTATTTTTTGTTTTGTGTATTTTCCTGCTCTAGAAATGGGTTTACCTGTTGACCAGTGTATGCAAATAAATAAATAAATAAATAAATAAATATTTATTTATCACTGGATTTTTATTTTAAATTAAACTATTCGTACAACACTCTGTATTATGTAAAGACAAATGGTTTATAATGTTTAATATATTTTAAGACAAATTTTATGATAAACTGTCTCATATAAAGTTGAAAATATATAAATACCACATACATCTCAACAGTTATGATTTTTGTCCCAAATTTACATATACTCGCAGCACTGTGCGTCGGTAGAGTGCACGTAAATAGTACAAAATTAATAAAAACAAATGTTTACAGACTGCCGCTGAACATTCATCATCTACGAAAAGACCAGAGCGTAATAATTATGATAAGGATTAAACAAGTAAACCATGTATTTTCACATGCTGATTGTTAGGACACTAGTTTTTCAATATTTAGGGCTACGTACTTATACCTACGTCAGATCTGATTAGAAAATCTCGGGGAGGGTATAGTAATAAAGACATCTCCATTTTTGAGACAACCACCTATCCCATCAAATTATATTTCTGGTACCTATGTAAGTAATCTATCATCATCATAATAATTTCCTGTTGTATAGGTCGAATCAGCTTACAACGCTCAGATAGGGCGCAATTGAAAAAACATCCCCTTAATCTAATTAATTAATTTTGAGAAATCTACTCGTCGTGCCACTTGTAATTTGAGTAGAATATTACTAGTACATACCCTTTAATGCTGTATGGGTCGAATTGGCTACAACTCTCAAATAGGCCGCAATTGCGAAAATATCTCTTTAACTTAATTAATTTTGAGAAATATACTCGTCCTGCCAACTTGTAGTTTGAGTAAAATATTACTAGTTCATACGGTTCATACCTTTTAGTGCCGAATAGGTCGAACCGGCTTACAACGCTCAAATAGGGCGCAATATGAAAATATCTCTTTAAATTAATTAATTAATTTTGAGAAATCTAATTGGCTTACAATGCTCAAATATGGCATAATTGTAAAAATATCCCCTTAACCTAATTAATTTCGAAAAATCTACTTGTCCTGCCACTTGTAATTTAAGTAAAATATTACCAGTTTATACCTCCTTAGTGCTATACATGTAGAATCGGCCTACAGCGTTCAGATAGGGCGCAATTGAGAAAATATTTCCTTAATTTAATTAATTAATTTTGAGAAATCTACTCGTCCTGCCAACTTGTAATTTTAGTAAAATATTACTAGTATATCCCCCTTTAGTGCTGTATAGGTCGATTCGGCTTACAACGTTCAGATAGGGCGCAATTGAGAAAATATCCCTTTAAATTAATTAATTAATTTTGAGAAATTTACTCGTCCTACCAATTTGTAATTTGAGTATAATATTATTAGTTAATACCCTTTTAGTGATATACATGTCGAATCGGCTAACAACGTTACAAGGTACAATTGTGAAAACATTCCTTTAATTTAAATAATTGATTTTGAGAAATCTAATCGGCTTACAACGTTTAAATAAGGCGTAATTGTGAAAATATCCCTTTAACTTAATTAATTTTCATAGGGCACAATTGTGAAAACATCCCTTTAATTTAATTAATTTTGAGAAATCTATTCGTCCTGCTATCTTGTAACTAAGGTTAGCAGTATATTATTAATTCATCCCTGTATAATGCTATGTAGGTCGATTCGGCTTATAACGTTCAGATAGGGCGCAATTGAGAAAACACCCCCTTAATTTAATTAATTAATTTTGAGAAATCTGCTCGTCCTGCCAACTTGTAATTTTAGTAAAATATTACAAGTTTATCCTCCTTTACTGCTGTATAGGTCGAATCGACTTACAATGCTCAGATAGGGCGCAATTGTAAAAATATCCCTTTAACTTAATTACTTAATTTTGAGAAATTAAAATTAACTCGTCCTGCGAATGTTGCTTATTTCTGTTCTAATTATTTCATTTAATTCAACAATGTTTTCCGCCTTGGTTTCATAAACCAAGTTTTTTAAATGGAGCCATAGAAAATAATCTAATGGATTAAAATCCGGTGACCTTGATGGCCATTCGACGGGTCCACGTCCACCAATCCACCTGTTCAGAAATATTTACCTTTTGTGGATACTGTGTGTGCTGCTCCCACATCCATCGAGGGTTTTCCATTGCCCAATATCTACAATTCTGACGATTTACTTCATCGTTTAATTTGAAAGTACATTCATCGGAGAAAATAATATTTTTTATCAGAAGAAGATCACCATTGCACATATTCATCATTATTTCACAAAATTGTATCCTTCGATCTGGATCATCATCACTTAGTTCATGCACAAGCTGAATCTTAAAGGGATGCCATTTTTCTAATTTTAATACTGTATGTACTGACGTTTTAGTAATATCATAATCGCGACTAACCTGGCAAATACTGGTATCTGAATTTTCTTCAACAGCCAGTAAAATATTTAATTTTGTATCCTCGTCAACGCCTGGGCGACCTGTTTTGGGTAAATCTTCCACCGTACCAGTCACTCTAATTTTTTTTTTCAATTTTACTCACTGTCGATTGAATTGTGGGTCGTTCTGGATATTTAGTATTAAATAAATTACAATCTTGTTGAGTTCGCATCCTAACACCATACCCAAACATCGTAAGAATTTCAATGCTTTACAGATACACTCATGTTATAAATTAAAATAACTCTATAACAATAATTATTGAGAAACTACTACTGGGATAAAGTATTATTAAGCGATTCGCCGTCAAAGACGATAAGGATGAAACAAAAAAACAAACAAAGACTAGCAACATGTTTATTTTACTTTTTTACTTGTTTTTTTAATGGCCGTATCTTCGAACTTATCAATTTTAAACCCTAAGTGTGATAATTTGGAATTAGCTGTTGAAGTAGAATCCAAAAATGGAGGAATATACAGGGTGTTCCGTTTAAAAAAATATCAATGACGTCATAACGGAAACAGTGATGATGTCATAACCAAAAAAATGAAGGATAAGGTGCGCAACTGAAATTAAAAAATCGACGTGTCCGAGGATATTTTCTAAATATTTTAGGCTTTAGAAATAATGAATTTATTTCATACTTTACGGGCACGGTGTATAATATAAGTTGGAAAGTGTAAAAGTCTGTGAAATCGATATCGTTATATTTAATACATGCGCGCGACGCGTACACAACCACGTCGCCCATTTAACTGACCTTCAATGTCTAATATTCTCCTCTCCTATTACTGTGATCGCAAGTAAACATCACCAAAAGTAACTTAATTTTATTGCGACAGGGTGCACTAAAGCAAGTATACATTCGCAGAGCATGAAAGAGAAATAGTTTCCATTATAATGTAGAAAAGGAAACTACTGTTTAGAAGCATCTGTCGATTAATATGTCGAACAAATTTTATTACCCGCATGAGATTAACGAGGTCAATTTGGTTTGCAAAAATTTCAAAAATGGAACAAGGTAAATGTAAATATAATAGCCCGAATTATTTATGTTATTTATACGGTAAATATTCTACAAAATTGCTTTCAATTTATTCATTGTATAATTTATCTGGTAAACCTTATATTTTTCTTAAGAATGTTTATGTATGTATTTTGTACCAAGTAGAAGTTTAATAATATTTAGATGTATTTAAACGATTAGTATACATATGTATTCATTGTTGGCCGTTGAACCCTTTGTTCAATAGAAAATGTTTTGGCAATGAATTTTCAAACTGTTACAAACAGTGCAGCTTAATAAAAATATTCATTCAATTATTTTTAGACTTTTTATAAATACGTATTTTTTGTGTCAATTATGTACTGATTAATGCAAATAAGAAAAGTTTTTTTTTTTTTTCAAATTTTTTTATACATTACAATAATAAGTACTCACTCGTGCATAAAATATAGCCATAAAGTTAATACTGCATACTTAATTAAATATATATATTTACTATTAAATATTATTTCACATATAAATCAAACAATAAAAAAACCCAATAGGGCGCAACATACTCAATATAACAACTTTCTTAAAATATAAAAACAAAAAAAAATTGGTACGCTAGATTTCGAGCAAAAAATATTAAAGTTTGAAGGGTGAAAACGATACCCGACTATGTTTTATTAAAACGAATTTGTATGTTATAATTTTACTAATTGAAATCAATGGCAAAACACGTTTGTACAGCAAAAAGTCTTATCAATTATGTAATTTCATAATTAGTGATCGATAAAAAAAAACCGCGTTCCATTCACAATAGGACCCTTGCACTTACCGAATTTTTAAAATTAATTCTAATATAGAATAAAACTATACATTAGCCATTATCAAATCTGTTTTAATATATTCTACCTGGAAAATGCTTAAACTACTAATAGAATATCAGATGCTAGAGACGTGTGTGAAAACGATGTCCGATTGGTGCGACGTCACCAATTACGAAATCTCCGGGTGGTGAACGGTAGGGTATCTAGTTCATGCAATAATTAAGTATGGGTGCTTGTTTCCTTAAATTATTTGGCAGTAGTCTCTGGTCTCCGATATTAATGCAGACATAACATTGTAAACACCTACTGAAACATTCCCACACAGAAAACCGGAAATTCATACACCATGAGAAAGTGAATTTTATTTAATTTTAAAATGTTAATACGTAAACTACTTACTGTATGATTCGAATGTATCGAGCCTTTACTTTATCCGAGAATATCTCAAAAATGGAGGAGAAAAAAATTATATGTTCATTAAATGCCTATTGTAAACCACTCACTGAAGTTTTAATAACTGAAAGTCTATTCACATAAGCTTTGCAGCGTTAGCCAGGATAGGGAACAAAATGCGCGCTGATGATTGGTGCAGACGGCAGGCAGATATACACAAGTGCCGATAGCGGTTAATTCAATTTTCTTTGTATAAATACACTTTGTGCATTTATAATCACCGCGCGCCTATGCTAGAGAATTACGCAAGACTGACGGTCGACAAAGGGTTGCTCTGCGAGCATAGGTAAGCAGTTTTTTATGTGCTCATATAAATGAACGGAGTGTAATATGGTGTATATTTTAATCACTTTTTTACACCAGTCAGTAGTACTAAATGCTCAAAATGCAGCATATTGCTTTTTGTTTATGAGGACAGATGAAACAACTGGTTTGTTGAATACCAGTCAGTAACGATCGAGGAACTACAAGTCAGAATCGAGGAAAACAAATACATTAGATTATCTTCAAAAGTGGGATTTTTGTATTAATTTCTATTTGATGGTCTAATTGAAATTTAGTTGATTTGTGTGATTAATGAACAGAACGTCATTCATTTTCAAGTGAGAATCTCTTCTACTAAGATGAGTAGGTACTGATTAATCGTTAAAAACGTTTTGATCAAAACATTGCATTAAAATGAGGCCAGTGAACATTGGTACACACACGTAAGAATTATTACATTTCAACATTATTTTAAAACATGCGATAATTTTTTGTTGCTCATAGGTATGATAATCCATACCTATGAAGTAAATTACGATTACTTATCGGACAAATAATGCCGTTTTTTACTGTTATTAGAGGCGTCCATAACTGACTGGTTTTAAGGATACCTTTATTACTTTTTTTTACTTGCCTGAAAGTTACCCAAAATATGAGAAGACTGTGTATAAACCCTTTCAAATTCTAGTTTTTTTTTATTTGTTTTTTTTTCCGGAATCACCCTGTATGGATATTTCGATCTAAGGAACATTAATTTTGATTGTACTAGTACAGAGGACAAAACAACAAGGAATCATACATGTCAGACACAGAAACCGAGATTTGCAGGAAAACAGCTCAACCCTACAGAAATCAAAATCACGTATGATTCGACATGGCGAAATGGCCGTGAGAGGCGCTTTTCATTTAACTGTAATAAATTTTTTACTGTAGCTAATCGAACCAAAAAGCTTATGTCAATAATTTTGCTTTATTGGAATACAAAATAGAATAAATATTCAGAACATATCATAGTAATTACAGGAAGTTAAAAAGGAAAAAACGTGAAGAACATATAAGGGAGCAATTAACATTATTTTTTAATATTTTCTTATCAGAGAACATTTTCGAGACTGTTTTTAAACAAATGGAATAAACGAATGAAATTAGTAATTTTTATAGCATCATCCACTTACTGTATTGCAAAATTAAATTTGTTTTAAAATTTTTAATTTCAGTAAAAGCATATTAGTGAATATGTATATAATTTGTATTGAGACCTCCTGTATAGGGTGTGACAATGATAATGAAAAATATGTATTTATCTCGGTATTTATGTGGAATACGACACAGATGAAACGTGAAATATTTTGTTGACATTGATCAAAAGCAAAGAGTTATTACAGATGGAACTAAAAATGTCGCCTGGGATGAACATGAATAAGCTCTTTAGAAATATCTATGGGGAAGTTGCAACAAATCCATTAAGATCTAGAATTAAACACTGATTTCAAATAATAACAACATAACATAATACTCATAATAGTAATATCAATATCTCTGTTATACATTTTAAAATATAAATCAGTTGATAGTTACTAATAAATAAGGAAATATTTTATGATATGACATGTCTATTGTTCATGTGATAAAGCAGTTTGTTTGTGTTTATTAAAGTTTCATTTAAAATTAGCAGATAAAGTACATTGTTACAACGGATATAAAATGATTTGTTATCAAGACGAAATAATATATTAAATGACCTCTCAAATTTACTGCATGTTATAATTAATTACAGTTTTAATTGTAGAAACAACAAATAAATAGGTAATGCACAATGGCATGTAAAATTAATATCACAAATGGCAAAATTATTTTATATCTTCTGATATAATGTATTATTCTACTATAGTATGTTTCTTATTGACAAAGAGTAAACAATCATTGTATGTCATGAAAATATAATATAAAAAACTTCCAAGTTGAAATTAAAATTTTTTATTAGGTTATTACGTGTTTGCTAACCCTACAAACACCTCAAACCGTGAATTTGTTGATTGAAACTCCTGATAACATTTTTCACTACTTTATTAACTAATTGATAATTAACAGTAATGACTTACTGAATGACTTAACTATGACCACAATGAAACACTTCGAAATCACTACTTTAGTCTCTAACTTATTTCTTCTATACTCGCACAATTCTAATTCAGTACTGAGCTCCTTGACCCTATCAATGCCTTATATCCATCTATGTACAGTTCGATCTTTCTTGAATATTCCTGATCTTTCTCGGAAAATTCTAAATCCTTCTTTACAATTTCAGACTACTATAGCTATTTAACTTAAGTTTTAGTACAGGTAAATCCATCTCTGGGCACATTTTGGATTTATTACAGTTTAAAGGCGTATTATTAATATTAAGTAATATTGTATTTGAAGACACAGTTAACGTCAAAACTATTACCAAAGATTGTTTTTACACTAGATAGTCGGCCGCCATATAAAAGTTTATCGCTTCCAAATGGCAAGCCAATTCAGGCTTCGTGTCCGCGTCTCGTCTTGTCGTACATAAAGGCAGTTAACGGTTAATCCCTTCTTAGTGAAAGTGTCAAACGTTGCCATTTTAAAACGTGTTGTGTGCAATATAATGACAACGAACTGAATAAATGTGATCCTATTTCGAGCTGGATAAAATAATCACAAAAACTGAACATGGTCCTTCGAGCCGGATAACCAGAAACCAGTAAAATTAAAAGTACTTTTCAAGATATTTTACCTTATAATACCATTTATTAAATACAGGTTTGGAATAAGCGATGGCGTTTGTTTCTGATTCCTAAATATAGCTAAAAAAAATGGTGGAATAATACACTCATTAATTTGAAACACAATGACAAATCTAAACAATTATTACTTTTTCAATCTAATATATTGGTTTTGTTTTTGGAATACCAAAAAAATTGTTACCGGGACTACCCACCGCTTCAGATATACAGGGTGAGTTTTAAATGCGTAGTTATATTTTAACCCTTAATATATTTCGTCGTGTACAATTGATTGGCACTGCCAAACAAATTTTTTGAAAAAAAAATTTTTAATTTCTGATAATTTTTTTCGTCCTCCAGCAACTGACATTTTGATAGTCACTGGATAACTTTGTAAACGCCGTTCACAGAAATGACGTAACTGAAGGCAGTGTTGCCACTGCCAGAGTTCGTCATCACAATTATCCTATAATTACATGAATTGCAAATTTTGGATTTTTAAAAAAAATTATTACCCTGTTGTCATGGACATTTTGTGAGACGATATCAGACTTATTTTATTAAATAAGTGTAGACGCCGTACCAAAACAAATGTAATAGTTTATAAAACATGGAGCTCTTTTTAAGAAAGCATAATGTCTGTACGCACTGGCCGAAAATAAGAAATAAACCTCAAGGCGGCCACGCGATTGATTAATCCTTTGTGGAAAGCGACACTTGCCACTTGTAGCTTGCTCTTAAAATAAAGGTGTTAAAAGTATCTGTTTATCTATTTTTTTCTTGTAAAATTAGGTTATCCTGACACTTTTTTTTATAAATAAACAAAACTCGTCACGTAAGCACCAAATATTAAAAATATGCAATACTTTTTCTGTGTATTTTAAATTATTATTATTGTCTCTATAGTTTAAATTTTAATATTATATGGTTCATTTCTAAAAATGAATCAAAGTTGAAAATAATCATTTTAAAAAGACGCATTTACTTTAAAAGAACGAAATGCAGATTTGTTTACTTGCCTAATACAACAGTTACTACATGAATATATCATATGGGCTTGACGTTTGGATAGCATTCCATAGCCGTTTTGCTTGTCTAGCATTTTCATCTACTTGAAAATATGCCTTTAACATATCCAGCATTAGAATAATAAAATTAGTCGCTATGGTTAATCACTACTTTTCACAAAATTAACCACCAAAGGAACAAATTATAAATAATAAATGTCGGTAACATAGTAACTCAAAACTTCGATTCACAAATTTAATCACAAAAAACTATAAATAACGATATTAAACACATTTTTGTAAATGCTAATGCAGACAGGTACGCGAACACTCGGGAACTCCCAATAACACTGATTTTTACATGGGTTGTAGTGTTGCCGGATGTGTGAGATTTTCACATAGGTTATAAATTTCATTATAAATAAATCATGATGCTTTACAAAAAATTTCTATTGACTTAACTGACGGTTAATTTAGCTAACTGAACATTGAAAAAAACGGGTCTTACCATCGCAACAGAAACAACAGAAAACAGCAAAAATCTATTATTTATTTGGGCTTGCACAACTAGCGCTGTTTACGCGAGGTTCCGATTTATAAAGATCTACGTGCACGGTATAAAATTTAATTCAGTTTACTCTTTTTTTAATGGAAGAACTGACCTAAATTTAACTTTTGTTATTAACTTTTGCAATATTGGTGTAAAATGGTAGAAATTTTTAAATAATAGTTTTATTACTTAAAATAAGTGCAGGTACACAAGGGAAAATAATGGTATAAATACCATGAGAATGGTATATCTGGCAACACTGATTAGGTGCGTGGTTAGATGTGTGAAGATCATAGGTTACATACGCCACGCTAATATCGCAGTTCACATTATGGCGTGGTTGAATTTTTATCATGTAATGGCCAATCCCGAATAAAGTGCTGTTTTCTCAAGAAAAAATTGATCTTTATAAAAAATTACGTATACTATCCTCCTAACCGTCCAGAGTATTATGGAGGGAAAAAAATGCAAACTGTTGGGTATGACCAGTGTAAAAAGTGACAGAAGTGTGAAAATACTGCAAACTATTTTCCATCACCTAATTGTTTTTGTGTTACACCTTCAGTGTTTTACTATTAGTGGCCAATTAAAATAGTAGAGAGCTGATTTATTCCTTGAACCCCTACACATTTCAAATTATTGTAATAGCAGCGGGTAAGTACCTACTTCTTAAAAATAATAATCCTTTAGTAAACTTTGAAAAAATTAGATGGGAACATTAAGTTCCTCTCGAGATTCCCTAAAAAGTTGATCGGAAAATTTAGTTTTAGTTGTACATTCCATATGAAACGCTTAAAAAGAAATGTTGATTGGTGCAAGAAACATTCAAAATTGCACATTTCTCACATTGAAAGGTATTTCAAAATGTTTAGAAATTATTTCAAATGGAGCAATTAATCGTTTAAGTAGGTAATTATATCATCCAAAGTTATTATAAATTCGGGAATGGACTTAATGCTAGGGCTTGGTTTTTCAATCGTGGGTTAGCTAAACTCACACTTTTAGAAATCGAATTTTTTCAATTTTACATTTGTTTTGGAAGTGGTTATAGCAATAAATATTTTAAGCTAACGTAACTTTTTGTTGAAGTGGTTTGTATTAAAATCTCTTCGATTTTTGTGACAATATAATGCTAGGTAACCTTCAATTTATGTTAACTCACGATTGTAAAATCGCGCCTAGGTGAGAGAATTGCATAAGATATGCGGCAACGTTGCTTCAGTCCATTACATCATTTTAGCTAAGATATAGAATGTTTTGAGTAACCAGCAGTTCCAAAACAGTTTCTTCATATTTTTTTGAAAGTCGATAACTCAGTTACACGTGGGAATTAAAAAAAATGTGTCAGAGGGTTTCTACAGATGTCAAGAATCGGTGGTTTAAATATAACTACACACTTAAGACTCACCCTGTATTATTACAGTTGTTATAGTCAAAAGTTGGAAACGTGAGTTTAACATTTTAAACATTTATTTTAAAGTGACTACTAACTAACCTTGGATAATAAATTCACATTTAAGTTTGCCATACACAGATTTATGATAATTAATACATTAATTGCTTGTATTATTCAATGTTTGTTTAAAATAAAACGTGCAAATTATATTTTATACAACAAGTGGCAGCAGTAGTAGGTCTTCAATAGTAATTGCTTGGTAATTTGCAATAATGTAAAAATACAGAAAAAATTAGAATATGATAAGTTTACTTACTCTATCTTAAAGGATTGTCGCATTAATAACCTATAATAGTTGCTCATTGCTGGCTATTCAGATGAAGTACAGTGAATTATCTAGAATTACGGTAATTAACAAACTACTATAATAAGTAATTAAAAATTAGACTCATATGTGGGTAGGAACAACTCTGTCTAAATTTTTAGTGAACTGGACAATAAGTTCGGGATTATGTTCCATTTCCACTAAGAATGGGTAATGTTTCGTTTAACCTAGATATGCGTGAGTGGTGTAATGTTAGCAGTCAGTTCACCACTTATGCAGTTGATTTGAATTTAAAACATAAAATAAATAAATAAATAAATAAAAATGTCTTTATTTAACCTGGCGGGGTGTCAGCTCATTGAGCTGCTGTGAATGCCAACCAGGGCTCTACATTATATTAAACAATGTGTGCATAATTGTATCATTTCAGTAGTGGTAAAAAATATCCATAAGACTTACAAAATATGTGAGAAGAGAAGAAAATACAAAAAAAATATAATTTTATAAGACAAAAAAAACATTTAAAAGAAACTATTACAAGTACATAACTATTTAAAACTGATTCAGAAGAAAAAGCGTTTTTAATTTTTTCTTAAATAAAAAAGTAGGGTAATGACATAAAAGACTGGGGAACTTTATTAAACAAATCTGACGCTAAATATGAAAAAGATGATTTAAAGAGAGTTGTTACATGCCTAGGAATATGCAAGGTATTTGCTACAAATCGGATATTAGCATTGTGATATTGGTTTCGAAAAATAAGTTTGTTTTTGAGGTATATGGGTGATTCATTTTTTAACACTGAGTAAACCAGAGAGATAAGGCGGAGCTCCCATCTTTGATGCATATTAAGCCAATTATTTAATTTCAAATGAGGAGTGATATGCTCACGTTTGGGTACATTAGCCGAGAAACGAACACATGAGTTTTGGACCTTTTGCAATCTATAAGCCTCCATTTCTGTTAAACAAGGGCCATAAACAACATTCCCGTATTCAATCTTGGACAGGATTAATGAGTTTGAGAGCCTTAGCTTTGTTTCTGTCGATAGTACATGTTTAAACTGATAAATTGTTTTGAGTTTAGCATATGAGGATTGCACAACCTTTGTTACATGTTCTTTAAAAGTTAAATGACAATCGAAAATAACTCCAAGATTTCTCACCGCACTTTTAATACAAATTTGCTCTCCGGCTATTGATAGTTTTACAAGGTTATCTTCAAAATCACTCCTAGCAGATCTGAAATTTATAGAAACGCTTTTATTGCAGTTAAGTTTTAACCCCTGTTTATCTAACCATACGGATAGATTAGACAGATCCTCGTTAATTTTTGCCACGGATTCATCAACGGTTGTAGGCCAATAAGATAAATATAGTATGTCATCCGCATACGAATGTATTTTACAATATTTTATAACTTTCGGTAAATCTGCCAAATATAGAGAAAACAAAATTGGACCAAGTATTGAGCCCTGGGGTACCCCCGATTTGACCACTAAACTATCAGATATTTGCACATAACCTCTGTTATATATTTTAACGGTTTGCCTTCTATGTGACAAGTAGCTACGAGACCATGCTATTGCATTTGATGTTAAGCCGAAGTAGTGCAATTTTGCTAAAAGCATTTTATGATTTATGCAATCAAACGCCTTTATAAGATCATGCAAAACGGCTGTAGTTATCCTAGAATTATCTATAGCTGCTAAGTAGTCATCATTTATATCCAAGAGAGTTGTAACAGTACTATGGCCGGTGCGAAAACCAGATTGGGCATGAGGGAGCAAGTCATTAATTTGTACATGTTGTTTTAGCTGATCGTGAATTACCCTCTCTAATATTTTCGAGAAAATTGACAGAATACTAATAGGCCTGAAGTCACTTAAAGTTTCTGGTTCACTTCTTTTAGGTAGAGGTATAACGCTCGCCGTTTTCCATTGAGAGGGAACTGTATTAGTCTGAAGCGAGAAATTTATTATATGTGTAACTGCGTCCATACAAAAGGGTAATATCATTTTGATCATGTTTAAAGAAAAACCATCTACCCGAGCTGCATTCGATTTAATTCTATTAACAGCGATTAAAACACTTTCTGAGGTAACAAATGTTAAAGACATTTTGCCTATAACAGTTTGAGGCGTATTGTTATTATAAAAATCCACATCCTCGTTACTAACTAATGTATTCGGAACAGAATTAATAAAATGGTTATTAAACATATTTGGATTACCAAAGTTACTTTGAGCATCACTGTTTAAACTTGAATTATGAACGCCTAACTGATTTATTGTTTTCCACCACTCATGTGAACTAGCATTCGCTCTTAGTTTAAATTCAATATATGCCTTTTTTTCGCGTCTTATTGATGCCGTTACTAAATTCCTTAGCTGCTTGTAATATATCCATTTATTATTTGCAACATCAACGTCATAACCCTCATGTCGAATATATTTTTTGTATTTAGAAAATGCTCGATTACGAAGTCTCATCATGAATTTAATGTTGTGAGTTATCCACGGACAGGATTTTTTACTAATCTTAATTTTTCGGTATGGTGTACAAACATCAAAAACATAGGTTATTAATCCATTTAAACAGTCAACTTTTAAGTCGATATTATCATAATTTTCTATCATTGACCAATCCAATGACGAGGCAGTGGTATTAAATAAGTTGTGATCAATATTATTGATATTTCTACACCATATGTATTGTGCTGCCTTCTTGATGGGCAAGCATTCAGTGCAAAAATAAACCAGCAAATGGTCAGACACGGAAGGGAGAGTAACAACATCAGTTTTACATATCTGAATTTGGTCACTTACTGCAGCTATATCAATAAGTGATCTACTGTTTTCACAAACTCTTGTTTCGTGTTCAACAATTTGTTTTAAATGATAATTGTCATAATAGTTTTCATGACTTATGTATCTATCTATCACTTATTGATATAGCAGGTGTAAAAATAATATTAAACCACTACGTTTTCACACTATACATTCCCGCTAATATATCGTCGGAATACTATAATTCTTTTTTTGATGCATTTTGCACTCTTAATTTTATTTTCAATTCACATATTTCAATCTTAGATTTTAATTTTTCAGAATATGACTCTCATTACTTTAATCAGTTTCATCTACTAAGATTGTTTTAAATTTTCAAAGCTTTTTAAATTTAGATGAGTTTCATAATATAAAAGGGTTACTGATTTTGTTTTATCATAGTGTGCAAGGTAGTCAAAGAATATTATGAATAATATTCTTGGAGAAGCTTCACATCGTCATTATTCTGCTCTGAGAAGTGCAACGCATGGCGACTATACAGTATTGGAAAAAGTTTTATTAGAATGCCTGCTTTGTGTGTGTGCATGATGGATAAAAATAGCAAAATCATGTATGCGACAGAAAAAGACTGTGTATAATATCGTCATTTTTGCCTTTTTCTGTGTTACTGTGTTTACAAGGGCACGTCTCATCGTATCCCTTCCACATGTGATTCGGTACGCCTCCAATCATCATCAGTCATCTCATCCCTTCCACATCTGATCCCTCCCATTTGTACACTCAGTGTTTATTGTAGATAGAACAAACAACAGTGTTGCCAGATGCCTGGTAATTACCAAAATCTACAATGTGGAATTTTAACTGATAGTTGTTAATGGAGCCTCTAATAATGGCATAATCTACGATAATTGTTTGGGAACGTCACTTTTTTATAAAATTATTTACACCGATTGCACTCAGTGCTACATGTGAACGCATTTTTTCAAAGATTAACGTAATTTAATCAAAACCAAAAAGATCAAACCCAAAACCAGAAATAAATTAATGACGAACACGAACGGTATTTTATAAGTTCAGAATGCGTGAAAGAATCACAAAATTGTCTTAAGTTCACCAAATGAAAAAAATGGTTTCATATGCATAAAATTTTATACAAAAATGTAAACGAAAATGAAGATGATAATATAATTTCTGAAATCGAACTTGACACCCAATTGTTATTATTTGAAAAGTTTCTATTCAATATACTTACCTACTTGTAACTGTTTTACTTTTGTTTACTTATTTTTTTATAATAAAGTTTTTGGATATTGGCGTATTATTTGAAGTATCTGGTAATTTTTCCTAAAATCTGATAATTTCATTGTTACAACAATGAAATTATCAGATTGTGATAATCACACTTTCACAATCTGGCAACACTGCAATAAACAATTTTGCGATCACGTGGTGAACTGCTCTCACGTTGCTGTTGTCTCATTTCTTTTATTACCGCGTCAGCCGTTAGCGTAGTAAGTTAAACTGTCATTTCTCCTTAACTTGAAAATCTATGTTTATACAACTAATAAAAAGTGCAAATGATCAAGTGGTATTACGGCGGTAATGCTGCTGAGGGAGTTATCGGTCGATTTATTTTTACATTTGAAAACCGTCTTGCCCCGACGGTTCAAACTATATTAAACATCATTCATAATCATAAGTTTGAGTCTGTGGGATGTGCGACAAATTGCAGAAAATGTAGTCATTTAAATGAAGACGAGCCTACAGTTTACTTAAGGGAAGATCGGGAAAGGCGGGAAACTAATGTCTGTAGTTTCGCCGAGGTAAATGCACCTTGTTCGGGTAGAAAAATCTCGCAAGAAGTTGGTAGATAAGAGCGAACAGTGCGGAATATTCTGAAAAGAAATAAGTACCACTGCTACAAAATTATGACTACCCAAGTAATTTTTCCTGAAGACCGTACGAAACAAATGGATTTTTGTGAAACCACGATGGAAAAAGCTAATGGAAACAAAAAACTTCCTCAAGAATATTTTATTCGCTGATGAAATACCTTTTTCTATACATGGCGGGCATAATCCTTCTGTAGTTGGATATTGGTCCAGGGAAAATAATTTAAGTGTGCCATTACGTACTCAGTATTCACAAAAAGTAAAAGTTTGGGCTGGCATTTTAGTCGATCATGTCATTGGTCCTATTTTCATTGACGGTAACTTAAATGCCGACAAATATATAAACATTTTGCAGAATCAGATTATTCCGGCTGTTCAAGCCCTTGAATTTTATCACCGATTAGGGTATTGTCAGGCGCAACAGGGCGATATTTTTGAGCCCCTTATAAAGTAACATTTAGAAAAAAATTGTTTTTTTAATTTTTAATTCGTTTTTTTTTAAATATATTTCATTTTAGAATTTTTTATTTTATTTTCGTTAGAATATTTGTTAAATTATTTTTATTTAATAACAGAATGCCAGTTTACTTTCACGTCAAATGGTCAAAGACTACCCAAGGAAATGCCACTGAGTTTTTTAATGGATTTTAAAAACAATATGCATCAAATACTAGAAACAAATAGGGATACGTAGTTATTTACAGAAATAACAACTATACCCCGCAACTTTTTGAAATGTACTGACCAAAACACCACCACCAGTGTCATCAGCTACCTGCTATGAACTGATGAGGGCGGGCCATCGCAGCGTATGACCTAAAGATGCATAATTTATTAGCCACTATTGGCTCCGCTACTAATTACACATACCAATTGCCATGTTGGCAACTTCGTGGTTTTAGGGGGTTTAGGAGAATTTACCTCGAGTGGCCAATTTACTATTTCTATCTTTGTTTTTCTTATAGTTTTAGATAAAGAGAATATTTACAAATCGCTAGAATTTTCGTAAACACCCGAAATATCTGTACAATAAACTGGGTGCGGAAAGAAGGGATACGATGAGGGGTGCCCTGGTTACTTCACAGACACAACGTACAATGAGACAACATTGATGCATAAGTCTCTTTCTGTCCCATGCAGGACTTTGCTATTTTTATCCTTTATGCACACACACAAAGGGCATTCTAATTAAACTTTTTCCAATATTGTATAAATCTGACGGCAGCGAGGAATATTTGGAAAATTTACCTTAGATTTTTTTTCATATTGCATATTTATTACTTTTCACAAAGATTATATACACCATAAGAATCAGCTTCAATATCTGTCATTAAAATGTCTAGAGAACGGTTCTAAAGAAGTTTCCAAGCTTTCAGCTAACGTCAGTTCAATAGAGGTTGGTGGAAAGAGGAAATATTCTTCTGCCCATCTATAAACATTCTTTATCTTTGTGTTTTTGCGGAAACCGAGTCTTCGGTAAAGAACCAGGTAAAATCTTTTGAGGTTCAAATAAAGCGATTTCATATGCAGATGAGTAATCATCGTCCCCTTCTTGGTAGGTTAACTTGGGGGTTAAACCGCTTACCAAAAATGTGTACACTAATTCCCATTTACTCAGTAATACTTACCCGTATATTATACAGTAATTCACATGTAATACACACTAATACCCTAATAGGTATTGCTTCTAATACCCACTAATTTCGTTGTAATATTCATTAATACACTGTAATTTTCTGGTATTCCCGTGTAATTTCTGGGTATTACCTATCAGTAATACACAAAAAATCCTTGGGTATATTCAAGCTAAATACCTATACAAATACACAAAGGACAAGAAGTTATTTATTTAAATTAAAATTATTTTAAAAACAAATAAATAAATGCAAATTTGGTAAAACCAAAACTACACATATAAGTAAATCAATTCAACATCAAATGAACACAGTGAACATTATAAAAAGTAACGACGAAATTTGACATGTCTTTTTGTTTATTTTATTGAACGTAAGTAAACATTCTTTTGGGACACCGTGTATACTTATTTGTGTTTATGCATTTTATCTGTTTGTTTATTATTATTATTTTAATGTGAAATTTCCAATTGCACGCCCATGTCAACCTTTTATCTGATGTAGAATAATAACAATGTTGTACTCCCATGTAATAAAATTCGGGTTTAACTTAAAATTCGTTTAAAATTACATTTCTTTTTTTTTGCCATCACAACGTTTTGCATAAATGAGCATTTATTACTCTTTCTCAGTAAGAAACAAACTATAAACACTTCTGTTGGACTGGTATTTTGGAAGATACTATTATGTTTTGAAGGCGTTTGATTAAAGTTGGGCTTTGACATTTCAAACTGTCTATGTTCACGATGAAAGTCTCCGATAAATAGAACATCCCGTTAAAGTTTTGTCCAACTGCTGCTAGCCAAGAATTTCCTATCTCTTTATAGCACTAAATCTGCCTCTGAAGGCTAAACGTCTTAGTTGATGGTCCTTTTCGTATCTTATAATAATTTCTCCAGTGCCTATACGACTTTGGTCTGCCTTCCTTAGTCCCAATATTCCAACATCGTATTACTTTTACAGCAATTCGGCTTTCCCGATTTGCAGTTTCTCTAAAGGATAATGTTTATTCTCTTACGCCAATTATTCGTTCTCTTAACTTCGCCGAACCGCTGAAAATTTCCCCATATTCGATCTCTAGACATTATTATTCCCAGTGTGTTTGAGCGGAAGTCACAAAAAACCTGAAATTTATCGAGATTTAACCAACCTTTTGCCAACACTTTTGCATAAAAATTGTGTACACTTTAAATATGAGTGTTGCATTTTTGACACTAACGTAAAATTTTGTTGCAAAAATAATTTTTCAAAATGATTCTCTGACACACTTTATGTACAATGAGCGGTTAAAGTATGTAACAAATTCATTAAAATTGATACTTTTTTTTACTGAATAAGATTTACAGGAAACAACTACTCACCGGACAGAATCCCCGACCTGCGTTGAATTAAACCTGCAAGTCTTGTTTGGTAGTTAGAGTCATTTGTCAATTCCTCACTAGACGTACACAGGTTTCGAACTTGTTATGGTCTCATCAATATGCCATAAGTAATGGAAAATACAAATAATAACAGCAAACTAGGCTTGCCTAAAGCAGACTAAGCAGAAACTTATCACTCACTATGTCTGTGTTGCTTAATTTCTTTTTTAACCTGGGACAGGTCGATTTATCTTATAAGAATGAAAATTTTTATATCAAATTCAATTTCCGACTATCATTTGTTTTCGAGGAATGTAATGACGTGACGTCATCGATTTTTTTAACGGAAACCCCCTATTTTTGTCTTGATTTTAATAGAACCTGTAATTATCAAAATGACAGCATTAAAATTTTGACATCTCATATAAGAAAATTTTCGAATCATTTTTTTTAATGAATTTCTAGAAAGTTTTTTATAAGGACCATTACTAATTAGATTATCTACCCATTCACAATACTCCTCTTTATCTAAAATAACAACCTTATTGGCATTTGTCAGCTTTTAAGTAAAAACAGTCTTTTTTACACAACTCTGATAATTTTTTTTATTTTTGTGGATTGTGATTTTCTATTTAGTAACAATACTTGTCGAGATTTGATTTCTGCAAGCTTCTCTAACAAATCCTTGAGAGGAATGAAAGTATTGAATTAAACTTTCAACACTTGCAACAATCTCATTTAGAATGCCTTCAGAGGCAGGTAATGTAAAATTTAATCCCTTGTTAAGGAGATCAATTTATTATTTATCAAACGGCTGAGAGGAATGATATTCTACAATGGTGAGAACTGTTTTAGGTGTATTAATAAATTAGAAATAATGAAAAATAAGTTACAATTTGAAATATTATACAGAAAAAATACCAGTACATTAGGATATATTCCTAAGGACATTAGGATACATCCCTAAGGACTCTCACCATTGTGCTCAACACAAGATAGCTAGTTTTAATTTTCTAATTCATCCCCTATTAAACTCCCCCTCAATAAGGAGAGGTTTGAAATCGAAAAGGCATTGATTAAGGATATAGATGTGAGTAATGGATATTCTGTAAGTTTAATTGATAAAACAATTAGGAAACATAAATTAAAAAACCTCGACATTCCTCGACCTTTCTAAATGAAAGAGAAAATCCGAAATTAGTATCGATTCTATAAATTCACCTGTGGTGAAGATTTTTAAAGATATAGGTATGACAGTGGTTCGTTTATCGGGAAATTAGCTGTAGCGACTGTAATCAAAAGTACGTTGGACAAAGTAAACTATCAATTCAAACTAGATTTAAGGAACATATGGCTCATCTCGAACATAGTAGACCAGATATTGTCTAGCGTTGCTAGGGATGGGTAAATTTCACAATCGCAAGTATTTGGAACTTTACTTTTTTCATGAAATTTGCGAAATTTATGAACTTTACGCGAAACGCGAAATTTATGAATTTATGGAAATTTATTAAAAAATTTGAAATTTAAAATTAGACAGTGAATTTAATGAAAATTTCAACGAAATTTTCAATGAAGCTTTCTGTTAAATTTCAATTTCAGATCAATCGAGATTCGAGAATAGAATGAAAACGTTTGGACACGTCGATTTTTGTTGTTAGACATTTTGATATAAATTTTTAAAATTTTCTGCCATCTTTGTAGGAGCTGTCAAATCAATATTTTTAAATACAAACCCATATTTCTTTAAATGGATTGTGCAAAATCACATCCTTCCGAATTCGAATATGTTAAGTCAGATTCGCCCCTATGCGTGCCCATTCTGCGTTTTTGAAGCAGCATGTAAAATGCATGCATATCTTATTCACATTTATGGGTGTTTGGGTGCGTTAAAATCGCGTGGTGCTCACGCCTAAAATTAGAACGTATTATTTTGATTGAATCCCCCCCCCATCGAGAAGCATGCATTTTTAGTGAAAGTCCCTAGAAATGCAGTTGGTGTTATGGTCCCGTTTGTTTTATGTATCAATTATATATAGAAATTATAATTTTGTTCGACTATTATACAGTATGGGGACCGTAAGCAAGGTAAATGGGAAAAAACTAAATGTGTAGAACAAGGACAGATTGCTCTCATATCATACGTATGTTAGAAAAGGACAGAGAAACTGATAGTAAATAACGAAATTTGAATTAGTGGTAACAGGAATCCATAATCAGAAGCTGGTGATATTCATACCCACCGTTTGTTTGTTTGTTCATGCGCGTATTGTGTGAAGTGGGGAGACAGGCCAGCGACCAGCCGCCAAAAATAAAGTTACAAATGATGTACACTATGATATGAGAGCAATCTGTCCTTGTTCTACACATTTGGTTTTTTCCCATTTACCTTGCTTACGGTCCCCATACTGTATATAACTTAAAACTATGGATTCGTCTATATTCTAAACCACTGAACATCCAAATTAATTTTAACCAAAACTAAAAATCTACAATGCATTTTTAGGAACGAAAACGTTCATCATACAAGGTTATGTTTACACCAACCTAACAATCTTATTATAATTGTTATAAAACCTAATAATAACTTATTTCATACAAACCGTTTTATTTTCTATATAACCAACAGAATTATTTTAGGTACGAAACCCTCAACTGTGAGAGATGCAATTTAAAAGCATTGCATCAAAGCTGCACGTGCCTGTTTAAAATTTAATGCATCAAAAATGCAGAGTGGACACTCATAGGTGTGAATCAGACTTTAAGTATGACTTGGGATTAGCCGCGCGTGAAATTTTCACTGAAATTTATGATATTTTTTGGAAAAGTTTCGCGTGTAGTGTGGAAATTTTCGCTGAAATTTCACTTTTTAGGTTAACTGAAATATTTCACTTTAGAAAGTTTCGAAAGTGAAAATTTCGTTTGAAATTTTCAAACGGCACAACCCTAAGTGTTGCCTAACATGCGTTTGAGAACGAACATAACAGAGGTAGTAGTAGTTTAAGATTAATTAGGAATGTAACAAATACTAGACAGCTGATGCATTTGAAAACTTGGAAAATTGCAAAGTATAAAATAGTATGGTTAGTGGGTCACGGTTCACGGAACCGTAACAATAGTTTAGGTGTAAATAGGATACAATACTAGCATAAGGTTAGTTTTAATCATCTCCAGATGATGCCGACTTGGTTAACGAAACGCGCATCGTGTGCAGTATATGGCGTAAAAGACGATATCTTGTAAAAGACTTAATAGCCAGAATATTAGTAACAACATGTCGTTTTTGGATAAAAACCATTACCCATCTTATGAATTTATGATCATTTAAGGGGCCTAGTCGGGAAAAAGCTTCGGATAGCTGTGTCACTCTCTAGAAAGTTTTTATACATGCGCCGCTGAATAATTCTGCTCTTGACTATACCTTCACTGGACGTTTTATTCACCGACTTCATTGAGGTGCGATTCCCGATAGAGGTAACACTTCTTTGCTCCATTTGTAGTGACAAAGATACTTATTTAGAAAATTCTTTTTAACCAAATAGTACGGAATAAAAGTTTAAAACTTGCTGAGCATAATTATGAAGATTCATTCTAGACGACATGTATGAATTTTACCTCGAATTTTACCGATTGATATCATAATTCAGGAGCTAATCACGTCCAAATTTCACTTATATTTACAGTATAAGTTTTCCCTACATAAAGTGAAAATTAATTAAAATAGATATACATGTACCCTCTAGTACACTTTCAACTACTGATCCTCCAAATTTGGTGTAATTTCACCAAACCGTATGGAAGAAATAAATTTTGAAAAATTACCTTACAAACACTGGTTCGATTAGCCCTCTTAACACACAAGGACCTAACTAATTGAAAATGTCTCTTAGCAGAATATCTGTAATCATTAGCTAATTTCGTACGTTTTTTAATTATTGATTGGCTTATTACCAAAACGTTAGACATTTATTTTATTTTTCTATATTTCTTTAATTCAAAAAACAGCCAAGGTCTATCTTACATTGGCTTTTTGATCGAATTGAATAGATACTAGTACGAAACGTCCGCTTCATTTCATAACTGCGGACTCTTCTCAGTTCCTTCCTGGCTGGAAGCCAGAAAACTCTTAGGTCCCAACTTAGCAAACCATCGATTGTGAAGCTCAACCGCGATAGATCACGTATTAACCTAAAAATGTGGAATTGCCGATGAAATAGTGCACAAAGAATAAGGTGGTTCTTTAATGTTTGGAATACGAAAACTTTTCTTTTTGTAAATGCAAATCAAATATCAGATGTTTTTGTAATTTCAGTATGTGTTGAGGAACTTTGAATAAATTAATACTGGATTTTAATAATAATACCAGTATTTGGGGGAAAGTAGAAATAAATTTTTACATTATTAAATTTAGCTCGAAATATATGCTGCAATTTTGAAAGTGTATCGTTATTTAAGGTATAGTTTAAAACTTTTAAACATTTTTTAGAGATTTGAATAATAGAACAATTTGCATTATAGTCGTTACCTCCTAACAATTATTTTTAACTTTGTTGACAAATTACTAAGGAATATAATAGATATTTCCACTATTTCTAAAACCACACAAGAGAAAACATCCTATGAAGTATAAAATTATTAACTGCTTAAATATGAAAGTAGTTTCATTAAACAAAATTCATAATTCTTATAATTTTCTTTCAAAGGAAAGCTGTTTAGTGGTTACAAATAAATATACGAATCTGGAGTAACTGGACCGATAGAGAAATAATTTGTTTCTTTCCTAATAATTATTTATATTATTTTGTCGTAGGAGCGTTTTAGAACGTGGGCAAGATTTTAATCGGGAAACTTACGGACTTAATAGAACACACCAAAATAATATGGATTTGTCATATAAACCTTCAGCTAAAAATGCTTAATTTTCGAGCTAGAGGGCGTTGAAATTTTAATATATAAAGCTGCAAATCGTTTCTGTGTATCATGGTCGTAGAGTACAGATCTACTTACTGTTGCCGGCATTCACCTTGACGGCGAAACTTTTTCTCCAGTCCAGTCTATTATTAGCTTTCGAGTTGTGTACACGTTAAGTCACTTGGGCGTATTGCATATTGTTTTTGTGTTTTTATTTTATTTGTACTGTATTGTTGGTATTAATTTAATAATAAAGCATGGCAGACGTACGCAGGGGTAGAAAACGGCAATTTGCTGACAAAGTAAATAAATTCATAGGTGAATTCCCGGATTTACTCTATGATGGTGCTAAAATAATTTGTAAAATGTGCGAGAAAGATTTGATGTGCTGGGATAAGCGTGATTGTGGACTTCACGTAAATAGTGTACACCATAAAAATAAAAAAAATGGCGTGCTTTCGACAACACAGTTTATGTTTAATTTACTATTAATGCTGATTGCCTGTGATGTTCCGCTGCACATACTCGATAAACAACCATTTCGAGAGTTCTGGAATAAATACAATGCCGAGGTGAAGTTACCAAGTCGCACAACGTTATGTAACTATCTACCAACTGTACACGTAAGTCATGGTAAATAAGATGAAATGTGAATTAAAAAATACACAGCTGTGGTTATCTGTTGATGAGACAACAGATTGTAAAAAGAAAATTCTATTTTAAATGTTATAGTACGAGTACTGGACCCTCTTAAACTAACAGTTCCACTGTTACTAGCTAGCAAAAGACTAAGTCGGTGTACTAGCGAAACAATTGTCAGGGTGGTGCTGGAGACGTTAGAAAAATTTGAACTGTCAAAAAGTCAATTGTTGAGGTTTGTGACTGATGGTGCCGTGACAATGCGTTCGGTAGGCCGTTCTATGCAAGAACAAAGTTGTACGTTTATACATGTTACGTGTAAAGTGCATGCTTTACATCTTGTTGCAGAAACTATTCGAAAAGGTTTTCCAGAGGTGGATGCGTTAATAGCAAATACAAAAAAAAGTGTTTCTTAAATCTCCTAAACGTCTCCGTGCATTTCATAGCAAGTGTCCCGGTATTACTGAACCACCACAGCAGATTCTTACACGTTGGGGAACATAGTTGCAGGCAGCTTTTTATTATGCTGAATATTTCCAATAAATAGAAGCTGTGACAATGCAATTCAATCCAGATGAGGCTGCAGCTATTAAGGAAAGCCAGACAAAATTCGAAGATATTTCCGTTGAAACATCTTTAAAAAAATATTGCGAAGAACTATAAACCATTACATGAAAGCATAAAAAAATTAAAAAACAGTGCGTTGTCGGTAGCGGAGTCACTGCAAATAGTGGACGAAGTAAATCTACTGCTACACGCTATAGGTGACGCAACAAATGAGCGCGTTAAAGAAAAGTTCGTAAGTGTGTTAAATAAAGACACCGGTTTTACCAAATTAAGACAAATGTGTGATGGTGCAGTCCCAGATCCGTTAAGTGTGTTCAAAGACTGCGTGTATTACATCAGTAGAGATGTCGAACGGTCGTTTTCAAAATATAAGAATATATTTTCACCATAGCGAACATCATTCATAGAGACAACCATAGAAACATACCTGAATAAATTTCGATTTCCTTCAAGTCTTGTTCGGTTATATCCTCACACACTCCTTCATTGTCAAAACCGTTAACCATTAATATATTTTTTAACGCGACTGGTATTTTAATGTCCATATCATTTTCGCTTTTACTAAACTAAACCATGGCTGTTCCTGTGAATGTAATTTCGCCCTCAATCATCTGCAAGTAATTAAATTACTGATAGGTTTACTTAATTAAAAGGCTTACAATTAGAACATTGTTTAAGATGTGAATGTATTTATTATAACATGAGTTATCCTCAAATTAGAAACATGAAAATTTAAAATGAGATGAAATCTGTAGCCTTAAAAAATCTGAATTCAACATCTTCCACTTAGGGAAGTAGGAAAGTTTGATAATGGTAATTATATCTACAGTGTGTCCCCGGATGGTTTACAGGTAAATTTTTTTAATTTTCAATTTCTCGAAAAAATTCATTTTTTATGAAACGTTTTACTTATTTTTAAAATTCGAAAGCCGTAATCAAATGTTTGAAGAATTATACGGGATGATCAAAAAACTTGAAACATGCCAAATGATAGAATAAAAGAATAAAATATCAATATTTTTCTTTTTAGAGAAAAATGTCATAAACAACTGTTGTTCGTAATCATAAAACGTAAGAATTTTTATAAAGAATGCATTTTTATTTTAAATGAAAAATAGAGAAGTTTCTTCTATAAGCATTTCAGCACTTGAAAATATAGGTCTTTTATGGCATCCGATTTTTTCAACGAAATACTTAATTTAAGTGATGATTACGAACAACAATTATAATTGTTCATGACATTTTACTCAGAAAAGAAAAATATTGGTAGTTTACTCTTGAATGAATTTCACATTTTTTAAGTTTTTGATCACCCTGTATAATTTATCGAATTTTTAATAAGGGATTTTGAATTTTTAAAATAAGCAAAACTTTTTATAAAGAATATAAAAAAAATTTACAAGTATTGTGAACTCCATTCGGGGACACACTGTACATATCTGATTTCTGATTTAATCTTCACTCCTATTTTTTTTGGAATTTTTTTCATTGTTTGTTTTAAATTTTTTTTTTTTTGTAAACATACAGATGATGTGAATCGAGATATAAATACTACAGAAAGCACAATTTATGCAATACTTAATTATTAATCCAATTAATAAGTACTTTTTTATAATCGAGGGTATAATAGCATAGTGCAATAAACATATGTAATTTATATATAACGCAATAATTAACGAATTACTTGAGAGATACATTTAAGTTCGCATGGTTTATTGTTAGGTATTAAGAGTCTTATATACCCTATTAAATCATAATTCTCGATTATCTCGTTTAAAACTTATCCGATTTGAGTGCGATTTTTACAAGATTTTTCAAAAATATGTATAAAATGTCGCAATGTAATTTTTTTTTTTTAGAGTCGTCAAAAAAATTTTCGCATGCATTTTAAATATTTTGTATCCAAATTTTTTAACATTCCGACATTAGTCACTGTTTGTAACGTTTATATTCATGTGACCCAACTCTTGGATTAGTTGAAAATAAATTTATTAGAAAACTAAAAACTGCATATCTATATTCCGATAATAGCTGCCATCTCGCATGATATTTCGGAAACACGGATGCACTTGCATACACTGGACTCGTTTGCGGGAGGGGGAATCGGGCACTTAGGAACCACGTTGCGATTTGCGTAAACAACAGTGGCGTGTGTATTCTAGAGATATCTCAAATTTACTTATTTGTTGTAAAGTGGGTACACTTGATTTCAGTAAAAACTGGTACACTTTCTTTTAGCTATGTAAATCATTCGATCTTTGATTGATATTAATAATCTTACAAATGTCACTTTGACGTTAATCAGTGGCGTCATTATTAAAAATGGTTCGACATCTGACAGATATTCAAAAATTACGAATTGTTTCTAAAACTGAAGATGGTTGGTCCATAAGAAGACTTGCTGCTGAATACATTGTGAGTAAAACCACGATGATGACTGTTAAAAAACAATGGGTAACCAACCAAACGGTATCCCGTAAAGTTGGTTCCGGTAGGCCCAGAAAGAGCAATAATCAAGAAGATGAAAATCTTATAAATTACCTAATAGAAAACGCTTTTCAGACTGCAGTAAATGCAATTTCAGAGACAAATTTCCCTGCTTCGGTATCTACTGCTTGCAGAAGAATAAAACTACAAAGCGACTTGAAGAGTTGTTCAGCGGCTAAAAAATACAAACTTTCAGAAGAAAAGAAGCAGGGTAGGATTATTTTTGCACTCAACTATATAATCAATGATGAAAACTTCTGGAGACAAGTTGTCTTTTCTGACGAAAAGGTTTTTAAATCCTGTAACGATGGACATGTTCGCGTATATAGGCCTCCTTCCACTAGATACGACGAAAAATATACTTTCGATCCACAAATATTAGGAAAGTTTTCAGTCAATGTCTGGGCTTGGATGAGCCTAAATGGGTTAGGTGTGTGTTGGAACAGTGGTGGTCAGCTCAATTCCATTAAATATTGAAATATTAGACAATATTATGTTGCCGTCTGCAATAGAGGTGTTTCTGGAAAATAATTTTATTTTCCAACAAGACAACTGCTCCATACATACGGCCCATCGTGTCAGGCAATGGTTTCTTAATAAAAATATAGAGTTGTTACCGTGGCCATCTAAAAGTCCGGATTTAAATCCAATTGAAAATGTATGGGGACTAATGGTGAAACATATAAGAAAATTAAATAACCATCCAAATAATGCCCAAGAATTGGAAGGGATAATTGAAGACGCTTGGGAGAACTTGTCGCAAGAAGTTGACCTTGCAAGAAATCTGATTTTGTCCATGCCTGCAAGACTTCAGGCAGTTTTAGACGCTAATGTAGCAATGACAAAATATTAGTTAATTCTGTATTACGTAATTGAAGTTCATTTATGTTATTTTTTTATTGTATTTTTATGTTCAGTTTGCATTGTTTACATTTTTTTTAATCTCAAGTGGTATTTTTGTGTTCTTATTTTAAAAATAGAATTATCATTATTCAGTTAGTATTTTAATTACAACCATTAGTACAATTATCCATAACAAATATTATTTTTTTTAAACAATAATATGGCAGGCTTGAAAATGTTTTGAAAAAAGTTATTTTCTAATTATTTTTTAAAAATTCCATTTGAATAAAATAAAAGAGAAAGGTTTAATAAGTTTAAAAACACAAAGAAAACCGATCTCCTCCAAAAAAACCCAGGTCCGGGGTAAATCACATCTTCTCCACCCCCCTCTCGACATGCCTGGCCAGCCCTATTTACAGACATATGCACACAACTAAACTATTAAGATTTTCGATTATAAGAGTTGTACCAGTTTTTTTTTTAAATCAAGTGTACACCTAAGTAGACGTGTTATTGAAAGTGATTATTAGTGCAATGAGAGAACAATGGGAAAAATAAAAACATATCATAAGCGTAAATACCCTAGCAGAAAACCGAAAAATCGAACATTAGCCCAAAAGAGAAAATATAAAAAGCAAGTACTAGTGAAAATTGAATTTTTTCGTAAATTAATAAAAGTAATAATTTTCTTTTATTTCCGGTAATTTCTGTAGAGAGACTAATATAAATGAAAGTTTTCCCATTTTGCCGTCTCTAAATATTGATATGGAGAATGAAAGGCTCAATGAAAGGTGAATATGATAATTTTTATTTTTGATTTATTTTAAGCGCAGTAACCTCATGTACAGGGTGATCATTTTAAGTGCACCTTACTCGATTTTTCTGCTGTATTTTTAACCTAGGAAAAAAACTTCAAAAATTATACTTATGTGCTTTTTTCTAAGGAATCCGAAAATTAAAAACAATTGAATGTCAAATAAAAAAGAAAACGCCGAAAAACTGAAAAAATAAAAAAATTACACCCCGCATTAATATGCGGAAATGGACATATGACATTCCGAATACTGATTAAATATGCGCATCACATACATATCGTTTACTTCCGGTTTGACCGGAAATTGCCTTAATTTTTTTTATTCTAAATGATATATCCTGTATATTCAGTTCAATTTAAAAAATTTCTTTCTGAATTCAGCAATATATGTAACATCATCATAATCTTTCATATTTGATAAAAATATTGGAGTTTAAATTTAAAATAACACAAATATATTTTTCATATTATTTCATCGCCTTTTCCATTCTGAGCTGAATGATATGACACATTGATACTTCCTTTTATAGGAAAAATTTTTAAAATAATACTATGCATTAATAAGAAACGGTAAAATGGAAATTTTTTTGTAGATTAACGATTTAATTGTTTTGTTGTTTAGTTCTTTAGCTATTTTTAAACAAAGTAAATAAAATAATTTCGGTTTTTTTTTATTGTTTTTACATATTAATTGCAGGACAAGGACGCATGAAGGGTAAGGTTAGCTACTGCTTAGCTTATAAGCTTGACGCAATACAACTTTTTCGTCGGTTTATGTCGTACGAAACCTCTAGTACTCCGCCTCTGATAATTCAACATCACCCGATCTGAAATATTCCACTATGCCGTTCTGTAACTAGAACATCGGCCACCCTCGACATTCGCCGCGATAATTTCGGTTTGGCTGTATATATGCACCGTGGGCTGCGCGGGGTGTGGTAAAATCGAGACTATATTTCACTTGCATCTGATATAGACTCTTAAATAATATAATGGTATAAAATAATATATAATAATAATAATAATTTAAAAATAGTTTATTTTTTGTTAATCTAGGAGTATTAAAACTGTTTCGTCCTCAGTAACATTATTTAAGACATTGTCTGAACGTTACTTGTGGCATTCTCTAAATTTTGCCTCCTCTTTTTAGGGACTTACTACCATATGAATAATTCTTCGTTATCAGAAAAAAATATAGTTAATTACCCAGTGTGTTACTGGAAAAATAAACCTCTGCGCTTGTGACTACGTCAAAAGATTAGTCGGAGGGTGTTTTTGACAACTATGAGACACAAAAAATAATAATATATTTCCCTAACGTTTCGGAAAACGATTCTATTTGCTTTTACAAAGTTATTTATCTTTTTTTAGAATATGTCAAGCGTGAAACTTGACACATATATTATTTGTTTATGTAATATCCATAGATTCTTACACAATAGAACTGTTGGTACTTAAAAAATTATTCAATATTAATTTGTTCAATTCTTCTTTTAACATCGGTAACCAGGTTGTATCAAAATCTATGTTTATGCCATTGCTCTGTAGATTTTGATACAACGTGGTTACCGATGTTAAAAGAAGAATTGAACAAAATTAATATTGTATAATTTATCAACAGTTCTATGTAAGTATCTATGGATATTACATAAACAAATAATATACCTATGTGTCAAGTTTCACGCTTGACATATTCTAAAAAATAAATATAGTTTAAAAAACTAAAAAAACACGCTTTTAAAGCACATCAAACTAAAAAGTGAAAAATAATTATTAATATAAACTGAAAACAATAATGAACGAAAAATACTAGTATTATTGTGAAAAAAGCGTGTGTTGCTCGATATACGAAAAATATGGCACAAAGCGCCCCACGCTTTTTTTCACAATAATACTAGTATTTTTCGTTCATTATTGTTTTCAGTTTATATTAATAATTATTTTTCACTTTTTTAGTTTGATGTGCTATGAAAGCGTGTTTTTTAGTTTTTTTAAACTATATTTATATTGATTATTGATGCTGATATTATAACATATTACGATCCAACAGATACTTCTGAAAAAAAAAATTTTTTTTTTCAGCCATAGACGAGATTTGAACTCACGCCCGAGGAGTCCGTCGTTTCGCGTCGACTGAGACTTGTGCCTTAGCCCGCTCGGCCATCGAACGAACTGAGAATCACGGAATATACTAACAGTAATAAACCACTTGCTCTCACGCAGAGGTACGTGAGGAAAGGAAATTATTTAATTCTGGCGATCCTGATCAGGATAATGATATAAACTTATCAAATTATTGTATTGTTACCGGTTCTTCGTAAGTGTACAAAGTTTCAATTAAATCTGTCCGTTTAAAGTGGGTCAAAATCGAGTCCAAAGAATCGGTTACAATCAAACAAACAAACATACAAGTGAAGCTAATAAAAGCGTGTTAAAAAAGATAAATAACTTTGAAAAAGGAAACAGATTCGTTTTCCGAAATGTTAGGGAAATATATTATTATTTTTGTGTCACATATCAGTTGTCAAAAAGTACCGTCTGACTAACTAATATTTTGACGTAAAGTCACAAGCGCAGAGGTTTATTTTTCCAGTAACATACTGGGTAACTATAGTTTTTAAATAACAAGAAATTATTCATGTGGTAGTAGGTCCCAAAAAAGAGGAAGAATATTTATTAAGACCACAATAGCACATTCATGCAATTCGTCAAAATAAGCCAGTTTCAAGTTTTAAAAAATAATTTTAGACTTTTTTCGCTAACTTTTCGTTCTTTAGTGTGTTTGAATTAGCGACCTCAGAATTAATTCTATATTTAGGGAGTATAAAACCCTCTGGGGATAACTCTATATTATAATTTATGATTTTGACGCCAGTTTTGAATATATCAAAAGTGAAAACACTGATAACTCGATGACAATAATTTATATTTAGTTGTTGCTTTGATTATTCAGCGGAAATAATTTTAATATGAATTAATTTTACTTAATGGTAAATGTAAACTTTTTCTAAGAAACAACCAATGTAATCTAATCATATACTATCTGTACATTGTTAGTTCTGCAATTAGTGCTTGTAAACAACAAAGCTTCCGCCACAACTTTTACTTTTCACCAACTTTTCACTATCGGACTGTTGTTAGGTGCCCTCACCAGAATACCTAAGGTTCAACTATTAAACTGATCTACGCGCATGCGCTATCCGCTTATATGGTAATAAAATGCGGCGTAATTTCCTCATAATGCTTCCAAATGCACGACAATGCCTTACAAAACAATGCACCGTTAAACATTGCAATGCATCACAGTGTCTCGCAATGCAGCAACAAGACATGGCATGCGCCATCCGTGCATTGCAATACACTGCAATGCATAGGTCTTGTACACCGAAATGCACCAGCGGTATACCCTCGGTATTTTAGTAATGATCTTATTTTTAATACATTCGAAATGAAATGATATATAAATTTTCACTTTTTTTTTTGTTCTAGGTAAAGGATTTTGGATAATGGCATCATGAAAGGTATTTATTTCAAATATATTTTGTTTTTAATTTATATATTTTCCGAGATTTAAATTTTGGTTTTTTTTAACGCCCTGTTTTATATTAACGTCCTGACGGAGTTTAGCACATTGCTATTTCACCACTCAACCAAGACACACACACAACAACCATTCCCTCCAGCATGCCGCAGCTGAGACTCGAATTCAAGATAGATACAGGGGGACTGCCCGTGTTCTGACACACAGCAAGGCTCTAGCCAACTATGCTATCATCTCGGTATTTTAAAAACGCCACTATACATCCATGCCCTAACCAGGATTCGAACCCCTTGGTTTTAAACCTAACGTGTAAGTACTGAGCTATTGAGCCGACAAATTTCTAGAGAAGATTATAAACAGAAATTATGTATAACCAGAAACCTGATATTTTTGGACGCCGCGCCGTGGTGACTTGTGTTATACAAAAATTAAACGAATTTCGTCGTTTTTATAAAACTTCCGTTTAATGCTATAAAAAATAAGAAAATTATGGTTTAAATATGCGGGAAAGTATACTGCTTCATTGCTACTAAGGGCGTCCGGTGTGATATAATCGAATTCAACAGTAGCGCAGAGCAGCTGTCTTTGTCGTGTACCAGTTTTTATTATTCCATCACTGCTACCTTAAACGCAGTTTTGCATGAAATGAAGTCCAATAGTGTATGTGATGTATTAACATTTATGGTTGTATATGAAGATCGCAACTAAGGTAGTCATTTCCTGAATATTCGCGGGTATTCTACTAATTTTATAGCCGGCTATAAAATTTTGCATCATCGTCTACTGTAGGTCTTTAGAAAGAGAGGAAGCGATCGCTTGGATGCTTATACTGCCGTCCTTATGCTAAAGGGCGTATCTGCAAAAATATAGTTTTGAGATAATTAAGGTTTTGTATTTTTCTGTATGCCAACTGTTTGTGATACACCTAGTCGTATCAGCTAATATTAATGCATATAAGACTTATTGGCTTAGTGAATATGCAATACACTGCATATTCGACTTTTTGGATAAGCAAATGTTAGATACGACCATTTGGCTTTGCATTATTACTATGCGGTGCCCGATACCCGATATTTTATAAGGATTTTTAGGTAATTTAATACAAATACACCCTTTTACTTTAGTAATAAAGCCAAATATATCCTTGACTATTTAAAAATCCCATAAACTGAATTTCGATAAAATGTCAGATATGCCCAATTAGCCTTAGCACATAAAATTAGTAGAATAATACCCAAGGACAAAATCAGCTCGTAACACATCTGATTTAAAAAATTATAAACACTTTTTTACTTGTCTAATTTTCACTTTATTTGTTATTTTACAACTAGTTTCATCCTATTCGGACATTTTCAAGTAACTAAATTATACACAGATTTTACTTTAATTTAAATATAAACTGACCTGAATAGAGGGATGGGTCACTTTATGGTTGATAATATAATTCAAATTTGTACAGATGTTATGTTATTAAATGCAAAACAAAAAACTGATATCTCTAAAAAATGTGGTGTATATCGGTTAGATTGCCCAGAATGTAACGCCTCATATGTAGGCCAAACAGGGAGATCGTTCAGAGTAAGATATAGAGAACATATTCACACACAAAAACAACATTCCAACTTTTATAAACATCTAACAGATTCTGGTCATACAATAACTGACGACCATCAACCTAAAATATTACATATTTGTGGGAAAAGTAAAAAAACTTAATTTATTAGAAGTGATAGAAATTAATAAATTAAATAGAAATAAAAATTACAACATATTAAACGACCAAATAGATTTAAATAATTCTCCGTTATTAAACTTGTTCAGATAAACTACTGCTAATAAAAAATCACACCATAATATAATTTACTAGCGCGAAAAAAACCCCTACATTTAATAACATAACATCTGTACAAATTTGAATTATATTATCAACCATAAAGTGACCCATCCCTCTATTCAGGTCAGTTTATATTTAAATTAAAGTAAAATCTGTGTATAATTTAGTTACTTGAAAATGTCCGAATAGGATGAAACTAGTTGTAAAATAACAAATAAAGTGAAAATTAGACAAGTAAAAAAGTGTTTATAATTTTTTAAATCAAAATGGATTTTCACAAAGTAACTTCATCTTCAATCAACTTTTCGTAACACATCAATATTCTCATGTGCAAAAATGATATACAATACAAAATGGACAATATCACACCTTGTAATTTTGACGGGTGATTTTTGTAATGTCCAAAATTAGATGAACCCTGAACATTTAGCAAAAAAAACACTATTGCATTATAACAATTATTTTGTGGCACTGGAATTAAAGTATATTATTAATAATTGTTCTAAATGATTTGGAGTTATATTCCGGCACCAGTCGCGTCGTTAAAAATCCATTTGTAGTCTGAAAACGACCATTCCACGTCTACAGATGTATCTGCAGCATATTTAAAATATCGAAAGTTTCTCAAAGAAGCCACGTTTACATTAGGATCAGAAAAGTCACTTCTTTGCCTGTAAAGAAGTCTACTATATGACACACAGATTATTAGTCAAAACTGTTTGAAATTTTTGTTTCACACGGTCCGCAGTGGTTCCTGAAGCTGGTTCTTGAGTAGAATTCATGAACGTGGAAGTCGTAAATAAGCAACTGCGTATGAGGTATAATTTATATAATATTGTGAAACACCCGATAAGTATTAAAAAACTGGATTAGCTTGGCTAAATATCAGCAGCATTGCGTATGTCTTCACAGCCGTTTCTGTGGATTGTGAGTGATGTCATGTCCGCTACGGTGAAAAATGTTTTTATATAAAGAAAATGACCGTTCGTCATCTAATGAAGTAGTATTTGCATATTTAAAATTTGGGACAATATATTAAAAGTCTTGTAAACAACGTCTGTTATCGTCAAAAATTGTACTTACAAAACCAGTTGTACTCACTGCCGTATCTCTAGCCTGTCTCTAAGAGCTGCCACAGCTCCCCTCACAGCCGTGTTCCTCGCCGATCTCTCTGAGCGCGCGCGACGGGACCTCTTCGTAAACAATTCTTTTCTCCTGCACAGTAGCGGCGCACTAAATAATTAGTACAATAAGGTTTAGTAAAACTATTCTATTCGAATTTGGAATTTAACTAAAACAATTTCCATATGATTTATAAGGAATGTAGTCCCAATTATTTATTTAAAAAAACGGATCGTTACAGTGTGGTTCTAGGAGGAATATCGACCCTCTGTCTCCCATAGACAACACTGTATTATTTTGACACGATTATAGTATACCATTTATGGTTTAAGAATCGTCCTCCGCACGCCAGTGTACGTCTGCGGTGAAACGCCAGCCTTTGTAAAATAAATTGGCGTAGATTGTACACAACGTTCATTGCGTTAATAAAGTGCGACATATTATAGGCGTTTTCAATTTATAAAAGATCTTTTACGATCGTACAAAACCTACATTTAATGTATTGCTCTGTTATTTAGTTTTAGGTAATTCAGAATAGAATAGAATAGAATTTATTTCGTACCAGCGACAAAATATATTTGTATAGTACACGTCAAATTCCTACATGGTCATATCATTAGTTACATAAAATACAAGAGGACTTAGACCTAATTACTTACATACAAAGATAAAAACAAACAATATAAAAATAAATTTTAAAATTACAGAAATATGAATATGTTTAATTAATTAAAGATATGTTTGGTGACTTCTGATACATTGTAAGGCTCAGCTAAAATCAGGTATTTTCTAATAGTTTTCTTAAATAAGTCGAAAGATTTCATTTCTTTGATGAGAAACGGAAGCAAGTTGAACATATCCAAACAGTTGTAACAACAACCTTTCTGAAACAAAGTTGTTTTGTGCACTGGATAGCAGAAATTACCTATTGGAAATATGATCACTTAAATAATTTTTTAAAAGATCCTTATTTTTGTAAACAAAGCAAATACGCTCATAAACAAATACTCCAGTTAGGGTTAGAAAATTAAGTTTTTTGAAAAAAGCCCCTGCATGAGTCATTTTTTTGTAAGGTTGCCAATATCCTAACTGCTCTTTTCCGAACTTTAAATATTTCATTATTATGACTGGAATTGTCCCAAAATAAAATACCATAACTCATAATGGAATAAAAGTGTCCATAGTAGGCTGTGACAAGGGTCGACTGTCCCACTATTTTTTTTTAATTCTTTAAGAGTATATCAAGCTTTATGAAGTCTGGCGCATAGTACTTGCACGTGTTACCTCCAATCCAAATGCACATCGATTGTCACCCCTAAAAATTTAATCGAGTCAATGTTGTATTATAACATCATTTAGACTGAGCTATGTGGGATACTGTGTTTCATTTCTGAAATATCTAAATAAGACGCAGTTTGGTTTTTCGGTATTTAATATTAAGGAGTTTTCTTGAAACCAGTATGTCATATTTATGATTATTTCGTTTGTTTTGTTTTGCAATACATTATAGGATATTCTAGAAACTAAACCATTTGTGTCATCTGCATAAGTGGTTAATGTTAGATCTATATTATGAAAGTGTCAGTAAATCGTTTACGTAAATCAGAAACAGTAATGGTCCAGGTATGCTCCCTTGAGGAACTCCGATGGTTATAAGTCTTGATTCTGAAAGATATTCGATGGTGTTATCACTTATGCAAGCTCTTTGTGTTGGGTTCTTTAAATAAGACAAACCAGTGATATGCTGGTCCACGGATACTTATTTTTTCTAATTTGCATAAAAGTGTCTGATGATTTACACAGCTGAAAGCCTTTGACAAGTCCAGAAGAAAAGGACTAATCTTCTACACTTAAAAGATGATCATATAGTTTTTTGTTTCTTCACTGTTTTGATTAATGATTACACGAGTACATAAATATGTTGTATTTTGCAAGGAATTAACAATACAAAAAATGGTACCACATTCACCAAATTTAATGCGCCACCTAAAATGTTGTTGACAATCTTAACTGCCAAATTTGTAGTCTCCCATTAGTATTTGTTGAGTTATTGCGGATACACACATACACACTCACACATCCACACACAGGCACCGACAGACATCATTCGGAAAATAGTCTAAATGGATTCAGAAGGGTTCAAAACGTATATATCAATCAAAATCTCGAGGTCGAAAAAAATCACGATTACTATATTATATTAGGTATAAGATAAGTAGTAAAAAATGTGACGAATTGTCGCTGTAATATATATAAGATTAAAGTTGGCCCTGGAAAGTGCTGGGGGTATCATGTCTAGTAATATGTTTGTTGGAATTAAAAATAATTTGCCTTGTAGATCTTTTTGGCATAATAACAAATTAATTAATAAAGAGATAAAGCATACTAATTTATTATCGTTCTCGTAATAGAAAATGAGTTTTTCTCGTTAAATAATTTAATAACAGTTGGCACAATAATTTTGAAATCATAAGGCTGTGAAATATGAGTCAGTTTTGTTTATTGCTAAATTTAGATCACCAAAGGGCATTTTATATCCTGCAAGAATAACAGGGAAGTGTAGATAATCGATATTTTTTCAGTAAAACTTGATAATGTTAATAAATTAATAATCATTTATGTCGGTTAATTGGGGAGAAAAATATTTCTTTTTGTAATTTGCCTTGCAGATGACTCAATAGTTTCCATTTGTTTCTAGTTTTCTGTGGAGAAAAATAAATGCTCCTATTTTTTAAAAGCTCATTAAAAATGAGTTTCCGGTGGTAATGGATTATATATGCCTTTGAAATATTTGTAACATTTTGTCGCCTGGTATTTTATTATCAGAATGTCTCGCATAGCGCATAGCTGGCCGCACACATCGATTTTTTATTAATACTATTTCAAATAACTTTACTTTGTATTTATCATATAAGGTTTATTCTAAAGCGGAATCACAAACGCTCTGGCAGCTATTCATAGAAAATGTCGTTCTATTCATAGTACATGTCATTTAGTATACATATAACCACGTTGAACAACGTTCTTTTGAAAACATTCCAATATATAAAATAATGATGCCTTAGGATTGTTTGTTTCCTTTATAAATGCTAGTACTTAGTTTTAAAAATTATGAATATTTCAAACAATATAACATGATTTATCAAAAATTAAGACAAATGCTAGATGATTGACATTTTTTAACTTTGGTCTGTAAGATGTAGGCTACACATTGAGGCAAATAAATAGAGATTGCATAATTTTGGTGTCATGCCCAAAGTTAGTATGTGACCAACCGCTCATAGATAATAATGGGCCTCCTCCGGTTCAGGCTAATGCCGGCTAGGTCGCATCTTCTGGCACCCATCATTCTTCGTTGGCAGCTCTGCCTTTGGAGGCGTCGTTTATCGTGATTGCAGAGCGCCAAATGTTGGTGTTTTAGTTTAGGAATGGTTGCTTGATTTTAGGACGTCAATTGCCATCACACTTTGTTGCACGTCTGGGAAGGATGAACTCTTTAGCTCGGGAAAGGTAAACCCAAATACAAAATATACGGAGCATTTTCGGCCTGCTTTACTATTGTCTAGAAGTGTTGCATTCTCAGAAGAAATGGGCATATCTAATTTCTAAAAGTGCTGACGTAGGTCACACCCACTGAATCCAATTGATCGCAATGCCTGCTACTGACCCACGTTGACTTGGTTGCTCCCATATTATGAAGAAACTCAAGGGGTACCGATTTGAATGTTAAATTTTGCACAGTATTTTACCCAGTTTTGCGCTAGGGCCACACCAGTGATTAGGGAACGTAAAGGGAGAGGTAAATATACAAACCAACAGGTTGAAAAAAATTGTGGACATTACAGTACATTAACTTGTTCCAAACGTTATTGGTCAATGTACAAGACCTTGAACTGTATTCCATCATATGTACCAATCGAATTAGAATATCAAATTCCGAACCGTCATTGATTGCTTGTTGGAACAAACCTATTGTGTTATGAAGATCGTCAGCCGTATTTGAAAAAGAAGAACGATCCAGATTGTAACATGAAGATTATAACGACACTTCCACAAATATTGGCCTTGTATAAAATATCGATTATATGTAGCTCCAGCAGCTCAGGAGAGCGGATCGTGACTTCGTAGGTGGAAATCTGATATAGAGAGTTAGGTTGTCACCAACAATTTACTGGGGGCGCCAGATATTTTTATATAAAAATTATCAAAAGTTGACTCAAAAAATGCTATAGCTATAGCTAAATAGATAGGGAAAAATTAATATTCTTATATATACTGAATCAAACAAAACTTAAAAATTCAACAACTGTAATGACTTCAAAGTTTTACAATATAAAAAATGATTTTTTTCTCTTACAATAAAAAAAGGTAATTTTAAATAAAAATATTTTTGCAAAGCTTTAACAAAAGAGAGAAAAAAATATGAAAAAGGAGCACTGATTTACAATGTGTCTTCTGACCACGATGATTATGAAAACAACAAGGGCTTACGTGGTTGGAGGGAGCTAGAGTTGGGTGATATCTCTTTAATGTTATCCTGGGAAGATGGACCTTCGAGTACTCGAGGAGATTAGTTTTGTGGTCTTGTTGAGGGTTTCTCAGACCCAAACGATGTTATACTCTCCTAATCCCTATTTATTTCCAGAAGCCACTAGGTATAGCGAGTCCCAACAATACTTTCAGAGACCATCAGGTGTATCTAGTCCCAACAAAACTGCAGCGTATCCCTTGATCTTCAGTACAGATGATTGGTCCCGGGTATTTACATAAAAAGGGAAAAAATGTGAGACCAGTGTCGGGAGTTTACAAATTCAATTAACAAATGAAATAATGTACAATTTTAAGATCTTTGCAAAATGTTGTGACGCACCCTTCTGTTCTTCACACGAGCAGAAGTGTCACTTTGACGCCCAACACTACGGCGGTGCTCACGGTACGGATATCTCGGGCGCCAGTTTCTGTTTAGAGTGCAGAAACACCACTTTACTCTATCGGCGGGACGATAGAGGCCGGGCAACTACAGTGAAGAAACGGATAAGCCAGGGATCGGGAAAAGGTAACTTACACACTACAGTTAATGAACAGACTCGTATTCAATATATTTACATTTATTCTACACACTAATTATTATTTACACTATATATACATGTTAGTAAGTAGCCTACGACTAACGGTTCTTACACTACTAGGTTATTTACAACTTATCCTACAAACTGTCTTAATTACAGGTGAGCGGGGACAGTAAGCGGGCGTACAAGCGGTGCGACACGGTAATACGGTGATTAAACAGTGAAAAAGGTGACCAGCACTAATGAATCGGCCATAAGCAGACGACGGACCAGGAGGGAAAGCAAGCTTTAATACAAGCATACTATGACTTACTATGGCTTTTATTTACTATGGCTTGGCTAATTAATGGATGATTCCGGACTTATGATATGCCGAATCTAGTACCTCCAAGTCACCTCGCAGAATATGACGTGCTCAGGTAGCCTGGAGGACGCCCGGTAGTTAGCGGTGACGGTTTGGGGGCGGAAGCAGTGGCAAGCCTAACGGTTGGAAATTTAAAGAGACTACGGTAATGTCAAACTGAAATAATCATACCTCCAAGTCACCCTGCAGAATATGACGTGCTCAGGTAGCCTGGAGGACACCCTGTATAACGCGGTTACGATTCTAACCTTCAGCCGCTCTCCCGTTCTACACTCGAACGGAAGTGTCTCCTGGTTGGGAGCTAATGATAGTACCTCCAAGTCACCCTGCAGAATATGACGTGCTCAGGTAGCCTGGAGGACACCCTGTATAACGCGGTTACGGCTTTACGCTTGCGGGCTCCACGGATGGGGCGGTCGCGTTTTACAAACTCTAAACAATTTCCGAAAAGTACACACCAGCCAAATAATACCTTTGATTTACCAAACCTTTATTTATCAAACCTTGATACCTACTTCCGTATCCTGGGCTGCTTCCTCTCTGGATTTACGGAGAGGTCGGTGTCGGCACGTCTGATAGGTACTGGCGGTAGTAACGGACTCCTGTTGACGCTCTGAAAAATCCTCAAGCTACTAAACGCTGCCAACAGCAGAAGTAGGAGAAGACGCGGTAGTGATGCGCGGAATATGGCAACTACGTGACCTTTTACGGACTTGTTTGTTTTCAATCTCGGGGTCCTTCCCTTTCCGCGGGCACAGGAGTGCCGGGGACAATATGCGCGGTTCGCGTTTCGAGATTCACGTACTGTCTGCAGCTCGGCATATTTGAAATGTTTATACAAACGGATTACTACTACCTATCTTACAAATATTAATTATACTATTATTAATGAGCAACTGACAATACCACTATTAAGGGCGCGGTACTAAAATGTTTAAAATATCTTTTGAATCAGGCAAATAGCACCTAGTTACATATTTTAATTCTATAAAATAATCACTTCGTTACAATGTGACTAAAAGTTTCTGAGTCAAAAATATAATAACTGTTAATGATTTATTACAATAGTGAAGCTATTGCAAAGAGAGGAAAAATTAAAGGTTTCTAAAAAATACAGAAGGTAATTTAAATTAGGCCCACAAAATAAATAGTAGAATTTAATACTCAAAAAAAAGCCTAATTTCCTTAAGTTGATCACTCAAGATTAATAATTTGATTAACTAAATTAACCAATAAAACAAAGTGTTATTAAAAATTAATATCGAAACTGAATTTCCAAAATTGTCGTAAAACTCATCAAAAGAATGTAGTTACTGCTAGATAGAAAAATGAAATATGTAAACATTAAAAAAAAACTTTGTATGACTATATAGAAATTGACTTTATGAAAACTACTTGTAATTAGTAATCAAGGTAAATAAGCTGTAAGCTGAATGTTAGACAACTTAAAAGCTGGAAAACTTCAGCTTTCGATAACTACTGATTATTGGGGAGGTTTTCGTGATTAAATAAACTGTCCAGACGAGACAAAAATTAACTAAACTTAGTAAGCAAAAAACGGAACCTGCAACTAACCGAGTTGCATACAGAAAAGCAAAAACATGAATAATTTGCCAAAGGTAACTACAACGTCCAACAGATTCTACTCCAGTAATTGCCAAAACTTTAATTAACTAATTAATTGACATCCATGCAAATTCTGCCGAAATACATCTACATAAGCAACTACGACTTTAACAAAAGTTCAAATTTAATCAAAATTAGGCAAATTATCATAAGATTACAGAGAAACACTAAGATAATAGTTTTGTTTTATTTACTTCGATGAATCCCACCGTTACAATATCTTCCAATTGATTTCCGTTCGATTGAATCCTTGGCCAATCCCCACTCTCGGTCGCTTGTCCGCGTCGGTTAACTAAAGTCTATTCTACACGCTGAGGGTAGGTTCACAACGGAGTAAAAGAGTGTATGTACTCTCCGTTCACTCGAGGTTCACGGAATATTAAAAAAATGGTAATGAATAACAAAAAATGAGATAATTACAGATAGATAGTATTTTTCATGGTAGTATTATTAATAGACTAAACAATGTAACGCAATTTGAACAAAATTTCGTTACAAGATATTAGAGCGGGTGAAACACTATGTGTTGCCTAATACAGACACAGTAAATACCGTTGCTGGTAACGGAGTAACCGGTAATGGATAGTGGTTGTACAAAGCTCAATTTACTCAAAGGCGTTGAGGTTCTGAAGTGGGTAGTTACCACTTCGAGGTCCCATCACTACCACTCTCGAAAATACTACGCCACCGGCAAGACAACAGCTTTGTTTTACTTCCGACTCATTACCATTATCATTAGTGTTCTAGGATAGTTTCCGTCATGTACAAATTAATAAATATTACAAATTTTAATAAAAATAAACTTTTGACATCCTTTTGGCATAGAGGTTTATTTAACAATTAATTGTTTTAAATAATTTATTGGGCAACGGCTTAAAACTCAAAAAAGGTGCAAGGAAACAATGTAGGATGCGACAAATAATTATAGACAATAACCCCTCTAAGAAGGATTAAACAAAGTAAATAAAATAAATAAACATAAGCTCTGTATTAAAATATGGCTCTACAACAAAGGATTAAATTATTAACAATAGCACCACACATGCATTCACAATTAAAGATAAACATGTCGAGATAAAATAAATTTATGATATAAATTTGTATTCGTGTAATTAAATGTGACTTTAGACATTACAACAAAATAAATATAATTCCAAAAATTGGTGACTAACTAATAAAATTAACCCATGCGACAAAGTTAAATAAAAGGAATTGCAACTTTTAATTGCTTGTTTCCGGATGAATTCGTCAAGGCAAGCTGAAATTTGAGTTTACAGTTAATGCAATATTTTTTTACAAGCATCGTGCAAAAAACACATATAAATAGATATTATTTTAACCAAAATTAGCACAAATCATTATACTGGATGTTCCGTGAAGGAGTTCCCTTTTGGAATTGGGATAATTCGTAGTAATTGCTAAATTGTGGCAGATTAAAAGAAAGAAAGTGATTGTTAAATGCTAGGTGAAACGTCCAGGGTGAACTTGATCAGTCAACTTGCCACCTCCCCTCCAGTTTTTTTAATTCCAGTTTTGCTGGTACACTTTTACATCAAGAACAGCGTAACACAATTAGTTTTACATCTAGCACACCTTGATGTAATAAATAAATAAGGGTTGTATTTGGAAAAGACCAGACTACTAACGCTAGCCCTCTCATTTCACATTACGTTTTGGAAACTCGGGCACAAATAGCCTATAGTTAGCATAAATTGGAACAATCACTCTCAAAGTTAATACATTTAAAGGGTGCCATATAAAGGTTTAACTGTTTTTCTTAACCTTTCTAATCACGCCCTATTTGTTTGAATTTTAAGGACACAATTCCCACACCTAACATAGACTACCGCAAGACTGTTTACTAGAGATGTGTCGTATTTGTATTAGTGCAGGCGCCAAGAAACACTCCGTTTAAAAAATCCGTAGGATCCATTCGAGTTGATGATTTACATTCAGAAAGATGTAAAGAATGAAATTCTAAAGGTTGCCAAACAAAATTGTCGGAAGTTTTTTCTTTTTTTTCACAAAAAAATAAGATTATTACGGGAGCGCGCAACTCCAGCGTCATAAAAGTAAAAAAGTAATATTTTGATCTCAAACTTTTAAGGCATGTCTTTTTAACGGTTTTTCACAACATTGTGGAAAACGAATTTTTTGAAATGAATGTTTTTTCGCGCCCGATCTATATGATTCGTATAAATTATACAACTCTTTCCGATGAATCGTATAGTCCGCATCTTTGGCACCGGTGTAGTTTCGTATTCGTATACTAATATACACGTAGTAAGGTACTCAGATAGAAATGATTCGAGGTTAAAGCAGCACTGAAAGACAAAGACTCGAGTCGTCGAAGTTTACTGATTCCGATTTCGTATCTTATTATTGTCAAGAATCTGGGCTAATACTGACCACAGACCTGTGATACTGACACTGACTGTTGTTTCACGGGTCCCATTACCCATTGTATACATCGCCCTTGCTTGTGACAAATCGTATTGTTCTTGGATACGATTTGTACTGTGTGACTGTTGTTAGTAATGTAATATTGCTGTATCGGAAGTAAAGGAAAAGAAGTACGTACAAAACACTTATTTGCCTTCGACAATAGCTATCGATCTCTGTGAGAGTAGGAATTCAAAATAAAAAATAGAATTGTTTAGATAGTGTAGGTCTTCTTTTTATTTGTTGCATCGTCTTCAACCTAAATTAAATTCACACTTTTACTGTAACATTATGTATTCTCGTTTTTATCTACCTCTGCCTTATTTAGTTATAGATATTAGCAACAATGTTTATTTATCTTTCCCGTCCATCGCCGGCCTTGCCCTTGCCGATATTATATTCGCAACCGACGAATATTAGAATACAATATACCTACTTCATAATTCATTGATTCCTAACTCCTACCTACCATCGAATACGACTAGTACAAGTGCCGATGTGATCAGTCTAACTGAATTAAAGAATTGATTTCGAATCAGTGTACTTACCTACTATTTTCCTATACGGTCTTCTCATGTTTTAGTTCGCGGTGATTGATTCATTCCGATATTAAGGAATGGAAGGCATTCAGCGAGGTAAATAGTTCGATTGTACAAGTTCATTCGCGAACTACCCACCTCTAGTCGTTTGCATGGAGTACACGGAATATGTGAACCGTATGTTGTAATGTCATCGTAGTTTTCAATCATTTTTTGTAGTTTATGCACAAACGATAGTGATTGCGCCATTGCCAAGAGCGTTTTATGCGGAAACCAAAGCAAACACCACTCCACAAAAATAATCCCACGCTGTCGTGTTGTTAAGTTAACTGGAGAGAAAGTGGCAAGCTACATATAATTTTATATACATTTATCCTGGTTTCCTGCAAATTCCAGTCCGAATACCAGTTATACTGGTTATATATATTACAGGTATATAAATGAACAAAATACATAAATTTCTATGTGGTGTGTCTATCTATATTTATATATTTTTTTATGAAACCGGCTCTGAAAAATGGCAAATATTTCCGGCACCATCTAATGGCAATATAGCTTGGTATATATATTTTAAATAAAACGGTGATAAAATGTATCCTTTTTGATTTGCCATGGCACTTACTATTTTCCTTGGCAGGTGACTATTTTCCTTAAATTACTATCTATCTACGACATAATATACACATATTCTGATATTTTAGTAGTTCACGCACAATCTTTTAAAATTATTGTCATATACATGTACGTTATAGATAGCAGCACATAAATTTGGTTGTTCTGATTCATACAATACGCACTTTGTAAACTTTGATTCATTGTTTAAGAAATTGACTTATAATAATAATAATAATAGTAACACCACATGAAATTACAACCCCCTTTATCCCTGAAGGTCTGAAATGACTTTGTGTGGGAGAGGGCTACACATTTAGAGACAATGGACACACACCCAATATCCGAGTATACTACGATTAATCTCTCTCACAGAAAAATCCCAGTTCCTCGACCGGGAATCGAACCCGGGACCCCGAAGTTTCGAGGCAAGTACGTTACCTCTAGACCACGGAGCCATAATATTGTTCATATCGTTCATCCAATTTAATAAGCGATAAATCGATTTGGTGCTTAACATAAGGGGTTATACGCAGTTGCAATGCCCAAGAAAGACGTTTTTTTAATAATTTTTTATACAGAGGGATTTTATTAAACAAATACAAGTAATAATTATTTAGATAGTGTCTACTTTTAAGTTACTAATGACACTTTGATCATGTAAAAATATTGATGTATACTGCTCCTGTAGACGATCTCCCGAAAGTCCTCCAAAAAAAGGCGTTTGGCGGTGATCATGATATGTCTGGTTTGGATTATCTGAAATCAAAAAAATAGGTCAGATTCTTTTAATGGATAGATGAATCTTGAGATTGATCGAGGGAATAGTCAAAATTTAAATTATTGAGAAAATGGCGACTATGCAAAAAAAAAAATTTGAATTTTCGACCAACATTTTCGCGAAAAATTGTTTAAAAAAATAGAAATAAATATCGGAAATCTTATTCCTTCGATCAATCCCTGAGGAATATATCTGAGAAGGTTGTGTTAAAATTTCAGATCGATCGGTTGAGCCGTTTTTGAGATCTCGTGATCACCGACTTTGAAAACACTGTTTTGAGAAAAACGCGTGTAAAGTTTCAGAAGAAGTTTACACATAGTTAAAAAAAATTTTCTTCAACTTACATGGTGTCTATTCCAGGGCCATAACATGTACCCTCTGCAACATCAGCAACTTCTAATAGGTCGAGTTGATGTTGTCGACGAGCCATTCTTTCTTCGCGCGTGCTCCCATGCACTCTCGAGTCGGAGATCATGACACGCTCTGAAGCGTCCTTACAAATATGGGTATATCTCCGAAAATATTTACCGGATCGGTTTGAAATTTTCAGAGAATATACTCAAATACATGTACATGTACACTGATGTCGATACTCTTCTTGGTCCGCTGTAAACATCAAGAACTTAAAATACCACAACGTAGATACATAAATGTTTTCAGATGCTTCACCTGGTCGCTTAGATTTTCTCACTTTTTTTAGTTTTTTTTCGAAAAGCACTTCTTAAATTATTAATTTTCTTCTTAGTAATATCAACTGTTGCACTTTTTCCCACACTTTTATAACATTCTAGTAATTTTTCGTAGGCTTTAATTTTATCGCGTCGATTTGGATAAGATTTGGTTTTTATTTCCCACAAACAAGGCAATTGTCTATATCAATCAATAAATTCGCTTAAAAACAGTACTATTGCTCGATTCTGTCATTTTGCTGCAAAACAGTACAACTTAAGATCGAACTGTCGTAAATCCATACATATCAGTCTATCGCGAGATTCAAGTAAACTGCAGGCTCAGACCTGTCGACGGCCTGTATGTGTATTGACAAATTTCAACTGGTGATAAGTAGAGCTGTCCGAGGTCACCTGGCCGCCAGAGCCGTCATATGACTCATATGTTTACATCATATAATACTTGAATAAGTATATTAAATGGCAATAAATTTTAACAATAATATTACATTTTATAAAAATTTGTATAAAACTCACCCTTTTAAACAGATTTATGAAGTAGTTTGGTTGTCGTCATCACAAAGTGGGGAAGATCTATAGTATAATAGCATCAGGTATGTTTCTACAGCTGTCTCTGTCAGCGATGTTCGCTTTGGTGAAAAAATATGTTTGTATTTTGAAAATGACCGTTCGACATCTACGGATGTAATACAGGCATAAGTAAAACAATCTGTGAACTCACTTAACGAAGTTGTAGATGCACCATCACAAATTTGTCTTAATTTGCTAAAATCAGGATCTTTCTGTAATACACTCTCGAATTTTTCACTAACGAGATTATTTTTTGCGTCATTTATAGCCTGTAGCTGTGTTTTTACGTCGTCCACTATTTGCAGCGATTCCACTAACGACAACGAACTATTTTGCAATTTTTCTATTTCGTCGTGTAGTCCCCTATAATTGTTATTAATACTTTTTAAATCTGTTTCAAGGGAAACGCCTTGAAAGCTTGTCTGGCTTTCCCTAATAGCTGCAGCCTCGTTAGGGTTGAACTGTAGTATCACAGCTTTTATTTGTTGAAAATATTCAGCATAAAAAAAAGCCGTGGAAATGTTGGTTTAAGAGGGTCCAGTACACGTACTATAATATTTAAAATAGAATTTTTTTTACAATCTGTCGTCTCGTCAATACATAACCAGAGACGTGTATTTTTTAATCCACATTTAATCCTATTTACAATGTCTTCACGAACAGCTGGAATATATCTACATAACGATGTACGACTTGGTAAGTTCATCTGGGGATTGTATTTATTCCAAAACTCCCGAAATGGTTGTTTATCCAGTATGTGTAGCGGAATATTACAGGCTATTAACATTAACAATAAATCACACATAAACTGAGTTGTCAAAGGCATGCCATTTTTTTATTTTGATGTTGCACGGTATTGATATGACGACGACAATCTGTTTTGTGCCAGCACATTAAGTCTTGATTGCAAACTTTACAAATTATTTTGCATAAATTTATTCACTGTGTCCGCGTACGGTCGTTTTTAACCTTTTGGCGCATTTGACATTATGTATAATTTATAGGTACAACCTCACGCATTAACCTTTCAAATAAAACTGCAGCGTAAATCACTTCTAAATCGGCACGTGTGACGACAGCGCAAGACCGTGGCTGTACTCCAGGCACGTCGGACAGCTCTAGTGATAAGCAAATCGGCATTTCTAGACTGCAGGCGAACTGTATGTGAATGGGTACCTTTACGTTTGGCGTATACACAACACGAATATAAAAACGTTTTTAATTTTAAAAGGACTACGACCTTTGCAAACGTAGCAGATAGCCGTTATTATTATTAATACGGTATTAATAGTGGTTGTGGAAGCCGCTATAAATAAATATTACTATATAACTACTTTGTTTACTACTACTGTTATAGTTTGAGGTCCTTTTTATTTAATAATATTGTTAGTTTTTATTTAATAATATTGTTAGAATGCATCTTCTTATGTTTTTTTATTAGATTGAAAACAAGTTTTTCATATCGTATAATCAGGGACTTCAATCAGCTTTAGTCAATTATGCATAAGATGATATCGTGCGGAAGAGGTTAATAAGATATTACCATCGGATATTACCAAGTAATTGGGTCAAGGAGTAGTTTGTCCAAGTTTTTTTTACTGAAAAGCAATACTAATACTACTCTGGTAATTTCTAGCACATCTGTCTTCCAAACGAACGAAGAAAACAGGAAAGAATTACAAATTGATTCCCGGAACCTTTAAATTCTGAAAAACGAATCAGAGATCATATACTAATCTTCAGATGAGAGTGGTTATAAGTTATAAATTTAATGTAATATTAAAATGGCATTTTTGACATTAATGCTTTTAAGTTGACCTGAAATGTTTTCTTAGCCGCCTCTCAAGTCACCGAGGTAACTCTCAGAAAATCCTAGGATTTTGTGTTGAGTAATGAGAGACGAGGCCCTACAGTTTATTGTGGAGTCCGAACCACACCTAGGGCATTGACAGTTCTCTCCCATCTTAATCCAACAAATTACAAATAAAATTTCTAATTTACTCCGGGATGGATTCGAACCATGGATATTCGGTAACAAGTAAATAGCTATAAGCGCTTTACCCAATCGACTACCATGCCCCATGCCCGGAAATAGAGGGTCTTAAACAACAAATACAAGTTATACTATTATTTTGTATCACTTTCCTCCACATCCATTGATAGGAGGCTCTACAGTAAATAACTACCAATATTCTTACTAATATTTGTTTTGTTGTTTTGATATGGAGCTATTTCTTGAATAATTGGGTAAAACCATTCATAGTACGTATTTTTGTTGAGATATAATTTTTTTTTGATGTGGTAGTGGTGTCAACTAAAACCAAAATAGTTACGTTTAAAACAAGTAGTGTTTAAAGCACAAAAAACGTTTAAAATAAGGTTGTTTTAAACAGTATATAACCATGGTTTTTTTAAGTGTTTTACACATTTGTTTTATTTTATATTCACTTCAAATGAACAAATACTACACACACTAATGCGGAAAATAACTTTTTCCAGACGGGGTACTGTAAAAAGCCATTTTCTATACTTCTTTGCATGAAGAAATTCAAAATTTCTACATTGTTGTAGAAAAATTAGTTTTTTGGATATCATTATAATATAATAATAATATAATTAATTGAGCATGAAAGTTCCTTTCCTGTTAATCTGATATATTTTTTTTAAATTTTTGTCTAAATTAGTTAAATAGATATTTAATAAAATTTGAAATTTTACTTTAAAATGCAATTTTCGTATCCTCTCTTACATATACGCTATTTCGTTGTTATTTTTTAAGGTTTTAGGTTTATTAAAATTTTATTAATTATTCACCTGTTTATAATTTTATTGTTTTCTGTAAACAAGAAATTATTTGTAATTAAAATCCTGATTTTTCAATTAAAAATATTATTTAATATTACAAATACTATACTTCCGAGAGCGTAAGTCTATAATGGCTTTACCAAACGACAACGGTGGCAGCACTACGCAGTAAAAAGTATGGGGTACGGGACATTATCGGTTTAAAACTGTTTAAAGCGTGTTGTTTTACAAGGTGTTTTAAACTGGTTTAAACCAAAAAACAGATTTAAACCAAAAAAACAGATTTAAACAAAAAGGCATGATGTTTTTTCAATCCTGGTAAAGCACGTATGTAAATGTCACAATACCTTTCAACAGTAATCGACAAAAGTCATGGGTTGCTGTGAATTTATGCATAACGTCATTAAATACATGTAAATTCCAGAAAATATGGATTTAAATCCAGTGTTAAATTGCTCCACCGATGCTTCATGGAAGAAGACCACAAAACAGGAATAAAAATATGATATGAAGGAATATTACTAGTTGTCTATTGTAGCACTCCCTAAAGTTGGATTTGAAAAACTTGTATAGCAATATAATTGTTGTCTATTACATCCGTAACAAGTATGAACACTGCTCCAAAGCATGCTTGATTTATCAGTACAAAATAATGTTGACTTCACTCTTTAAAAAAGAAAAAAGACATCAATTTTGTCTATATATTCAGCAATACATTGTAAGTAAACCTAAATATGCCCAATTAAGGTTATGTAAAATATACTATACGCTCTTGCAAAGATCTTTTAACGAAACCCACGTCTTGCTTCTGATAGTGAATATGAGTACTTTGTTCCAAAATATTTTTAATTAATAAATATTCAGTTTTACCTCCTTTGTCTTTTTTAGGATTTGTTACTACCAATTGTTTTATATATGTACATAATTATGTCTCAAAAAATTAATTCCAGAAAACTTGGTCGATGGAATTTATCTTGGCATTATGCTCAATGAGTTACGAGACTACTGTGGTTTTCTTACGTTATTTTTCACAGTTTTATTACTTTGCAAAGCTAAGACAGGGAATAGAGCTGAAATAAAATTTATGCTGCAGGGTGTTGAAATATTCGGGCCAGATGTGGCTCCTCGAACGTGATTTTTGGGTTTCTTTAAAGGTGTTAGATGCACAAGGGGCATCGAGTTTTATCTCTTGGTTTTTCTTGATTTATGCACCTTCCTGGTTGTTTTTTGCAGTGCATCTTACTACGGCGGGCATGAATATCAATATTACCTCAAACGTTCTACAAAAGAATTTAATTGAAAATAATTTCCTTGTTTTGTCGCAGTTTAGTTAAAGTTTAATATCCGGGTACGACGTTGTATTTAAATGGGGATCAAATAAACATAAAATATTGGATTTACTTTAACATAATAGATACAAGACAAGAGTTTTTCTATAAAATAATGTACCTTTTCCAGATTATTCGCTATTATTAGGTGCCGGAAATATTGGCCATTTTTCAGAGCCGGCAGTTGCAAAAAAATAAATAAATATGAATATAAATAAACACACCACATAAAAATTGTTGTGGTGTATTTATTTAGCAACACGAAATCGTGCGGATATTTTTGTGAAATGGGGCTTGGTTTGGTTCTCGCATAAAACACTTTTAATAATGACGCTGTCACGTCCGTTTGAGCATAAACTACAAAAAATGATTGGAAACTACGATGAACTTACAACAGATATGCATTATTCGCGTTAAAGTATTCGTATGAGTTTCAAGTTCAGTCTGTATAAGTATCAACTGCTAATTTGTTGAATTTTATACCGTAGTATTAAAATTTCACGGATATTGGTATAAAACATACAACGCATGCTCCACCGAACGTGTGTAATGGATATGACCAAGTTTCATTAAAGATAATTTATTGTACGTTTTACGTACCCATACCGAATTTAAAGTCTAATGCCCTGCCGTACATGATACAACAATGATCTAACTCTGATATAACTGTTATGCGAGGAACGTGATATGAATATCACCTGTACTCTTTAGGATAGTCTGAGAATTGCGTATTTTTCCTTCACCGCATTAAGATTTCATCACAGATTGATTTTAATTACCGAATGACAGGAACGTTTTCATTGGGCTCATCCTTAATAAGACAAAGCCTTCGAAAAATTATCTCTCAAAACTTTTTGTATTTTCTTATCTCGAGAGGGCCATAACTACAAGATATTCGCAGAAGGATTCCAAGTAGTCGGAAGACAGTTTTAGAAAAATATGCTGTAATTACCCCAATTTTTTTTAGCGAGAACCATGTTCGAAGAACTTTATGTGACCATGTCATGATGACCATGACCCAAATAATTGTCTCTATTAATACCAAACCACAACATATCATGCGTTATGCTGATGGCTGATGAAACTATCAAGAGGAAACGTAAATTTGGTTGTAGATTTTTAAAAGCTTGGAGTAGGCAGGTACTAACTCACCAACTATCCGTTACTGTCTTCTCATAATAAAGCAACACAGTTTTTATGATGTCTCGTGTTTCAGATCATAATCAATCATTCTCTTTCCTATTGATTGATTTTCCGCTGGTGATTTTCACTGTAGTCACGGGTTCTTTGTGATCTAGTTGGCACAATAATAAAACCATGTTTGGTAACCTATCAATTCACGTACTGGCAATGCGTGTATTCGAACTGCTGGAGCATTTTTTTTACATCACATTATTCGCATTGCTCGTTGTTCATCAGTCAACGATGTTGGTGAATCATCGCATAAGCTGTGATGCATGAACTCTTATAAATGTGGTTCACACTATCGACATTTTCTTGTTTGACGAACAACTAGCCGTTCCTGGCTGGCCGTGATCTGACTTCCCAGTCAAATATGTATCTTTGAAATTGTTTGTACCACACTTCAATAATCAATTGTCCTAAAATAATTGTTGTATGCCACTACTGGTGCTTTAATAAGCTCGTCGAATATTGTACAAAAAAAATAACATGATAGTCACGACTTGTAAATGTTGATATTTTTAAGTCTTTCGGTATTTTTCAGAGAATGCTAAATTTGACTTGCTATGTTTACAGCCAAGGGCTAGCTTTTGTAACGCTACCTACCTGACACTTCTAGGAATTCAAGTACCTGAATATAACACAATTCTTGTATTTACGGATCATTTGCCATTAATAAGAAAGGCAAAACCCTAATTTTGTGGCAAATGCAATACGAACCTGACAATTCGTCCGTTTATCAAATATATACATTAATATATCTGTCTGCATGAAAACAATTTGCGAAAAAAAACTCGGAAATATCTATAAAAAACACAAGAAATTTAAAAAATCTTTATCGACGTGCACTTACGTCGATAATACTCATATCAATTTGGCGTGAAAGATATAAATTATTTTAATTAAAAAATATGATTTTCATGTATTTAAAACAAATCGGGTGAAGAAAGTAAGGTGAGACGAATGAGACAAATGAGGAAAATAAGGTAAATGAAACAAATGCGACTAATAAAACAAATAAGACAAATAAACTAAACAAGATAAAGGAAATAAATAAGATAGATAAGATAAACAAGACAAACAAGATTAACAAAAGAAAAAGATAAACGAGATACATGAGACAAATGAGATAAATAGGATAAATGAGATAAATGGGATATATTAAAATAAGATAAATAAATGAAATAAACGATATAAACGGGGCAAAGAAAAATATGAGATAAACGAAGCAAACGAAACAAACGAAGTAAAATGAATAAATTAATTTATTTCTTACTCATTTCATATTATACATGATGAGAAAGTACAGTGGAAACAGACTTTACTTTTTTTAATTGAATGAAATTAATTTTAAAACCGTTTACTCAGTAACGGCTAATCTGACGAGAAATTAAGAGTTTTTTGGGCACATTTCCTCATTGTGGACAATTTTTATTTGAAACTTTTTTTTTGTTTGACGCAATTTTTTTTTAGCCCTATTGACACTTGCCCTCCCTAATGCACCGATTTCACTGATATTCAATAGGGTTTTTCCTTGGACCTCGTAGATAGTGTATGTAAAGTTTCAGATTTCTACGTTGAGTTGTGTTTGAGAAAATGTAAGCACAACAATGACCATTGCGCACTAGCAGTCCACTTCACAGCGGCCAGTACAGTACAATCCGTACAGGAACATTATCACGAGTTAAAACTCACTATTTTTGAATTTCAAGTGTAGCGTACTTTATTCTTGCTTCCTTACTGACTGTACACACTTGCTGGCCGCTCTAGGCTGGTCGCTTTCTCGGTTGTGTATATACTGGCCGCTTAATACGCGGTACCCTAATAGTTTGCATACTGGCTGGTTCAGAAATAATATGCCAAACTTCTACAGTGTATAACAGAGCCTAAAATGGCAAAACAGTTGTTATGATCACGTGTTCAAAAACCAACCTTTTCCTAGAAATAAGCAGGAAATAAGATTTTTTTGTTTCCTTCAAAACTATTGTAGAAAAAAATTGCAAAACACAAACCAAACTTATTGCTATGTAACTATATATTTTTTAGATTTTTCTTATGCGTAATGGGGTACATTACAGTGGGGGCGCTTTGATTAAAAGAAAAAAAAATTGATAAAACCTGTATAATTCTTATTAAGGAGTAAAATGTACTATGCTAAAAATGTCTCTTGTTTTTTTTTAAAATACAGCACTGTTTTCAATAAAAATAAAAAATATCCAAGGTAGGCCATGCCCAGTATCTTGAAAATGCAACTGTTTCTAAATGTTGTTGTTATTGTTGTATTTATAAAAAAAAATTGTTTTTGGCAATACTTTACACACCCTGTATCTTGAGAGTGGTTCATTTTTGGATGTATGTCCATAAGAACGTTTTTGCTTATTATACTATTTCTAAAACACCCTGTATAAAACACACAAAACTGTTTTATTCGTGTATGCTTTGGAACGGTTACAAATATTTTAGATGGAGTTCTGTAGTAGTTGTGTTTATGAGTTCAGGAACAAAACACCATGTTCTAGCTGACATGTGTTTTTTAATACACATCCACACAGGGAAATATGTAAGTATGTTATCGGTCTCCGAATGTATAACGACTCGACACCATGAGATAACAGATAACCCACAGCAGTTATATAATGTAGTTAGGTTATGGACAGCAAGCCAGCGAGCATGTGACGTCACTCTGCTAACCTCTACCCGAGGAATGTTTTCTAGTCTCCGCGTCGGGACAAGTTCTGTTGCGATTAAGTTTCTGAAAAATTTTATTTAATTTTGTTTATGGTTACAGTGACTTTTAATGCCTGTAAATTACCATTTTCAGTTGAATTCAAAATTTGGTGGCCAGACCTATTGGTTAGAGCGTGTTATGCGGCCATTGCCCGACACGCGTGATTGTTTTGCTGACTACGGGTTTGGGGTTTCGGAGATGAAATTGTGGTAGTATTTTAATAAGTAATGGCATTTCTATTTAAATCTGGTATTATGTGGCCCACGCGGCCTTTCACTATCTAAAAAATTGCTGGGTTTGGTTCCCAGCTGTGACAGATGGCAATATCGAAAGAATGCTTGTGTGCATATTTTTTCAAAGTGTAACCCCCTATTGCACAGCTTTTGTTTCTGGATATGATGCTTGCCTAATTTATGTGGTGTATTAAAGATGGTTAGATCTTAATTTGAGAATGTTCATTTCGAGGTTCATTTATAGCTTTTTTTTTAATTCAAGTATTGCTATTCCCAATGGAAGAAAAACATCTAGACCCTGAAATTTGTACGGATACGGAAGTATAATTTTAGTATACAAATAAAATCAACTCATAAATTAACAAAAAATGTTTTTATAATTTTTTATTTCAAAAATGTTGCTGAAATGTAGAGTAAAGACATGTTAAGTACATACTTAAGTAATAAAAAATTATTTTGTTTTTATGTTACCTTGTACTTTAATTAATAAATAATTACTTGCAATAATTTATCTGACTGTAAAATAAAATATTCAGCTTTGAACAACTGTTGTAATATTTTGTGTTCATTTTTTGTATTCCAAAGCCACCTTATGTATAAAAAGGTAATTAGAACAAAATTGCATTTTCTTATTTTCTTTTAGCTGTAATTTTGTTCGTATTTATCGCACATTTTAATACGACATAATAAATCAGAACCGTCATGGCACACTTAAATGGAAAACTAAAAATTATGTTATAAAAAATATTGACGTTTGAAATGTCACTTATTTGGTATCGTTGGATTCAGAAAATTATGCAGAATTCAAAAATGCAATAATATACAGGGTATTCTATTTAAAAATCGAAAGTTAGTGTCACTTCTGGCGAAACCGGAAGTAAAAAAAAATCATTTATATGTCAAAAAGTGCCGCTTATTATGTATATAAGATATCCCAAATTTCAATCAATTATCTTCAAAACTAAAGGAGAAAAGGAGGTGTACCATGATCCTGGTACACCCGGTATATTGAACTAGACTACTTCAGCACAAAGTAATCTATAAAAGATCTTGAAATTGTTATTATTAGTTAATAAGAAGTCCGTTGTGTAGCATGGCGCATAAAATAATGATGACAGAGATTTTAGGAAGAGTTCGTCTTAACCCTTCAAAATATAATTGGCCCTTCATTCAAGAGAAAGGAGTTCTGGCAGTGTTCTCCTAATAGCAGCCCTTATTGTTAGCATCTGTTCATAGGAATTTATTTAAACTAATGAGAATTGTCTAGGCGTCTCTAAATGGTTCAAAATTTCAGGTTCTATACATTAAAATAAGGGAAAAATTTAATATTAACATAGTTCAAAAATGATACGTTATGGAGATACAGGCAATTGAACATCTAGTAAGCTAACATAAAAATTCCTTATATTTCAGTAAAGTATTGACCAAACGGCCAACTGTAACAAACTAGTTTATGTCTGGAAATATCACATTTGGTTTACCTCAATTTTAAATAATTGCCTAAAGTGGTGTACATTCAGGGGTGGCGTCCTAATTTTTCAATGGGTTTTATTTTATTCAAGTGTATTTTGAATTAATAATTTTCAGATATCGATATTTTTTGTACGAAAAAACAATAAATAGTAAACTATACAATTATTGTTTTTTTTTTATAATATTTAATGTTTCTATGTTCTGCAGTTAATTGAACAATACAAATTAATCGATCGTGAAAGATTTTATTGTTAAAATTTGTCTGTATACCAACCTACTTGATACGCCAATAGCGTTATATATTAAAACAATTACTAAAGCCGGCCCGTTCTAATGCAAAATATCGTGCGAAGGTAAAGAAGAACGTACGACATGCGCCGAGAATTATGCATTTCAACACGTCCTCACCGACCAGTAGATTATCTGGGCACGGTTAATCAATGGCGTATAAGTGCGTTTACTGCGTTCCAGTTTATAGACACTTTTATTAGTTTTACTGTGCTTTTAGTAGTGCGTACATATTTGTATACCTTATTTTTTTGTCGTTGTGATGGACGCAAGAATAGATATTTTATTTAAAATATGTAGTGTCAGAAAATAGATATATACACTTGGCTGCACAAACAGCATAGAATACTATAGAAGGTTTATTAATGATGTAAGTGTACGCTGACAACCATAAACAACGGTTAATGGACATGACATGATAAGAGTTAAGCCTTCGTACGTTACACTATGCCCCTCATCGACGATCGATAGATTGCATTACAATGGGACGGCTTTAACAAATATAACAGTTATTTTTTCATATCGCTTCAGCGTAATTCTGTTGTGAATTAAACTAATTAGGCTATAAACATTAGTTAATGTTCTATTATCTCTACCGTTGCCCGAAAATTATAACTTAATTTTCAGGCTGAACTGCGGGAAACCTGGAAATTTTTCGATAGACCCATATTGCCAATCCAGGGCCTCTCTAAGGCTCTCGCCATGGGAGAGAAATGATTTTCAGTTAAAACAGAGCAAACAGGCACATAATAGATATAATCGCCATAGTAAGATAATTTTCTTTTGGCAACAAATTTATTGGTTAATATAAGGTCGTAATTTTGTTATTGGTGGATCCTTATAAAGGGTGTTTCTATAACAGCGCTATATTTCAAGGTTCAATAAAACATGATTTTCTGTAGCAAAGTATTGAAATATTTATTGAGTTATAATGTAGACATTTGGAAGTTATCTATGGAACAACACATCTGGTGAATGACCGCCACGGCTTTACTGGCACATGCGTACTGTTTTGACGACATTTTGAATAACGGTGTTGCATACATGTGGCGGTATTTCGTTGATATATCGTCTAATTTCAGCCTTCAATGCTTCAGTGGTCGCGGGCTTGTTAACGTAAACGTGTGACTTCAAATAATATAACAGCCAAAAGTCCAAAGGTGTTAAATCACAAGAGCGTGGTGGCCAATTTTGGTCACCAAACCGAGAGATGCCACGACCAGGAAGACTAGTGCAAGACCGTCAATGTTTCACGGGCGGTATGGCAAATGGCATCGTCCTGCTGAAACCACATGTCATGTCGTCGAGAGCAATATCTTCCAATTGAGGCACAAAAAACTGGGTTATCATAGCACGATAATGTTCGCCATTCACCCTTACTGCATTACTTGCCTCGTCTTCGAAGAAATACGGCAAAATGATTCTTCCAGACCACAATGCACACCAAACAATGACACGTTTTGGATGCATTGCATTCTCATGAATCATTCGTGGATTTTCGGAGCCTCAAATGTGGCAGTTTTGCCTATTAACGAAGTCATTGTGGTGAAAATGGGCCTCATCATTGAAAATGACTTTGTCCGCAAAATTGGCATTTACTTCTTGTTGTTCAAGGATCCAATTGGTGAACTCCCTTCGCTGTGCATGGTCTGTTGGCAGAAGTTGTTGAGTTAATTGGACTTTGTAGGCATAGAGATGCAAATCTTTAGTGAAAATACGCTGAAGAGTGGCTGTTATAACAATCAATTCTTGTGCACGATGATGATTCGACGTCCCTGGACTCTCGGCCACGCTCTCGCGAACTGCCGTGATGTTTTATTCTGAACGACCTCTACGAGCTCATGTCGTGTTCACATCACTAACCGAACCAGTACTTTCTAATTTTTCGATTATTCTTTTCGCAGTAGATGCATGAGGAACATTATTTCGACCAATTTCGACTCACTTTACGAATCGTAGCAATCAAACTTTCACAATTTTGATAATAATGTTTAACTATCATGTAATGCTCCATGTTTACTAACTCACATCGGTTTCCTATCGACCTGACATGTGATAATCTTGTGTCATCATGACAGCCAAACTGGTGCGCATTTCAAATCTTGCGCTGTTACTGAAACACCTTTTAGTATGAGTGCGGCCCTGCTCATTTTTATGCATGCTATAAAGATTTAACTGGAATACATTTTTTATAAATTTGTAATGCTCTTAGATGTCAAATTTTTACGTTTGTAAAAAAATTTTTAAAAAATTAGGGCGTATATGCACGCCACAGAAGTCCAGAATTTATCTCGCGAAAAATCAAAAGTGACGTTTTCACAGATAAATTTGTTGCATTTGAATTCTTTTGAATACCAAATGTTTAACATCCTGTAGTCGACCGAAATTTTTCGCGCTCACTGGTATGAAAATTTTTCAGTATTTTTATATATGGCAGTGGCGTGTCGCAACTTTTATAAACGGGGAAGCTGTTACAAAATAAAAAGATACAGGTCCATATCTTGCAATTACTCGCCCATTATACCGTTTCACTAAATGGGCCATAACTCCGAGCGGCGTTATGAGGCGGAGCCCATCTTGTTGAAAATACATTTGTTCAGAAATTGCAGGTGGTAAATCCATCAAGATTTCTTCAATATCATTTTGTACGAATTCTAAATAACTCCCTTGTCAAAGGTCCTTGAAAGAAAATAGGTCCAATAGTTCTTGTTCCAATTACCTCATCTCACACATTTACTCCAAATCTTTCCTGAAAATTACCTTGCCTTAAATTACTTTGCCTCATTAAATGTTGATTTTCCTGCGCCCAATATCTAATGTTTTGTTTATTAAACATTCCATTGTTGGTGAATCTCGACTCATCAGAAAACAATATCAAAAAACAAAATTCGGGTTAGCGGTATTGTTCTGAAGTAACCAGTCACAATAAGCTAATCTTCGGTTGCCATCATCTTCGTAAAAATGCTGGTGCACTTGATATTTAAACGAGCAGTAACCATATTTTTTTAGAATCTTTCTTGCTGATTCATGAATAATTTACACCTCGGGGCCAATTTATCTATTAGAAGCAGTAGGATTCACTTCTACAATAGCCATCGCGTTAATTTCTGTCCCTTCATCATCGATAAAAGCTGCAGGATTGTTATCAATTCCTTTCCTGTTTTATTTCTCCATAATTGGAAAATATTGAAAACGTGGATGATGTGCGTTCGGATACCTTTGGGCATACAATTCTGCGGCGTTTCTGGAATTTTTTGTGGCATTCTCCAGAAATTAATAGCATGTCCACTTTTTCATCCCTTGTGTACATGTTAAACAATAACAACAATAATTAAAAAACAACAAACAACAACAAATTTAACGATAAAGAGCAAACTTATTAAGTTAACAATACACACGTAGTATTATGGGCGTACCACAAGGGACTATATTGGATCCAATACTTTTCCTTCTGTATATAAACAGCATTATAATTAAAACAATTTCAAGGCCATTTAGTATCTTATGCTGATGACACTGCCATTGTATTTGGGGAAAATTCAAGGGACACAGTTTATCGCAATGCAGAAGAAAGTTTAACACTGATTTCTAAGTGGCTAAACTTTAGTTTATTGAGCTTAAACATTCAAAAAACAAAATTACTAACATTCACCTTATTAGCTACCGAAAAACCTACTAGAGAATTACTGCATATACATAATAATACATGTTTACAACAAATAAATTGTAGTTGCCCCAAAATTGGGAAAACCAGTACTATCAAATATTTAGGAGTTATGCTTGACCATCATCTAAGATGGGACGAGCATGTTACTTATGTCACAAAAAAAATTAGACAACTTACGCATAAATTCTTTACTTTAAGGGATATATTAGATAGGAAAAATCTGATAACTATATATAAATCGCTAGTAGAATCACTGATTAGATATTGTATTAATATCTGGGGGAGGGGGGGGGGTTACGTAGTAATGTAATGAATATTCTGCAAATAGCGCAAAATAGTATTCTAAAGATAATTTTAAAGAAAAAAAATACTCTATTCCTCTACACAATTATATAAAGACGCTGACGTATTCAACATAAGAAATCTCTTTGCTTCTAACTGTTTATTACACATGTATGACAAGAACCCCTCACCAGCCCATTCTAAATATGAAACCAGGCTTATAGAAAATAGGTCTATAGGATTGCCATTAGTCAAAAAAAAGCCATACACAAAGATTTGTCTACTATCTCGGACCAAAGTTATACAATATTTTACCGCTGTATCTAAAAACCATGGGAAAGTTTAGTAATACAAAATTGAAATAAAAAAATTTATTACCCAAAATCATGATTCTATAAAGAATATCCTGCATTAAATGGAAAACTCGACCATAATAAGTTTGATATCCTCGAACTAAGTTGAAATAATATAAGACATTTACTGTACTCTAGATGCAAAAATAAAAATAGCCTCAAAAAAATTAAGTAGTCTCAAATTTTTTTTAAAACTATGCACTCGTACTTAAAATCGTCTCCGGAATCCAAAAATGTAAGAATATACAGGGTGCTCCACTTAAAATTTCAAAGGTGGGGTCATTTCCGGGAAAACCTAAAGTGATGGAAAAGTGCTAAATGTTGAAAACTTGGCCATTTTTGTTATATATTACCCCTGCCAAGTTTGAGACTTACATCTTGGAAAACTCTGGAAACTATGGCGTATCTAATGATTCCTTTGACACTCGGTATAATATGTATTAATTAACATTAACACTGCGCATTTAAGTCTCTCGGAATAATCTGGAAATTATCTCTGCCATAATTTTTCTAAGTTTCTAAAACAAGATGGAAATATAAAACATTTAGGGTGACTTTGTAAATGCCATTTATTTTTAAATTATGCATTAAATATTAAGGTATTTTTGGATGCATTTGTCAGGTTTGTTACCTTGACATAGACTTATTTGGTAACATCTAGAACACATATGTCATCTTTGTTCACCCACTATAGACATAAGACAGGGATTTTAAAGAGGTGTCTGTGTCGTCAAAGTCGCTGTTTAATATTCAGATTATCTCATGTTTTTTATAGGAATTATCACAATATGAGATTTTCTTGTGATCAGTAAAATTTATATAATTCTATGCATTTTACATTGAAGTTATTGTTGAATTTATTAATAACAATTTAAAACAAAATTGGCTTGTACTCATGATAAACCACTGCAAAATACATAGTTTGTTATCGCAGTAAATTAATTGTGGTTTTGATTCATAAAAAGGCAAGGTTACCAAAAAAAAAAATGACAAAATAACAAAGAGTGTCGACATAGTGTCTGATTTTCCTAAAACGTGACCTTGTTAAGACAACCGATTGTCTATTGATGTATCGAAATTTCATTTATCTCTTTGACTACCTATAACGGTACACGCCGCGCCGCGCTGGATATTTAAATTAATTTTTGTGATTAAACATATTTTGTTGTATCGTAGCTTTTTATTTAATTGATTTAATACGATTTTAAACAAATTAATACAATCGTCCGTCATGTCGGAAATGCAGCAACCACGCAACAATCGAGTACCCACTAAAGAGACCGTATCACCACAGCATAAAGAACCACTATATACGATTTACTCAAAGCAGCAAAGAAACTAATCAAATCACAGATTGTTACCAATTAATTTCACAGACATTGACTTGTATATACATATACAGGGTGTAACAAAAAAGCATGTCATAAACTCAATGGCAGATTCTAGGCAACAAATAGTGACGATATGACTTAACTTACCTCTATGCGAAAATGCTTCCAAAAATGTTTATGGGCCTTTAAAGTCGAAAATAAAAAATGAAAAATTTTCTCTAACTCTGGAGTCCTTGTAAGATATCTTCTAAATTTGGTACAATATAGCACTAGTAGTAGTTCAGTATTTTAAGTAATTATGATCAGTTTATCTCGATTCAAAAGACGGGAAGTGGGGGTCATGTGACCCATTTACCCCCCATTTTTTATGGGCACACCAATGGCACAAAAGAAATTTTTTTTTGAAAATAAAATTTAATTTTAAGTTTTTTTACTCTTACCTTTTTTTTCTACGTGCTTTAGTTTTCAAGCATTTAGCTTATTGGAATTGTGAATTAAAAAGCTCTAAAACAGAATTGAACAAATTTTTTGCGATAAGACTTTTAAATCGAATGAAATAGTGTCCTCTGAATAAACAAGCAATTTAATTTTAACAAAATAACTTTTTTGGAACTTATTGTAAACAATTTATTTTAAATAATTACTTTATAAATAAATGAACAACACAATCACTTAATTAAATAATTTAAAATTTAATAAATTGAACAGAAATTTATTCAGGCTTTATTTTATTACTTTAGCAAGTGCTCAAAGTGACCTCCGCCTTCATCAATACATTTAATACATCTTTTCAAAAATAAAAATATGATTTTATTAAAAAATTTGCTGCTTCTGGCGAGAACTATCTGCAGTATTTATAATTCTCTCTCTGAGATGTTCGACACTATCAACTTGCACAGAGTAGACCTTGTCTTTCATATAACCCCAAAAAAAAAAGTCAAGGGGGTTTAAGTCTGGCGAGCGGGCAGGCCATTTTATGGGTACTTCTGCTCCTCGCCCAATTCAACGTTCTGGAAATTGTTCCCCCAAAAAGTTTCTGACGACACGACTGTAATGAGGGGATGCCCCATCTTGAAGGAACCACATGTTTTCTTGTATCGGTAATGGTACTTCTTAAAGGAGATTGGGGAGATCATTTCGGAGAAAATTTAAGTATTCTGTCCCCGACAGACGGTGGGGTAGAAAAAATGGTCCAATTAAAAAATTGTCCACAATTCCTGCCCATACGTTAACTGAAAAATTGTTCTGATAATGCGTCCCTTTTTTTGCTCTCGGATTTTCGTCAGCCCATAAATGTGAATTGTGATGATTTGTCACGCCATTTCTAGTAAAAGTAGCTTCATCCGTTGACAAAATATTCTTAACAAAGTTATCATTTTCTAATTTCTTTTGTCGCAACCATCTACAAAACACAAGCCTAGGGGCATAATCTCCTGGGTGTAATGCTTGAACACTTTGAATATGGTAGGGGTACAGCTGTTGTTCATGTAACACTCTCCAGACTGTCATATGGGACATTCCTACCTCAGCCGCTAAATGCCTAGTACTTCTATCAGGATTTTCGTCAATGAGGTCTAATACCCTTTCCTCGGCGTCGGGTTCGCGTATTCGAGGTCGCCCACAGTTTCCTACGCTGAATTCTTTAGAGCTACCACTTTCCCGGATGCTTTAATGATACATAATTAAATTATTTAATATACCTAATACTAAATGCATTTCACTCGTCTCTGCAAAAGTGTAATTTGCCATTTTATTTTTTTAGAAAATTGAGCACTAACTAAGAAGCAGTATTAATAAGAAATGAGTAAACAATTTGACATAAACAAAACAATGTACCATTGTTTTGTTTATCAGCGACTGTCAGTTGTTTTCTAACGCACCTACTCTAGTGATTGTATATTTTCTCTTATTTCCTTTTACTAATCAGTAAAATAAACATACAAAATCTGAGATTTTGCACAAGAAATGTCTGTGAATAAGACATTATTATTATTATTAATTATTATGAAACTTTTGGTATACCATGCACTATTTTCATCATATATGGTTGAAGTTATTAAGTTATCGAAAGGTTAAACGATTTTGTTACATGCAAAATTTCAGGATTTACATTTTTAGTCTTAATTTTCCTTGAAAATTAAAGCACATAGGAAAAAAAAGAAAGAGAAAAAAACTTTGAATTGAATTTTATTTTCAAAAAAAATTAATTTGTTTGCCGTAGGTATGCCTATAAAAAAATGGGGGTGGGGGTGGGTAAATGGGTCACATGACCCCCACTTCTCGTCGCGCCAATATCCATTTGGCTTGATGACGGTCTCGGAAGCTAGGGCCAGGCAGGACTATTGCCTTTTTACCCTAGTCATCGCTGTAGACCTGGACCGGCCTCGTGCAGGGCGGGTTAGCTTACTTTACGAACGGCCCCACTCACAAATGTGAGCGATGCCGAAGATTTCGGCCAACCTCCCTGGGTCCTGGCTGATGAACCCTGCTGGCTAGGGCCTCTTCTGGCGCTCTTCTGTCTTCGTCTTCTTTCTTCGCCAGCTTGTCACCCCCGGGGGTAGTCATCGGTCTGTCAGGGACTGTGCGGATATTCTGTGACTTGGGATTGACTGCCAGTACACAAAGTGTCAATTGACACATTGTCATCTGGATCATCGGACAAGGTGAGGATGAACTGTGTAGCTCTAGGAGGTGAAGGCCTAAGTGCTTTCTTAGCACTTTCGTCCTTCACGGAGCCAGGGACACAACGGGGGCTGGTCGGTTTACTGACCGGCGCCCGCAAGGTTTGTGGGAAGATGGTTGGTTGCGTCATGTCTTTTCCGTGGGTTGGTCCATCTGTAAGGAAAGGATTAGTAATACTTACCCGTTGTCCAGTAACTGCACCTTCGGCCTCTTGTGCCTCGGTGCGTCGGCCGGGTCATAGGAGGTGGCCTCCCTGATCAGCGGGTTCCTGTGCTCCTCAGCTAAGGTGTACAGTTTCTTCGCTCTATCCCGGATGATTTCGGTGACTGGTGTGTACTCCAGGTCCCTGAAGATGTCAGCGTTTCTAACGTACCATGGTGCGCCCACCGCTGTCCTGATGGCCACGTTTTCCACGGCTTGGATCTTCTTCAGATAGGTCTTCGCTTGGTATCCCCATGCTACGGAGGCGTAGGTCAGCTGTGGTCTGATGAGTGCTTTGACTAGCAGAAGCTTGTTCCTCAGACTGAGCCTGCTCTGGTTCCCTACCATTGGGTAGATGAGAGCTCTCGTCCGCTTGGCCTTTACCACGATGGCTTCGGTGTTCTGTCTCCATGTAAGGCCTTTGTCCATGATTACGCCAAGGTACTTGACGGAATCGTGCCATTGGATGTCTTCTCCGAACATGGAAACGTGTCCTGTGGGGGTTTCCTTGCGTCCTTTCCTGAAGAGAATCGTCTGGCTTTTCTCCGCGTTGACTGCGACTTTCCACTTGATGCACCATTCTTCCAGAAGAGAAGCTGCCTCTTGGAGTCTTCTGGTGGCTGTTCTCGCTCTCCAGGATCTGGCCGTGATGGCCGTGTCGTCCGCGTAGAGTGCCATGGCGGTGCCTTCGGCCCTTGGGAGATCAGAGGTGAAGACAGCGAACAGATGGGGGGACAGCACAGAGCCTTGGGGGACTCCGGCTTCCATCGGTCGATACGTGGACACACAGTCCCTGATCTTCACGCGCATCTGTCTCCCGTGCAGGTATGATCTAACTAGTTTGACAAGTGCAATGGGATAACCCATACTCATCATTTTAGCTAGTAGACCATCGTGCCAGACCCTGTCGAAAGCCTTCGCAACGTCCAGGAGTAGTGCCGCCGTGACCTGTCTTTGGTTGAAACCTTTGGTGACTTCTTCGGTGATTCTGAGCACTTGGAGTTCCGTACTATGTCCTGTCCTGTACGCGAACTGTTCATCCGGGATGATTTTGAGCTCTTCGGTTTCTTCTTCTATTCTTCTCAAGATGACGCGCTCGGCTACCTTGCTCACAGCTGAGAGTAGGCTGATGGGCCTGTAAGAGGAGGGAAAGAGTAGTTCCTTACCTGGTTTCGGGATGACTATGACGTCAGCCTTCTTCCACCTGTCCGGGAAGTATCTGAGCCTCAAGATCCCATTGGTGATGTTCACCAGGGCTGCCACCCCTTTCCTGGGTAGCTTCTTGAGGGCGATGTTTCCGATATTGTCACATCCTGGAGCTTTCCTCGGCTTTTGAATCGAGATAAACTGATCATAATTACTTAAAATATTGAATTACTACTAGTGCTATATTGTACCAAATTTAAAGAAGATATCTTACAAGGACTCCAGAGTTAAAGCAAATTTTTCATTTTTTATTTTCGACTTTAAAGGCCCATAAACATTTTTGGAAGCATTTCCACATAGAGGTAAGTTAAGTCATATCGTCACTATTTGTTGCCTAGATTCTGCCATTGAGTTTATGACATGATTTTTTGTTACACCCTGTACAACTAGGTATATTAGTAATTATATCGGGAATTATATTGTACCTACACAATATATATTTTAGCCTTGTTCCAAGAGAATACCAGGAAATATTGATATTCATAAGAGCTTTGTAGAGTAAAATATTTAGTGTCTGTCCTATCATCGACCTATGCCCTTGTTGGCACAAAATGGTGAGTAGCTGAACTAAATACTTTGTGAATAATGCAAAATGACAATTGCGCCAATTGTTATGTTTTGATTATTTTATGAAACTATTAGTGGGTAGTAGGACAAATAAAAACTACTGTCCTTTAATTATTTAGATTGACCGGTTTCTGCAGTATAACCTGTATAACAGATTTAAAAGATACTAAAAAACACTTACCAATAATAAAACCTATTATATCCAATTTTAATTGGATTAGTCATAAATAACAAACAACACAATCAAAGTCAACAACAATAACTGACACATACAACATTAAAAAATAACAATGCAATAATTACTACAAATTTGATTTTATATACGTGACAATTACTATTCTGATACAGGTTAAATCCACTCTTCTTTTTGTTAATTTTGTGGCATTCATTTTTATCCTAATTCATATTTCATATTAGAGCATTGTTAGGTTAATGTTGTTCCTATTCTACATCTCTATTAATTAATGTCATTATCATACAAATTAAAAGACGATGAGTACGTCAAATTTCTAACCAGACTATTTAAAAATTAAACTTATTTAATAACGATTTATAAATTGTACTTAAATTATCTACATCTGTTCTTACATTAACACAATTTTTGTTACAATTTATATACATCATTTCTAGTAAAACTCTTGTCTAAATTCTGTTCAGCATCTGATATTTTTGTTTCTTCAAAGTTACATTTACAGTTTTGTTCTGTTACATACTGAACAAAATTTAGACAGGAGACTTTGACAAGAAATGATGTATATAAATTGTAACAAAAAATTGTGTTAATGTAAAAACAGATGTAGATAATTTAAGTACAATTTATAAATCATTATTAAATAAGTTTAATTTTTAAATAAAGTCAGGTTAGAAATTTGACGTAGTCATCGTCTTCTAATTTGTATGATAATCGCATTAATTAATAGAGGAAGAAGAATATGAGCAACGTCAACCTAACTATGCTCTAATAAGAAATATGAATTAGATAAAAATGAGTGCCACAAAATTATTAAAAAGAAGAAGAATTTAACCTACATATATCAGAATAGTAACTGTTCACGTCACAGACCTCGGATATATAGACCAAGTGACAATGTATTAATGGTGTCCGAGACATATCCACGACACATTTATTTTGCTGATCTCTTTCTATTGTATTACTTCACGGTTAGCTTCATCTCTCTGTCGTTTCTCGGTCAATGCACTGGAAGAAATAGTATTTTATTATATGTAACGAGTTTATTTCCAAAAAACTAGTAGGAGCTGATGGATCATATGCTAGGGTTTTTTGTCTTTGGATTCAAGGTCCCGGGTTCAGTTCCTCGACCCAGCGCCCTTTTTTTTACTTTTGCTTTTTATAAATTTAATATCAGATTCCAATAAGGAAAATTGCAGTTTCTGAGGCGCAAAGTTTTAGCATTTGATTACTATAGGAATTTAATTCCCTACAAAATTATTCGTATAAACTTTTATCGTATCTCCCATGGTTTAAGATATGAATGAAAAAAAGATATCAAAAAAATGGAGAACCAGGGTTACATGTTACATTATAATAACGTTTATTTTAATAAAAAAAAATACAATACATTTGTAAGTGTTTATTATAAACATAAATACATCACAGTAAATATCAAAAATTAATATTTGTGCGTGGGTAATAAAAGAGTTTATAAACTTAAATTGTTTATAATAAAAAGGCACCATAATAATGATAAAAAAATAGAAAAATACATAATATATATGTACATTTAGATATTATGTTTATGTATACTTTAATACATACACCTAGTCATGACGGAAGAATAAAATTGGTCCTTGACACAATCCAATATATACCACAATTGTCTTTTAAATCTATAACTAACGTGAAAAGATATTAATTACATAAAATCACAAAAATTATATTTAAAAACTCGATTCTCTTATAACACTCTAAACAATCAAACAAATTTAATTGCGGCGGCGGGCGGCAGACGAGTGGAGACGATTACGAAGCGAGAGACGACATACGCTAAAATTTCTTCTGCGCAAGTTTAAGAAGTTCATCGACCCTGAATCGAGAGAGAAAGGTAAATATGCCACAAATGACACGAAAGGAAAGGAACCAAAAACGGCATTTTGCTGGTTGTCCGGACATAGTCGTAGTTAGATATGGTATATTGGTGTCTTTAATTTTTATGTCTATGGTTCACGTATATAAAATCAAATTTGTAGTAATTATTGCATTGTTATTTTTTAATGTTGTATGTGTCAATTATTGCTGTTTTAACTTTGAATGTGTATGTTTGTTATTTATTTATGACTAATCCAATTAAAATTGGAAATAATAGGTATTATTATTAGATTGGTAAGTGTTTTTTAGTATCTTGTAAATCCGTTGGTCACACTATTATTAAATTCTGAGGAAGGCAGGTTATACTGCAGAAACCGGTCAATCTAAATAAAGAACAGTAGTTTCTATTTGTCCTACTACCTACTAATAGTTTCATAAAATAAACAAATTACAGGACACAAATTATTATTAATATTATATTTTGAATATTTCGTGAAAAATTCATTTATTTTCTTCATCTTTTTAATATTTCAAAGTGGTATATTATTTAAAGCATTGACATTATTTAAATGTTATTGCTTAGTATAAATGCAAGTAGTTTTTGGCATAATAGATAGTATTATCATTCTGAACAGAACTTGAAACTGAAAACGGGAATAATTTAATCAATACTTGCACTATTTGCAATAAAATTGGTTTTAATTTCAAGTGGTAGTGCGTTTCACAAATTAAGGAAATATATTTTTTGAGGATGTGGATGTTGTTGAGAGCTTAAGTTTTCTATGAATACTAATCGAGATGAAAACCTGAAACACAGTCTGTGTGGTGTTTTATCTCTTCATCTCTATATAATTAGTCTCAGAGATTGCACTCAGATCGTGCCAGGGAAGCGGAATATACAAGTTTAGAAATTGCGTGCTAATTATATGTACTTTCAAAAAATTGTTACATTATTTTAATGTGCCTGTGATGTAATTAGTTTAGAAAACATTCAATAAAACGTCTACATACCGTGATGTAGCAATAATTCTATTAAAAAATGTTTTACCTTTTTGTTATTTTGAGATCGTTTATTATTAAACATGTAGTATAGTATAATACAAATATTTCTTAAGAAATTATCAATGCCTTCTATTTCCACTGAGTGCTTATACTGGTGTTTGTAAAATAAAACCATTAATTATCACTAAATTCTAATGTAAACACAGCAGTTTGATTAACAAAAGTAATCTTCCTAGTATTAAAAGCGGATAAGGGGAAAAAGATAATTACAGGATTCCAGGAAACCCTGAACTCAGATAATCTTGCGTTAAAACCCTTCAGAAGAACAGGATTTATTTGAGCACAAGAGTTAGTGTAAAATGTTTCCATAACTTTTAGGTATAATGATAACTGCAAGCTACTGACTTCAAAAAATGAATAAAAATGCATGGGGTAGGCGATCAAGGTTAATGGCACCAAGATCTAGGAAGTTTGGAACCGTTGAACACTGCGTTTAATGATATTATATTATCTATTCGCCAGAGAGATTGACTACTGTCGATATAAATTTTGAAATTAGAATTAAAGTTAAGATAAATAAATAAAGATGACGGTAACGCAAATAAGAAATATTGAAGTAAGACAAAACTGCACTACACTATATAGTGTCCACTTTTAATTTGATATAATGTATTATGGTTTTTATTATTATTTATTTATTATTACTCGTATTTTAATGACAAAAATAAGATTTTGATGTGATTGTGGCCTCACACCTCGGCGAATAGCCCAACCATAGTGTTTTCGTAAATTCTGTAGAGTAAAACAAAAAATTTTCGGCTATTTATCAAAGTGAAAGAGCATTTATGTAAATACAGGGGGGCACATGCAAAATATAAAATCTGTACACGTGTCTCTAGCAATTTATATACACCCATCTTTTTCGTTTGAGTGATCAGGCCGCCTTGTATAAAAATAAAAACCTTGCCGGAAATCGCTGCAGTGGACCATATAATTAAAATAGTTGATAACCCTTCTCGAGAACAGGTAGAAAAAAAGTTAATTGCATAAACCCTAGTGAAGCGATGCAGTAAGGAGAGCCAAGTAACGTTTTACATAGTATAGAATAGATCTGAAAATGAATTTGTTTTTTAAAATTGTATATATATATATATGATTTAGATACATATTTATGCATTAAATATTTTGAAACATGTAAAAGTTTTATTTAAATGAAATTTGAATTACTGTAATTAGTAATCAGCGCAGAATAATTAAATTTAGTTTTCTAAAATATGTACTTGCAATAATTGAAAATATTTTAGAATATATGTTGCTTTATTTAGCCAATAACAATTTAAAGAATTAAAACTGTTATTCATAGCAAGAAATACGATACCTCATTAGAAAATTGTTATTGCCAAGCAAAAACCACGGGGAGGTAAAATCATCCTTGCCAGGAGGGGGAATGGGTAGAGGGGGATATTAGTATAGGTAGGACAGTTAGTAAAATCAACAATAAACTCTGAATGAAAAAATAACTCGCCAAAACAATGTAAACTTAACCCTTTCAGTGCCAATTCTAAAAGTGATCACAAAAAATTGTTAGTCCATGTTCAACATAGTAAATTATTCATGTTTATGAAATATTTGTAAAAAAAAAGTTAAATATCCCCTCCCTTTTCGATTTTTGTAGTGTCCTACATAAGGAACTAATCCAGTTTATTAAAATTAACAAACGCAAAATAAAAATATGTAGTTATTTGATTACAAAAATAAATTTATATTTCAAAACATGAAACTATATATAATAGAAAACTAAGAACAATGAAATTTTTAAAACAATTTCTGCCTTTCAGGAAGCATAAATGTACTTTACACTTTTCACAAAATACGTGTGTTTTTTCCTTACAACCCTCCAATTTGCATCTTGAGTTGTTTTTGTTTTGCCAGCGAACAATCCCTGTTTCATACTGTGCTTTAGTCATCCACACAATATTTTTTTTTCTGTAAGATTATACTGCTTATAGAAATTCTTAATGTCTTCCTTTTGCTCGATACTGGATTCTGCCACATTACTTTTATCGCCAACTTCGATTTCTTTGTCGTTTTCAGGACCATTCTCTGGTTCATCTATGTTTGAGTCTATAAAATTTTGACTGCCATCAAAATTTTCATTTCCTTGGTCTTCCTCATTTCATTCCAAATCATCATCAGACAAAATAGCAATATCTGATATATCGTCATTTTCCAATAACTGAAGCAGTTCTTCATCGGTAAGAGCCTTTGGCCTCTGACTTGACATTTTCTGAAACACAAAAATACTTCTAACCTCCTTCTAAACGTGCACTGTGACTATAATGCTTTGAAAAACAAACTGTGTACTAATTATTATCTTGTAAGTTTTGTATACTAACTGTATTTGTCACTGCAGTGGGACATACTATTTCAAACATTAATTTCAGGGAATACACGAAGTTAAGAGTAAAGGAACAAAGTGTATTTTATAAGCTATAATTTGTACTTACCGAGAAAAGCAACACAAAAAAATCAGACAAATTTTAACACAATAAACAATTAAATCATTTAACAGAGATAAGCTCACGTGTCACTCGCCAATACATACTGAGATTTGTTTACATCGCTAATTCGTAACCGAGATCAGAGAGGGCGCAGATTTCATGTGTTGTTTTCTAAGGACGTCCTGTGCACGGGACAAAGCAACTAATGCTTATCCGGTTACAAAATCTGCCACTATGTGCTCTAGAAAATGATGTCCCTCCCAAGGGACAAATCCGGTGAAAGGGTTAACTACACACAATTCACGAATACAATACATACTAATAATACACTAAAAAAAAAACATTAAAAAAACACTTGAATACTTAAGTTGTGGACGAAAACTGTTTATACACGACTATACACTTTCACTATTGCTTTCACCTGCTCTTATTATGACAGGATTAACGGGATTGTCCATCTTGGTATCAATGTCCTACATCTGTAATTCGTCTTTTTAACATGATCTATATACTTAATCCAATTTTCCGCTTTCACTTCATATTTAATGCAGCTAAGAGCAGTTCTTTCACATGTACCAATTTGAACGTTATGCGTCGCGAATATCCTAGTACATATGTAGGTACCTACACACGCGGAATCGAAATGCAATTGATCTTAGACCATCCACTTATCTTATTATTCCTATAAACATGGTGTAAAAAGCGTAACACGCAGGAAATACTTTCCAGCAGCTGGAGAAAACGTCTGGAGTAAGACAGACCAGCGAGAAAGAAAGATATTCATTGTTGTTATTTGGGTGTTGTAAATACAATTTTTTATAAGGAAAGTCACAAATAATCCATTTGTGAGGTTTTTTTTAATTAACTTTAATCAATATCTATTTTTATAAATAATAAAATATATTGTTTAATGTTTATAAAATTCAGATCATATAAATAAATGTATTTAATTACAACATAACTTTCCCTAATGATTGTTTTTCATATCTAAAATGAAATGTATCGATTTATAAGAGAAAACATTAATAATCATCAATATGAGTTCGTAGGTATTCTTAATCAAATTATTTCATCTTTATTATTGTATTATCATTTCCTACGCATGCACGCCATTGAATCCGCATTCCCTTATTCTAGAGAATTTACGAAAATACTATAGTGTGCTTCAACTGAAGTCTTTTCACCGCACTAATGCGCTTGCTAGAAAAATTCAATTAGTATCTCGTATTAAAAAAAAAAACTCGAAATATTAACATTGAACATTAAAATCAAATTTATCAAGGACACTCTGTGCCCTGCACTTAATTTTGCGTTTCTTTTTCTTATACAGGGTGTCTTGCAAAAAACACCGCAAGTCATAACTTTACTTCTTGTTCGATCTTAAAAACAAAAAAAACCAATTACTTAATGGTTCTACAAATACTACAAACTGACACTAATTTTGTTTTTTCAACATCAACCATAATGTCAGGCGATTATCAACTTTTTTTTTAAATGAAAGGCTATATATTTTTCTACTTAGTCTGGTAGAGATTTTTTTCTGATTTCAACGATTATCACAAATTGATTTTCGTTCAATGATAGTTACAAAAAAAAGTAAGTAAATGTTTATAAATATTAATTTGGGCTTCTAATAAAATTACCAAGTGTGCCATGGAAAACAATCAAATCAACAAACCGACGCAAAATGTCATTTGAGCTTCTTTGTATTACCAAGTGTGCCATGAAATCAACAAAGCGGCAAATGTCATTTAAGCCTTCAATGTTATAAATTATTGTTGCTTATAATTTGTTGTTTTCTTTTTTTGTGAAATTACAAGTAAAATAACCATGAACAGCAGTGAACTGACCGACATGTTGCAATTATACTTCGAATGCAATAAAAATAGGAACCAAGCTGTTCTTTACATGATTCGCTTTTCTAATAGAGAAGTTTCAGAAAGCCGTAAATTTGGAAGACTAGAACAGAATTTGAGAAACTATGATGCTTTTAAGAAACCCAAACGAGAGGAACGTCAATTTAACCAAAATGTAGAATTAAATGTTCTTCTTAGTGTGCAGGAAAATCCAAGAACTTCTACTCGTGAAATTGCCAATAATATTAATTCATCAAAATCTACTGTACATAAAATATTGAAAAGACACAAATGCAAAAGTTACATATCTCAAAAAAGTGCAAGCATTGGAGGAAAATGATCGTGGTCGAAGAGAGCAATTTTGTCGTTTTCATTTAAACATGATTCAACAAGATCGTATTTTTTATAGGAAAATAATTTGGTCTGATGAATACAATAATGGCATTTTTAATAGAAACATCCACCGATATTGGAGTCAGGAAAATCCCAGAATTATTGTCGTAAATAATAACTCTTGACTGAAGATCTTGAAAATTTTTAGATGATTTGTCTCCTGCAGAATTTAATAGAATTTATTTTCAACACGGCGATGGGGCAACCACACATAACGCAAGAGTACATGTTAATTGGATAAATGCTACATTTGGTACAAGGTGGATAGGTACGCATGGACCAGTTCGCCGACCTGCTTGTTCTGCTGATATCACACCACTCAATTATTGGTTTTTGGGGCTATCTTAAAGATCAAGTGTATTTAACGCATCCGGAAAATGAAGACATTTTAAGACAGAATAATGTTAATTGGATAAATGCTACATTTGGTCCAAGCTGAATAGGCACGCATGGACCAGTTCGCTGGCCTGCTCGTTCTCCTGATATCACACCACTCAATTATTGGTTTTGGGGGCTATCTTAAAGATCAACTATATGTAACACATCCGGAAAACGAAGACATTTTAAGACAGAATAATCAATATTTGTCGCATAATACAATCTTATATTGAACGATACCCACGGAGTAGTTCGGAGATGTGAAATATGTATTCGTCAAGGTGGCGGATAATTTGAGTAATACTTATAATATTTTTCATTGTTACAATAAAATTTCCCAACATTTTCAAATTGTATTATCTCACAAAGGAACGATAATTTATAATAAAAGTAGTAACAATCTGAAGGCTTAATGACATTTGTCGCTTTGTTGATTTGATTGTTTTCCATGGCACGCTTGATAATTTTATTAGAAGCTCAAATTAATATTGATAAACATTTACTTACTTTTTTTCCAACTAACATTGCACGAAAATCAAGTTGTGATACATCGATGAATTCAGAAAAAAATCTCTACCAGACTAAGTAAAAAAATATATAGCTTTTCATTTGAAAAAAAAAATGACTATCGGTTAACATTGACGTTGATGTTGAAAAAACAATATTAATACCAGTTTCTAGTATTTGTAGAACCATTAATTTTGTTTTTTTGCTTTTTTTTTAAATCGGCCAAGAAATGACTTGCGGCGTTTTTTGCGAGACACCCTGTATATAAGTAGGACTGACTAGAGATTTATTTTTAGTTAATTAAGTAATAACTAATAAATAACTATGAGTAAGAAAACTGCAACCAAGTATATGAATAGATTTTTCTGTTCCAAGTCATGTCCTAGGGGAAGTTGTGGATAGATATTTCCTACAGTGTTCAGCGTTGGCTCGCTGAAGGGTGGCATATGACACAAGGAATTTGGTTCTGGGTCAGGCCGGGGAGAGGTCGCAACCCTATAGTGATCGATAGCCAGCCAAAGCGCGATATGCACTTATCCAGTTAATGCTTTTTGGTGATATCCTCAACATCCAATACGATTCTTGTCAATCCTTTGTCGTGTCCGCTACCCTATATTTGAGATACCTAATACCTATATTAAAAAACGTGTTGTTCCCTCAAGCCATCCAATTTAATGAATTTGACACGCTTTAGCTCGATGGAAGACTTCAATGGAACATTGCCGATGTCATACATTGTGTGAACAATTTGTGCAAGGTTTATATAATTGTCTTCAAAACTTTTTGCGTAATTGTTCCTATTATACATTATGAAACAAAATATATATTTTAAAAATAAAATGTTATTAAGCGTCGGAAAAAATTCCTCCACTGAACTTTCTTTCAGAACACCTCACAGTTCAATTATCAAAAAAATGTTGTCAAATGTAAGAGTCTGTCTTTCTGTGTGTGTCACGACCAATTCTTGTAAACTGGATTACGTTTATTAAAAAATAAAATTTTGGATTGACACTTTGTAGGACTAAAATAAAATCTCTTTATTAGATTTGGACCATATGCGTCTTTAAGGTTGTGCTACTTTTTATATTTAAGGTAAATTATTTTATAAAAATTTTGATCGATAGATCGATTCGGTAATGTGAAGGATGGTGACTTGTTCTGTCATCCAGGTGATCCGGATTGAAATCGGAGCTGTAGAGGGCGGGACTCCTTGTGTCTGTGAAATGGACACGTTAAAGATATCTACCCCGTAATGAGGATTTTGGCAAATTTTGAGGTTAGAGGTAGGTACAAGAGTTCACACAAGCGCTTATGGGCTTACTTCCTAGCATCAATGAACTGGAAATATTGCTCCCATTCCTCATTAAATTATTCATAGCTAGTCTGGTATGGAACTATATCCCATCCAGTTGGTTGGCAGTTAAGGTAGTATATATACCAAAGATGGATAGGAGAGAACCAAGCCCTAAGTCACTTAGACCAATTAGCCTAACATATTTTCTGTTGAAAGGTCTGAAGAAGGTGCTGGACGGATATATCAGAGGGAATATCCTGATTCATCACTCCCTCAATACCCATCAGAATGCCTATCAGACAGAAAAAAACAGAACTAGCACTTAACAACATAGTCGGGAAGATCACCCAATCCCTTCAAATGAAGGAAATTGCGGTGGGAGCTTTTCTCGACACTGAGGGTGCATTTAATAATGCACTGACCGACTTTTTATATGCAGCAGTGGCTGCCAAAGGAATTGAGCCGACTATAGGCGACTGGATTCGTGCTATGATATCAAACAGAACCAAAAACAACGGCTCTACAGGGAGAAACAGTTAGCTTTAGAGCCACAAGAGGAAACCCGCAGGTTGGGGTTTTCTCCGCCCACCCCTTTATGGTCATTTCTTGTGGGCAACTTACTGGCTATTCTCACACTGTGTGAGGTTGAAGTTCAAACATATGCAAATGATCTAGTCACTAGTCAGAGGAAACTCTGAAGAAGTAATATCGAATACTATTCAAGAGACACTGGATGCAGTGAGTAACTAGTGTGACAAGGAACAGATGTCTGTAAACCCTCAAAATACAGTAATAGTACCATTCACCTGGAAAAGGAAGCTGGAGGACTTAAGACCGCCTTCCTTAATGGGTGAAACTATTCGATTTTTGGAGGACGTAAAATATTTAGGCTGCTATACGCACCATGACCAACTACGAGCTGACCTTCAACATCCTTTCTCCGTAGAGAGATGAGTGGGATAGAACTAAAGCCGACCAACTGAGGCAGACAGTCGCTGGTTTACAGATGGCTTCAAAACTTCGAGGGAACAGGAGCTGGAGTACATAGTTATAAACCAAGGGTGAGGATATCCTCAAGCCTAGGTACTCTGCAACTGTTTTTCAGGCCGAGGTTCATGCCATTGAATTATGCGTGAAGGCTGGAATATATGCATTTTACACGCAGATCAATACAAATTTTCTTAGATAGCAAGCAGATATAAAAGCTCTTGGCTCCTAACGATGTAACTCCAAAACGGTATGGAACTGTCAGAAGGCTCTAAATCATTTGAGCAAAAACAACAAAGTGACTGGTCTGGATACCCAGCCACTCTGGTATTGAATGTAATGAAATAGCCGACTCCTTGGCCAGAGAAGGAGCGGGATGACGAATCATTGGACCAGAACCGATACTTGGCATATCTTCAAGTACTGCCAATATGGCTAACTCAACCTGAGCTGAAAGGAAACTTTCCAGTATAGGCAAGAGTTACCAGAATTAGTTCATTCGAAGGTATTTATAAAATACCCTTTGATATCAAGAGCTAAGAAACTTTTAGAGTTAAGCAGGGTAACCTGAAAACTCTAACAGGTCTATATACCGGGCACTGCCGACTAAACTATCATCTGCATAAACTTGGCCTAGGGAAAAAGCCGAGTGGCGTTTATGCCTGGAGGATGATGAGAAAGCAGACCACATATTATACACCTATCCCTCTGTGGAAATGATCCGTTTCTCAATATTTGGCAAAAGGCAACTGCTGCCAGAGGACCTGGACACATTCTCACCCAATAAAGTTATCAGTTTCATTAAGGGACTAAACTTATTGGGCGAAATATAATTAGAAGTGAGTCGCTCATGGCCGCAGTGAAGGGTCACAAGGAGCCACTCAACAAAAACCCCCCTTACCTAGCATCAATGATTAGCCTGAAACGCCAATAAGTAGGCTATGGAAGAAATACTTGTAGGGATACTAATGAACAAGGCTATAGAGCCAAGGGAGACATACATGGATAAAAAGGGAAAGAGACCTATTTGGAAGTTACAGAATAACTATGAAAATAGAATGCAGGATGCCGACTTCAACGAAATTCCAGCAGATCAACAGGTTGAGGAATACAGAAAAAAGGGAAGTTGGTCTGTCAACTTACTGAATAACTATCCACACACACCATTATGGTGGGGAAGGTAGGAGAGAATGAAAAGAGGAGAAAAATGGTAGTAGATTATTGTGGAATAATGGAATAATTATGAAAGTGACTGACGGTAGAAAGCATCAGTTACTGAACTCAGCTCTGAGTATATCAGCAAAAGTAAAAGCGGTGGTAGGAAACGGTGCTTATGTCGACCACTGAACGAAATTCCGCACAGATCAGTAAATTGTGAAGGCAGGGGAGAAAAAAGGATAGCGAATATTTAAGGATCATTGCATGCCCAGGTAACACTAATGCTCTTATTAAGATCTCAAAGGTCGCTTTAAAATTATACAATAAAACTACGAATAAAACCAAATGATCTTCAAGACAAGCTTAGGATCACCATAAAGCAGCTTCTAGCCAAAAAGGGCCCATCCTAAAAGGGTCTTGAAGACTAAATTTTAAAACTATATTAAAAACCATTTAATTTTAATTTCATATTCTTAAAGAGTTCTTCAAGGCAAACTTAAATTTATGTATTAAAACGTTTTGCATTTAAAATAAAATTGCAGCAGACTAAATTGCCTTGAGAATCATTATAATTAATCCTAAAAGGTTTTATTTTGTTTTAAAGTCGGACAACTTTATGCCTGAAATAGTTAAAACAACGGCAAGTCTCTAATGGGGCAGAGTGGTAATATTTTAAACATAACGCATATAAAGCTGATCAAAAAATAAGATTCAAATGCAAACTATTCTGGTAAAAATTACCAACGCATGGCACTTTTCTGACAAAATATAATAAAATACTTCTACATAACTCGAGCGCCACCAATATAATGTTTTTTTTTATTATCTAAAAATTTTTTTAAAAATATCGTCAATTTTTATTTTGCATCTAAACATTCAAATGCATTTTTTTTATTAAATTGCATGTTTGGACACACCGTCCTTCAGTTATTTAAGAGGATGTAAAGCGCATATATTTCAATAATATTTTTTTCTTTGGCTATTGGAAAATATTCACCATGGCGGGTCTGTATCTTATATAAAAAATGGCGTGGTCTAGATAAAAACTGATTGCAAGTTAATAGAACATTTTAAATCTTACAAGACTTAAAATAGCGTTTTATTTACCACTTTAAGTACAATTACTCTCCCAGACGTTTATTTACTCTTCCTTTTAAAACTGAGTTGCTTTAATATGTTCAAACTCGTGGCCTTATTGATTTAAAGGGATCTGGCGCGCGTATAAAATCCTAACCTTAAAATTGTGCCGGTTTTGTGATTGCTGGATTTAGTGACTTCGTTTTAATTTAAAATACTTGTCACTAATATTTTCCATTTTAAATATGTCTTGTAGTTTTCATTCATGCATAAAGTAGGTACACGGACTGCACTGGTTCACTAAATCAGCAATCAGTTTATTGAGCAGATGGCGTGTTTTCTCCGATTATGGAGGGGGTAGAATTAGTTTTAATAAAGTCATCAAAAATCCAACAGGCATTTCTTTTAATCAAATTGATTAAATTAAAACCTTTGAACTTTAAAATATTCTTAATTTACTCTTTAAAAAGTAAAAACTATGTTTTAGGATTTAATGTGGAATTTCATTGAGCATATAGGCTTAAGATAAAATAGTTTTCTTAATGGGTTTTAATGACTACATCAAGGATACTCCATAAAACTACATTAAAACCATTTGTTCCAAAATGGATTGTTTTAAAACCAATTTGCTATTTAATTCTTTAAAAAGGCAAATTAGTTTTAAAATAGCCAATGTCAAGAGTATTATAAAACTAGTATAAGATCAATAGGGCATTAGGAGCAAACAGTTTTTTTTATTTTAATTTAAAGACTGCATTAAATCCCTTGCATAAGAATCAGTGGTCTTTAAGAACCTTTAGTTTATCTTAAGATAATTTTAAAACCACTATCATTTTATTGAACATGTTAAAGCACTTTTAAAACCTAAATAAATCAAAAATATCTTAGAGTTGTTACTTGGGTGAAGAGACAGAAGTAGAAGTATATCGTGTGTAAAATGCCAAATATGGACAAATGTTAACAAAGACCAATTGAACAAGTGAGATTTACGTAACAGTAATGGTGGGTGTCGTGATGCGTCAGTGTATCGTAGCTGGTTGGTATGAGACAGACTGCACCTATCCTTACGTTCGCTGGGCGTATTCTTATTCTGTCTCATTTTGTCCCAGTTGTCAGCCATCGCTCGTATTTTTTTTATAACTGGCAATATTTGACATTTTACACACGGTATACAGAAATCCTACCACATTACTTATTTTTGTTGATAAACGGCTGGCAACATTTTCATACTGTACAATATACACGTGGAAAAATGTCAGGGTAAAAAGTAATCAAAATAACGATAATTCTTAATTTTGTTCAATTCTGAAAAACATTAATATGCCCACTGAAAAGGACTAATTTTGCTCTAAAAGCGTCTGAAAACCTCATTTTGATATTTTTAATACAACGTTATCTGTCTAGGAAATTTAAAGTGGGGAACTATAAAGCAGTCAGTTTTGAATCAATTTATGTTTTGTTTACATTTCACAAATATTTTAACTAATTAGATGTTCTCATTCAGCCATTTAATTAAGAGTTGTAGCTTCAATTATCTAAAATATTGTGTTAAATTGTCAACTATAATAACTGTCTCGACAAACACGAACAAGAAAACGTGTGCTGTTTATGTTACTAAAGTATTAAGGGCCTCTTTACTTCGTTGGAGTAGTTTAAAGTCCTCTGGGAGCAACTAACTGAAACTTTAGTCATATCCATTTTGTGCATTAAGAATACGGGACAATTTTTTAGTGGAAAATTTCATTAAATGAGCTCGGGGCTGTCGTCTTTCCTTATGATCATCAAGTGGTTTATCCACTTGATGATCATAAGCTTTTTTTATACATTTTTAAGTTTGCGTCTCTTGTTATTAAAGTTACAAAAAAAAGCAATAGTTGTAAGTAGTATAAAATTTCGGAGCTAATTTCGATGAGGAAATAGTGGCCACTATTACTACTACCGTGGATTCTATTTACTCTTGAAACGTACCACTCTACAGATTTCCTCAGAAAACGCGTCAGCAGCTACATTCAAGAGAACGGTTAAGAGTTCCGTTTGCGACCCTGAAAAACATGAATTTATAGCCAGATAACTGTGACGTTATTAGAGAAGATATGAATATGAAATTTGGAGGACATATAGATGAAAGTTCAATCTGTGTCACTGCGTGGGATTTTTTGAAAAAAAATAGATTTTTTTCTACCATTTTTCAAAAGTTATAAATATGAAAATTGAAAAACTAAAAATACAGCGACGTAAAATATAATTACATACACCACCAACAAATTTTTTTTTAAATTATTTCAACTCTAAATATTTTTAATTGGCTGGCTCTTTTTCCAATTTTGGTATACAAGGAGTAGGCGCCCTCTACAGTATAGTCGAGCGGTCTACTCTACGTGTATTTAGTGTGATTTATGGCCTCGTTTACTACCGAGTATTCTAGTAAGAACATTAACAGCACAATATTCATATGCCAAGTGAATTAAATGGTGTCATTCGCACTAGGAGTACTTAATGGAGCAATATTCAATAAAAAAAAAAACGTCAGCGTAAACATAATTTACTATATTTTATTTTGTATGTACAGGGTAAGTCACAAAATATTCTTCTCATTTTTGTCGTTAATTCTAAAAATATTTTTCAGTGGTTTTCATGGATTTTTTTTCGTAGATTTTCAATCTAAGCTCAAATTTATAATTTAAGCAAAAATATACAGTTTGATAGAAAATATATGTCTTTAAATTTTACACCGTACATTTTTCGATAATTTGACAGTCCATTGAGGAGATATCAAAAATATATAGCTGTAATATATTTGCTTCATAAATAAAGAACGTACTACTAAAATAATCATTAAATTTTATAATTATTATATATTTCCTTTATTTTTTTATTTAATTTTATATTTTCATTTTATTTGTAATTTTACTATTCTCTATAGCAATTGTTATTTGAGAAACAAAATGATAGTAATCTCGCTTGAATTATTATAATATTTGGGGCTAAGTAATGAAAATGTTTTTGTCCAATTATTTTCTTAATTTTTTTTCTATTTTGATTCTTTTTTTTTGATTTTTGTATCATTCTGTTTGAAACGTATTGACTTAACTGTGAGACACCACAAAAATTTAAGATACAATTATTTGATTGACTTAAGATGTGATCGTTTTTAATTGTATACAGGGCGTTACGACTTTCTATTTTATTTCTTAAAATTAGCTAAGTATCACCCTGAAATATTTTAACATACTTAAGTTACACCCTGTATAGTGTCACTAGGTGTTCAAGTTTCAAAGTTTCTTTTTTTGTTTAAATTTATAAATCAGCCCTCTTATTTCTTGAACTTATAGAATTAATATGTACTGTTAGGTATTTTTATTTTTTATTTATTCTTCATAACTCAACAGGTATTTGATTCGCTAATATGTGTATTTGTTGTTGGACATTAATTGTAAGTTTGTCATAGTTGAGTAATGATAATGGTGGAGGAGGCGGACGCCTGGCAAGTAGGCCGCAGGTGGGCCTTTTTTACCGACATCCAGCTGTCCCCACGACCATGTACTTCTCCTGTTGTCCAAAAGTATACATATTTTTACTCATCTCCATAGCTTTCTTTCCACTTGTACTCTCTTAATTTATTCCATTGTGGTTTCAACAATTCCAACTGATTTTTTCCATTAAATGTATTCATAAATGGCAAATCTATAAATTTACTTTGCGACTGGGTTTATCAATAATAACTTGAAAATTGTTTTAAAGATCGAAACTAATCAAAATTGCAAGGTATTCTTTTTGCCACTCAATGTACTAAATATCTAAATGCCATTTCTTGAACCTCTGTTGCGATATGTCCGTTAACACTTATCCTTTGTAAGGATTATCTATACATATTTTTAACAATCTATTTTTACATGAAGGTGTCCTCCAGTACTAATATTGCACAAGTACAAAAGAACACGAAAAATTCGAGGACTTTTTTGGTAATGTATGATTACATTAATTTGTGTAGTGTTCGGCCCAGCCCTGAACAATTTACGTATGTAGAACCTTGTTATTTATTTTCATTTAAGTGTCGCAGTAAATCGATCATCACGACATGGTCCTGTTGCTCTTGTGCGTCCCAAACCAGCTTTTAACGAAAACATTTGATATTGGTATCATCATAAACAGGTTAACAACTACACCAAGAATTTCAACAGCACATCAATATTTCGGCCGTCGCCGACAAGCGACATAATGAGAATTAACATCTTTATTTGAAAGCGAAATTTGTTTATACGACACTTAATTTAACCACCAAATCGTGCCTTGTGGAATTGTGATAATTCTTGAACAATATAAACTGTATTTAATGTAAACCAGATTAAAAAAATGTCACTAGCGGCATAATTAGGAAGATCTGAAAAGTAATAACAGAAATAATTTTGTGTTCCGCCCGACGGGTCAAATCTACTTTCGAGTTTCGACGGATTCAAAAATTGGTTGTTTGTGGTTTATCCCCATAGACGTTAGGCAGGGTAAAACCAAGGTTTCTCTAAGTTGTAGACTCTTTTCTAAAATTGTTTTGGAAACTGATAGCCCAAAAACTATTATATGCACCTCAAGAAATTTCGAGTTAAAAATAATCGGTCAGATAAATGTTTTGTGATAGCATTAACCTTAAAAAATTATAATTATTTAAATTACTTTTAACATTTTTTAACAATGGTTATTAACCTTAATTAAATAATTAATTTGATATAGCTCAACTTTTTCTACTTAAATACAGTAATTTTAATTCTCTTGACTTAAGAGTTGTATTTTATATTAGCGAAAAATATATTTCTCTTTATTGAAGTGTATTCTTATATAAATTTGTCGCACAACTCACAAGTTATATTTTCTGTCATAACTCATAAGTCGATTTACATTTATAAAGGAATATTTAAAATGTTTTATAATTCCTTCCCACAAATATCATGAGAAGGCGTAGGAGCGCCTGACTTGACCTATAGGTCAAACCATTTCTATATACCACAGTATAATCTTGTTTTTACAAGGAGGTTTTTAGATTTTTTTCAATTACAATTTTACTCAATTAACCTACACATTATATACGACCAGTTATTTATAGTCGCGGCACATGTAATTTTCATCATGGGATGAATTTTATTTAGGAAGATTTATGGAATCCGTTAGATCTTATCAGTGACCTCTGTTAGAAAATTTTGTTTTCGTAGTTTTTTTCTAAAGGGGAGGTTACTGCATAACTGAGTTTATGGAATTGGCCTCTTACTAGAGGGAGTAAGGTTTGTGGAATCGCGAAAATGCGAACATACTGATTCTGTATGTTACCATACGAATATTATTGACCCTTTCCGCTCTTTTCAGACGTAACAGTTCAATGTGTGGCGGTTATGCTCAAACAATGTTCTATATCAAGGTTAGGTTATATAGAACCAGGGTTTCTTTGCAGAGAGAAAATTGGTGCGGAACTGGGTTAAGATGCTTGGTCTCTTATCGCAAGGCATTTATAACGTCCCGAAATTACAAACGGACTTGTTCAGATTGTTACCATTATGTAACTTTAGTTTTCCCGCTCTGAAACGTCCTTTTCTAACATAATAATATGGTGGTCTACGGATGAAACCCCATGAAGGGGCAAACACGGCCATCAGCTGTGCTGCGCTCACAATTCGCGACTGTGTCAGACGTATATTGCGCGTACCAATGGCCGTGTTCGCATCTTCGTGGCTTTATCTGTATATGACGGTTATGCCTCAACATTTTTATAATATATATATATATATATATATATATATATATATATATATATATATATATATATATATATATATATATATATATATATATATATATATATATATATATATATATATATATATATATATATATATATATATATATATATATATATATATATATATATATATATATATATATATATATATATATATATATATATATATAATATATATATAATATATATATATATATATATATATATAATATATATATATATATATATATATATATATATATATATATATATATATATATATATATATATATATATATATATATATATATACATATATATATATATATATATATATATATATATATATATATATATATATATATATATATATATATATATATATATATATATATATATATATATATATATATATATATATATATATATATATATATATATATATATATATATATATATAATATATATATATATATATATATATATATATATATATATATATATATATATATATATATATATATATATATATATAATATATATATATATATATATAATATATATATATATATAATATATATATATATATATATATATATATATATATATATATATATATATATATATATATATATATATATATATATATATATATATATATATATATATATATATATATATATATATATATATATATATATATATATTTGGATATGAAAACTTAAGCAACGGTAGTCGCAGTTGTTAGTAATTTGGAGGATGACCCGAATGAAACCCGGCGGCTTCGTCCCATATTCTAGCGGCTTATACAGGGTGGCGCAATAGTGTGTCCGACTTTGGTAGGTCGAAAGCTATGATAGCTAGAAACTTGATTTAAAGACATAAAAAAACTAGACAAGAAAATCTATAATCGGAAATTATTTCTGAATATACAGGGTGAGCCAAGACGATTCTACAGGGTCAACTAATATTTTTTATGGAATCCATGTATATCAGAATATTTTTTGAAACCTCTTTGTGGCCTCCTCTCACTCCTGTATTATTATTGACTCTGTCCCATCCACTTGGATGTAATCATTTTTTTTTGTTGAAATTATGCCATTGACACGTGCATAACTTCTTAAAATTATACAGGGTGGCCAAAAATACTTTTAAATGAACTATTTGAACTGATTTTTTTCAATTTTTTCAAATGGAACTTCCTTTATATTTTTGGACGATGTGATGTAGGATTGCGAAACGAACAATTTGAAAAAATGTTGGGGTGTTCCATTTGAAAAAAATTGAGAAAATTCAGTTCAAAAAAGTTGTAAATTTAAAAAATCCTCTTTGGCCACCCTGTATACTTTTAGGAAGTGAAAATAGTCATCACACATATGTCTCATAACTGGTACTAACATATTTTTTCTTAAAGTCGATAGTTGTGACCGTAGTGATATTTTTAATATACTCGTGTAAATGGTATAATTTCAACAAAAAAATCATTACATTCAAGTGGTTGGGAGAAAGTCAATAATAATACAAGAATGAAAGGAGGCCACATAGAGGTCACAAAAAATGTTCTGATATACATGGTATTTCATTTAAAAAAGTGTTATTTGACGCTGTACAATCGTCTTGGCTCACCCTGTATATTCGAAAACGATTTCCGGTTATAGACTTTTTTGTCTAGTTTACTTATGTTTTTAAATCAAGTTTGTAGGTATCATAGATCTCGAGATATCGAAGTCGGACGCACTTTTGCCCTACCCTGTATATCACCGTATACGCAGAAGCTGTACAATCTTAAGCAGACAAGAATTGTGTATGTGATATACCATCCCTCGGAGGGAATGTGAAGAATAGTTTCTCCAGACAACGAAACACTGGAACCCCGTTTCTCCAATTAAGCTAACTCCATCGGAAGATGATTAATCATCTTCAGATGATGCCAACGAAGTCATATCAAAATCATGTCAAATGTTCCACTTCAGCATAATATATTCATAATAAAATTTACGGTATTCTTTAAACATAGTTATTGTAAATTGTAAATAGGTGAAATGGTTTAATTTAAAAAAAGGTAAATAATAAATCACTACTACTAACTAGGTCATTATCATTTCGACAAGGATCCACAAAAACAATAATTATATTTAAATGATAGATAACTATATGGGCAGCATCATTTCGTTTATTACAATGGATTTACTGTATCAGCATGCTGTGGCGCCACATTGTGTCAAGTAAAATAAAATTAAGGGTTCAGGATGTCATGATAAATTTATTTTATTAGTAATTGGACCCTTCTAGTTGTCAAAGTTTCGTCCACATTAATCCCTGTCTAGCCGCCTGAATTTAGTTGTTATGGAGATATAATCTTCATGAATAAGTCGATAAATATGAAAAGCTTATTGCAGTTAGTTGTTCAGTTCTTTTTAATTTTCGCATTTTTTATAAAACGAAATTATATAGTGCCGTGGTGTCACTGGCGGCCATTTGTGTCGCTATTATTTTACAAAAAATATTTGGTTATAAGTAAACCTCGAAGGATTTGGTATTGCTTCAGAAGCTGCCTTTACATTCATAATATTTTTTCACAGAAATTAACTAAACAAAATGATATATCGATTACCATATAAATATAATATAAACATCTGATTTCCTTGTTACCTGCGCGGAACGTAGCGACTCTTATTGGCTTTTGTGGAGCGCTAGTTACGTGCGGTGACCCAACCTCAGGCAACTGTTTATTTTTTTGCGCTATTGGGAAAGCATGATATATTCAGTTGTATAAAAAAAAGAAGTATGCTTGTCGATATTCACACTTACAAAATATAAATCTCTAACCCGACCGGTCTTTTGTTTGGGAATAATAAATCTTCCTACATAATATGTATCCCATTCTTCATGACAAGTTATTTTAGAATGGACTTAACGATACGATATGTCGATATCGTATCGATATAGATTTGTTTTATTTTGCATCGATATGGAGTTTAGCGTATCGTTACACTACCGATATATATCGATAACAGTACGCGATTTAATAAAAAACCTATAAAAATTCCCTGGAAAAGGTAGCTTTTACGGAAAACTCTTATGAGAGGAGACCCAACCTCAGGCACCTGGTTATTTTTTGTGTTATTGGGAAAGCGTGATATATTCAGTTGAATAGAAAAAAATAAGTATGCTTGTCGATATTCACACTTACAAAATATAAATCTCTAACGCGACCTGACTTTTCTTTGTCTATTTGATAAGCAAAGACTAGAGGATTTAGTTGCCTACTGAACGACATCACATTGTATTTCTTAGTGTTAAGAAGTAGATTATTGGCAATATACCAATCATTAACTTGTTTTAATACATCCTGTAGCCGAGCGCAGTCATCTTATGAGTCGATTTTAGAGTAAAATTTCATGTGGTCAGCATACATTAGAAAACCGATATTGAGAGAGGATGGTATGTCATCTATAAATATATTAAATAAAAGGGGACCAAGAATGGAGCCTTGCGGAACTCCTGACAGTACATCTATATTGTTAAACTTATAGCCACGATACTGCACGTATTGCACTCTCTTGGAGAGTATTGAATATTGTACGCAACACAACCGGAGAGTACTGGGTTCACCGGCTCGCCCAATAAAAATCATGTTCCGGTATTGTTACGTAATACTTATTTGTAATAAGATCGGAAAGTGATTCTTTATTGGGCGAGCTGGCAATTTCCGGGGCGACTGCTAGCGAGTCCTGGAAGTCGGTGGAAGCCCACTAAAGACACTCTGGGTATGTTGCCTACAATATTTTTTTCTGAAAGCGTTCTTGTTAGTCTCACAAAACTTTTTAACTTGAAATCTTTTGCAAACAAAATTCATAAAATTCAACTGACAGATGTCAGACGCTTACTTTCAAAGAAGAATAATTTTTAATTGTTATCGCATACTTTTGTCAAGTAGAAGTGACATAAGGGATTGGTAGGGACTTTACCGATCCCTTATGTCACATTACCGGGCTAGACCAGTAAATAATTTTCCACTCAAAAAATTGACCAAAAACAGTAAACTTTCTAGACAGTTGCGAAAAAATAACTTATTAATAGTAGGAAAACATGTTTTTCTATGACTCTTAGAAAAAGCCTGATTTTCTGGTGTCATTTCAGGACTTATGCTGCTGTTCGTTCAAAATATGCCAAGAGAACCGTTACTGTTAAATTTTTACCTTAATTTTTTGACACCATTTCTTGAGCCGTGTGTATGCTAATATTTTGATCGTGCCGTTCAAGTAATAACATTGATAAAGCTAATGCAGCAAATTATGCAATATCTGATGCAGTATTAGAGACAGAATCATCGTCACCTATATTTTGGTATTTCTCCAACTAAGAAAAGCGTTGTTTATAAATAGAAATAAGCGTCGGAGGATTTGGTATTCCTCCAGAGACGGCCTTTACATTCATATTATTTTTTCGTAGAAGTTAAGTAAACAAAATGATATATTAATTACAGTATAAACATCTGATCGACGTTACCTGCACGGCATGTGGGACCCTCTTTTGCTTTTGCGGATGTACTAGACGGCTTTGCACTCTCGCTATTCATACAAATGTCTATTAAATTTATATTTTAATTATTACTTGAAATTACTCCATATTTGTAGCATCGTGGAACGTTTTTGTTGTACTCGTAACTTTAATTTTTTTATACTAAGCTTACCCTTTATAAATTGGGTTAGGTTAAAATAATAAGTGATTTCTTTCGAACTGATTTATGTGAATAAAGTGAAAACAATAAATCTTATTGTAATTTGTAATAAGGTTCACTACTTTCCCTTAAATCGGTTGAAAAAAAAATACAACTAATAAAATCAAAACAGTCTAGGGTAAAAAACGTGGTAAAATTAAAATTACTACTATGGGCGACCCCCATCATGCCTCTTTCATTCATAAATATGAGCATTTTGGATATCGCCATGAAGGATCAACAGCGCGGTCTTAGAAAATTTCTACCTGTTTAATTCAGAATCTCGAAATGTCCATTCTGTCTAAACCTCTATTCTTGTGATGATATTCAGTTGTAAGTTAAGATCCGTGCGCGTCGGGTGTTAACATTGAAACAGTGACTTTTGTTTGTATTCATGCCTTTTAATTTTCAACTAGTGACACATAAAGGACACATTCTCAGTAGTGACGATTTATATAGTTTTTTCATTTAAATTACCGGCCCATATAGGACGCATTACTTTTATTTACTAACGATTTGTATAGTAGCTATTTGTAAATTACGAAAGAAACAAATTGGGGAAATTGTGGATAATACAAGAATGAGCAAACAGAACAAGGTGAGATATATTAGAATTATGCTTGTCTTTTCGTCGGGAGTACCAAATCCTCCGATGTAATTTATAAATGTAATACTTATGAATTATTATTATTATTTTCGCCTCGGCCAACAAACGTCAAGCCTAGTGTAAAAAAAAATCATTTTTCGCACTTTAAAAATAGCAATTACAGAAATATTTGCAAATATATGGAGAGTATTTATCTATCAATATAACTGTTTTCTATCAATATGACTTTGAAACTGAAAACTCATATGTATAAAAAAATCGTGTGCAACAATTACCCTCGTCTTTCTACACTTTACTCCTCTAAAAATTGTACAATATCCATTACTTTTTGAAAGATATTTTCCGGTGTTGTTAGAATGTTAACTTTGTTATTTGTTTAGAGTGCATGCGTTTTTGCTACATCCCAAAGTTAGCACCAAAGAAGAAAATTTGGATAGTTAGTAGGCCAGACGATCGTAGTGGCTATGGAAAATCACCACCACGCGAAATTTTGTAAAACAACTTATATCACATCAACATGTTCAGGTGGTAGTACCACCTGAACATGTTTCCAAGCGATGTTATCCCTTTGATGGAATAATTAATATCAGTAATACCTGGGCAAAACAAAAATTTGTATTTACATAGGGTGTCACGACAAACTTCAAGGGGTGATTCTTCTCGTCAAAAAAAGCAAAAAACCAGAATAACACTTTTTCTTAAAATGCTTCCTAAGCAAACTACGATGCTCTAAAAGTATAATATTAAACACGCTTTTCAAATAATTACTCAGTGATGGTTGAAAGTACAGACTTTAAATGTGGGGAAAATTGTTTTGATAGTAGTTTCATAAAAAAAACTAACCAGTGGCGTCGAAGTTAGAGCGGCTTGGGGTGATCTCACATAAAAAAGTTATTGATTAAAAAAATATGTTTCCAATTTCGTTGTGATTTTTAATAACATGACAATAAATTTTTATTTTTTCTTGAATTACCAGCAGTCTCTGTGTTCACGACATTCTGATGATTTGTTAATTTTTACTCGAGAATGATACGATGTACGAAAAAAACTTGAAAGAGGCGGCAAAAGTTTTAGTCAAAGATGAAGTTTACAAATCAACGAAACAAAAATCTGTTCGGTTGCAAATAACTTTTTTATCTAAGCTTATATTTGTCGTGACATCATGGAAACACCCTGTATATTTGTGCCTGTAAGTCTACTTATTTTTCTGTTAACTGTAACGAATTTAAATTGGAATGAAGTTCAATCAAGAATTTTGCCAACTTAAGAAAATGCACTATATGGTTTGAATCTAATTTTAGTTTTTTTATATCAACATTATTATACTTAAGTCACACTCCAGCTTTAAGGGTGCAGTGTGGTTTATCGTCTTCATGTGAACGGTTTTTATAGATGGCTTAATTTTAAACAGTTTGATCAAGTGGTAAATTCAGTTTTCCATTCCATGAAATTATTTTATTCAATAATTCAACATACACAAATCTGAACGACTTCGAGAAGTAAATAACAGAGCTTTATGAAAATTATGAGATGTGATTGATTACGACATAAACTTATGTCGTTATAGCAGCTTTCAGGCATATATACAAAATTCCAAAAATTTAATAAAACAATTAACTAGATTACATATCCATAATTTTACCCCAGTCTACCTCATTTTCGACTATTCAGTTATCGGATCGAGTATATGCAATAAATGTCTAATCTATTTATTAGTTTGTATATAAAGATAACCTAAATTAAACTTTTATTAGCCATAAAAGTAAATACTTACAATAGTTTTTTGATTATAGTCTGTTTCTATTAAGAAAGATTAATATGCTAAACATAGTCCGGTTATGATAGGTAAAACAAATGTTACAGATTGTGTACTGAATCTCTTAAATGGCAACGTTACAATGTAAACTAGAAGCAGGTAAGTCATCGTCCGTCAACATAAGCTTTATTAGGATAGCAGAGAATAGGCCTGACATGATACACTCCCTTTTGAGGATCAGGTGCACCGATTCCGAATTCGATCCCGGAGTAGATGCAAGAAACTAGATTCGTGGACCTATCCATCGGAATTTCGCAATAGCAGTTAACCGAATCCGAAAAACAAGCTCTATAATTTTCAAGGCTGGTCAAGTTTTACACAATCGACGCACAAGTTGACAACATTTTGTTTCTGAATATTAATCAAAGTTTTGTTTGTTTTAATTCATATTTGTTGATGGTGCGTTTTTTAAGTACCTTTTTATCATAACCTAATTTTAATTAATTTTGATACAGTTTTATTCAGTGTTCACTTATCGGTTCATTTGGGTGGGGATCATTACCATATAATGATTTTAAAGCCATAAAAACCGTATTTATTTCACTGTTCACAGCATATTTTGCGCAATTATGCTTGTATCTGTCATCTCTGCGTCACAGAACCGCATATTACATAGATGTGACAGAACAACAGATTTGTGTTTTGTAGAGTGATTAGATTAGTTCGATAATTTTCTACATTGTTTCGATTAGTTTCGTATTTACAAATATAGTTCCAAGCGATGATGTCCACGGCTCACCGGACTACTCATTTCTCGAGTGCCGGAGTAGGTGCTTCGATTGCAGCATGTGGATGAGGTTCCAAAGAGTAGGTGCAGGATTTAACAACTGTGACTTGCAGAGAATTCATTTTCCATCTTAGCTGTCACGCGGTCAATAGTGCATAATGCCCATGATACGATGCTAATTTTCAGTCCTGCTTCAATGTACTATGTCTAATGACTCAGTATACAATCTGTATATTCGGGCGGTGTAAGTTTGCAACTTCTTAAAGAGTCAAAGTCATAAATAATTTTATTCGTGTCAATTGTCATCAGACCAGTTGTACATACATAGGTATATGCATAAGCGACTTATTTACAACTACCGTGTTGGATGATTGTATTGTAGGATCGATGAACAGTGAATCTCAAACAGTAAATGAATATATTTGTGCGATTATTTTGAAATTACAAATTAGAATCATGTAAGAGGATTATTAAAATTAGCTATTTCTAACTAGAAAAGATTTTGGGCAGGTAAAATGTTGCATCCGTGCTATAATCTATTTACGCAAACTGGACACGACCCAAAAGTTTTAAGAAAATAATATATTCTTGCCGAAAAACTAAGAGAGATCGATGCGTTACTATAGTCCAGCCGCTGTAAGATTGCAACTTTCGTCTTAAAGGGGCAAAGCCATAAATAATGTTATTCGGTTCAATTGTCAGCGGTACTCAACGATATAATTCATAATATTCTTGGAAATTTCATACAGGTCAGATGTCCGCTGTTGTACTGCTAAAAACAGGTAACAAGGGTCTACCACTTCCTTTGTGAGTAAAATAATTTCACACCTTTAATGTAAGCTGACGTTCATCTCGAGTTAAATATTTTCCTTTCGACTGATTCATGAATCATGATTGTTTTAATATGAATATTTTCGAATAACCACATTGACGGTTATCGTAGGTCTTACCACTTCGACTGCTCTAAGTAAACTTCTAAGGAAAACATAAAATGGAGAATTTATTTATGTTTTTCGGCAAGAATATATTATTATTTTTTTAGGTCTTGTCCAGTTTACGTAAATATATATAAAGGGCGTTTCAATAAGAACGCAATATTTCAAGGTTCAATAGAACATGGTTTTCTGTAGCAAAGTATTGAAATATTTATTATGTTATAATGTAGACATTTGGGAGTTATGTATGTAACAACACATCATGTAAATGGCCGCCACGGCTTTGCTGGCACATGCGTACTCTTTTGGCGCAATTTTGAATAACGGTGTTGCATACAAGTGGCGGTATTTCGTTGATATAGCGTCTAATTTCGGCCTTCAATGCTTCGGTGGTCGCAGGCTTGTTGGTAAACCTGTGACTTCAGATAACCCCACAGCCAAAAGTCCAAAGGTGTTAAATCGCAAGAGCGTGGCGGTCAATTCTGGTCACCTAACCGAGAGATGACACGACCAGGAAAAAACTCGTGCAAGACCGTTAATGTTTCACGGGCGGTATGGTAAGTGGCACCGTCCTGCTAAAACCACATATCGTCGAGAGCAATATCTTCCAATTGAGGCACAAAAACTGGGTTATCATAGCACGATAATGTTCGTCATTCATCGTTACTGCATTACTTGCCTCGTCTTTGAAGAAAAACGGCCCAATGATTCCTCCAAACCACAATGCACACCAAACAGTGACACGTTGTGTATTTTCTGAGCCCCAAATGCGGCAGTTTTGCCTATTAACGAATCCATCAAGGTGAAAATGGGCCTCATCACTGAAAATGATTTTGTCCGCAAAATCGGCATTCACTCTTGTTGTTCAAGGATCCAATTGGTGTACTCTTTTCGCTGTGCATGGTCTGTTGGCAGAAGTTGTTGAGTCATTTGGACTTTGTAGGCATGGAAATGCAAATCTTTAGTGATAATACGCTGAGGAGTGGCTGTTGTAACGTCCAATTCTTGTGCACGATGACAAATCGACATCCCTGGACTCTCGGCCAAGCTCTCGCGAACTGCCGTGATGTTTTGTTCTGAACGATCTCTACGAGCTCGTGTCGTGTGTTTCACATCACTAACCGAACCGGTACTTTCGAATTGTTCGATTATTCTGTTCACAGTAGATGAATGAGGAACATTATTTCGACCGAAAATTGGACGCACTTTACAAATCGTGGCAATCAAACTTTCACCATTTTGATAATAATGTTTAATAATCAGGACGCGTTGTTTTAACGTATAATGCTCGATGTTTACTAACTCGCATCTGTCTCCTAGCGAGCTGGCATGTCATAATCTTGTGACATGACAGCCAGTCTGGCGCGCAATTCAAATTTTGCGCTCTTACTGAAACACCTTTTATATCAGGGGCGCAAAATTTTTCCCGATAAAAATATTTTCTAGATAAAAATAGGTAATTTTGAATGTCGTTGAATGACTCTTATTTATAATACGAATTTTAGGAATAACAGAAAACACAGAATGAATTAATTTCAAAATAAAAACAAATATTTTCATTTACTGTTTGAAATTCGCTGTTCGCCAGTCCTACAATACAATCATCCAACAATATAGTTGTAAATAATTTGCCTATGCATATACCTGTACACAACTGGTCTTTTGACAATTGAAATGAATAAAATTATTTATGGCTTTGCTTTTTAAGAAGAAAGTTGCAAACGGCCCGACTATATCTGTAACAGATGGATTTTAAATGAGTAAACCAAATTTTTATTATGAGGAACTAACTATACTATTACGGTTCTTGCATTAATAACAACGGGTTACGAGCTCGTAAACATATTAATATTGTTATATAGTGGGAAAATGTTGAATTATGCGTGCGACTGGAAATTTCAGATGGAATAATAATAATAAATAGATAAAAGGCGTAAGTGAGGACCATATTAAAGTACTTGATTTGAGGTGGCCGCTATTTATAATGTAATGAAAGAAAAGACAAAAAAAAACTTGCTTTGAACATTTATTTGTACCTTTTAAGCAATTAACGACGATGTTATCAATTGGCCGCCTCTAACTGCAATGCACGGTCGGGCTCTTTTCAGTGCAGTTTCCATAACTCGAGTCAAGACATCTGTCGGGTGTTGTCTTTCTGCTACTGCAGGGTCTGAGGGATATTGGCGTATACCTTTTGTTTGAGATAGCCTCTTAAAAAAAATCGGGAGCTTTGAGATCTGGTCATTTGGTAGGCCATGCTAAATCGAGAGATTAAGTGTGCAGGAAAGATGTTGATGTTCTTGATTCTTCTGCGATACGTTCTCTCACCCGTTCGATATTCTAATTTGAACAGCTTGTTCGTGGTCTTCTAGTATGTTTTATTGTACCGCAACAATGAAATTGTTCAGCTAAATGGCGCATTGTCTTTCCAGTTGGAGCCGGGCGACGAGGATAATTTCGGCGAAAATTTCGATGCGTCGAAATAACTAACTTATTGTTTTTAATGAACAAGAATCACAATTTTTACACGTCCCTGTGGTATGTATCGATTCATCATGAAAATGAACACGAGAATAAGAATAAGCTTCAGCATTTGTCCAAAATAATCCTCAAAGAAATCTGCATTCATATTTTCGTGGCAGTCACTAGTACGCTTTAATTGGAATATTAATAAACCACCTACAAAGCCGGCAATCAACACCAGTGTGAGTTATAATCAATTCCAGATTGCTGTTTTATTCCTGTGGATCTACCTTCTACATAGATGGTTTAATCTTGCCACATATTTTCAACCTTATCTCATCCAAATCATAAATATTTTTATTTTCACTGCGAAACTTCTGCAAAATATAATTTCGTATTTTGCGATTAAAAATGATGTTCTATTTTGTTTTTTTCCAACCAAAATCTGTCTCTCGCAGAGTTTTCCATAATTTCTTTCTACTTCTTCGCCTTTAAGAGCACTTAGAATTTTTGTTCAAGGCGGGTATTTGTATTCATTACTATTATTCAGTAAGAAACGCACTATAATTATTTATCTATGATGAAAATTTCTACGTCACACAGTGCAGCGATCTGTGGAGAAAAATGTAAAAACCGACCCTTTATTTTGGGTTTAATTACCTACCCTATAAGTAGGTAAGTAACCAAACAAGCTATTCCAAGAAACGTTTGTTGGAATTTCCCGGTATCGGGGGGGGGGGTTATTGGACAGAATCGAAGGTAATTTCAACATAGTGTATTTATTACCTACTTGGTCAGCAATTTTGCTTCACTTGTGGATAGTTGTGTGCTGAACAGTATTTAATTTGTGCTATTTTGGTCATAGAGAATATAAATCCAGGTATGTTAACCATTTAAATAATACATAATGACCTCGATATTTGGCATTCTTCAACCAGTTAATTTGAATTTTATAAACGAGTGTAAAATTTGATTCTTATTGATTTTTTAACAACTTCTGTAAGCTTTAAAAAAAGTATATAAAAGTATATACCGTATGGGGACTGTAAGCATGGTAAATGGGAAAACCCAAATGTGTAGAACAAGGACAGATTGCTCTCATTATCATACGTTGGAAAAGGACAGAGACCAGAGGCTAATAAGTAAATAGGCATTTTTACAATTCTTATTATTAACGAACGCATAAAGTCAAGAAGATTACAGCTTCACTGAACGTCGAAAGCATGAACAAACACGGTGGGTAAGAATATCGTCAGCTTTTGTTTATGGATTCCTGTTACCACTAATTCAAATTTCGTTATTTACTATCAGCCTCTGTACTTTTCTAACATGCGTATGAGATGAGAGCAATCTGTCCTTGTTCTACACATCTGGTTTTCCCCATTTACCATTCTTAAGGTCCCCCATACGGTATGCAACTTTCTGCTATTTTGTAGTCAATTTAGTATAGATTAAAGCTATAATATGATTTTATGCAAATATTTGCAAATTTATATAAAAAAGCCTTTTTTCCTTTATAAGTCACCCTCTTACGTATGGTGAATGTTTTGAAGTTTGGGTGTCAACAGTAGATAAAGACAAATTTACTGCAATAAAACAATGTATTACGAACTCGTATAACATTACAAACCCTGATGCTCCAGAACTACTGAATGTTGCAAAATTAATATGTGCTAACTTAAAATCAAGGTGGACAAAGTGCTCACTTTCAAGATCCGGTTTATTAAAAAAAGAAGGTGGTTTTCTCGCCTTGAAAATTTCAATCCCTGAAAGTTTAATAAAATCTACTAATATCAGTTCGACTAACTCAATTAGTGGCCGGGACCGTCCACAAAAGCAGTTCGAAAAGTGTTCCGTCAAAACAAAAAAACGTAAAGTGGAAATATTGGTAAAAAGCTTCGGTCGTGCGGAATTACAGTTCGCTTCTAGTATCGCTGGTCCATCAACTTCAACAGGACTTTTATAAGTAAAGAAAGAATTGAGTTTGCAGCAAGCACTTGCTCTTTACTTAGATCTAGACTTATCTGAACGCAAGTACAATTTATTAAGGACTGTGGTAAATAGCGTACATAGACATACTTTTCCTGGTTTATATAGACTTAATCTGTTCAAACAACACTCATATATTGAGATATCATCCGCTTCTGAGACAGCTATTGAAGTTAATATTCAAAATATGTTATATAAAACTCTTAATAGTATTTGCAATCTTATTAATGTTGTAGATACACATAGCATTACTTCATTAAATTTAACTCTTGTCTGTAAATGGGGCATGGATGGAAGTTCCAGTCACAGAATCTGAAACTGACGAATTTATGTTTTTTTATAGATTTTGTCCCTATTATGCTCATGGACAAATCCTCTAAAACGGTGGTTTGAGAAAATCCCCGTTCGTCATCGTCGCTATATTGTCGACCACTTAAATTTATGTTTTCTAAGGAAAACGAGGAAATAATTAAACAAGAATACAATAAATTTGAAAATCGTTTTAAAGATATTAAAAACATTAGCATGAGAATTGGCGAAAGAGAATTTAACGTAGATTTTGAATTTCACTTTACAATGATTGACGGAAGTGTATGCAATATTGTGACCGAAACAAAGTCTATTGCTACTTGTTATCTATGCGGAGCAAAACCGACTCAGATGAATAAAGCAGACTTGACTCAGTTTGTAGCGGATTCTGAAAAATATAAATATGGATTGTCAACTTTGCATTGTTGGATTCGTTTCTTGGAATATTGTTTAAAAATAGCATGTCGCCTTCCTTTTAAAAAGTGGCGAGATTCAAGGGAATTTAAGGATTGGAGAGAAGAACAAACCAAAAAACGAATTCAGTATGTAAGAAACAGTTAGGGCTCCATATAGACAAACCAAAACAAGGTTATGGTAGTTCCAATGACGAAAATACAGCTAGAAAATTTTTCGAGCAATATAAAATAAGTGCCAAAATTACCGGCCCTAACGAGACACTACTTTGTAAATTTTACCTAATTTTGAGAATTTTGAACTGTAAGGAAAAAATTAATGTAAATAAATTTAACAATCTTACCATGAACACTAGGGAATTGTATCTGCAAGAGTACTCGTGGTATAATATGCCTATGACTCTCCATAAAATACTGGTTCACGGTTATGAAGTCATCTCTCAATTTAATATACCAATTGGTGAAATGTCAGAAGAGTGTCTAGAGGCTCGACATAAAGAAATTAGAAAAGAAAGATTGGCACATACTCGAAAAAAGTCGCGAACGGAATCAAACATTGATTTGATGAATCGTTTGATCATAACATCAGATCCTTTACTAGGTTTCCACAGAAAAATAATCTCCAAAAAAAGAAAAAAATATGGCTGATGACAGTAGCATTAAAGAGTATTTCGTATTAACAGACGAAGTAGAGCCTTTGGCAGCATATAATATCACAACTCCTCTTGAAGTTAGCGATGACAGTGAAAGTGATTCAGGGGCAGAATAGACATGGGACATTTTTTTGTTTATATTATGTAAATATTTCTGGATCCAAAGTATACTTTTACATCTCTTTCTCTGTCAACTTTTCTAATATAAAGTACTCGTATAATTTATAATATTTAATGGTATTATATACATGCACGTTTACATGCATTATATTTTTTACTAACCTTATATTGTAAAATAAATATTTGTGGATGTAAATGTAGACTAATGTCGGACAATTTTATGGTAAATAAATCATATGATACTAATGATTTTTTTGGAGTTCCGATTTTTGTCCATTTGCCCCATAAGATCGCTGCACTGTGCGTCATCGGTTTGCCACAAGCTCTATATTATTCCGAAATGGATAATTTCTCAGTTATAACTTGTTAGCTCTAGTTGTAAACGTTGCACACAACATCCTGCATCCAAAAGGCAATTACGACATCTGCGGCCGATAACCTATATATTGGTTTTCCGCTTGTCTCCCCAATAATTACATTGCATGATTCACAAATTCATGCATCAAGCGATGTTTGGGTTTGTAGTAGGTACATCTGTTCTCAACTAATTTTACACTCGAGTCTTGCTTAAAAAAGTCTACCCCAAAATAATACACAAAATACTTTCCGATATCAGGTACTCAATAACAATGATATACTGACAGTTAATTTTGATTTGTGTTAATAGGAATTCACAATGAAATTCATAGTCGCAATTTTTTTACCATCCTATTACTTATTTTCTCATTATTTTTGGGTATGATAGACCGACTAAAAATAATATATCACATTTCTGCATTCAGTTTCTGAAAATGTTGCTGCAAGCAGATTTTATGACGAATACTTTAAGCTCCTGGATCAATTTAATGCTTCATTTAAGAGAGTGCATTCGAAGGGTATATTGTTCGCAAACTACAAGTTTATAGGATGAGATTCGTGAGTCATCCACCGCTCGCTTTTATTAATGACGGCTTATTATGTGTTTATATTGCAGCGACTCTTGCTTTTCACAGCTAAGCTATTGTTTTTAGTATTATAATTATGAAAACGAAATTATGGACAATTAGCTGATTGTGAAGTTCAATATTTTTTAAATATTTAAAGGATTGTTTTAACCCCTAGGAACCAAGTCGATGAAAAGTTAGTTACATTCAGTGGCGGTTCGTGGGTCAAGAGATAGGGAGGTCAATTAGAAAAGTTTACTGTATTACCTACCTTTTAAAGTGATTTAAATTCCAAGTCGACCCTCCAGTCAATTACTTTTTCATTAAAGTCTTTTATTTTCTTTATTAATGCCCTTTCTATGGTAAGCATTGCTAAAGAAGATAACCTTTCCTGACCCATGGTATTTCTCAAAAATGTCTTTATTCTTTTTAAGGTGGAAAAACAACGTTCACTTTCGACGGTAGTCATAGGGATAGTACACAAGATTTTTAACAGTTTGACACTTTCAGAAAAAGTATTGCACAAATTATTGTTAATAAAAAGCTATAACAAAGCAACTGCACCTTCACCATTGGAAAAATCTTCTCGGCTATATAATACTTCTAATTCAGTTTTAAGTTTCAAATGATTTATGACTGGATACTCCGTTTTAACTAATTTAAACATATCTTGAGGAAAGCTTTTTTTATAATCTTTATATCGATCTGCGTGAAATAACTGAGACACTGCTAAATGATTACTGACGCCAAACCTGTTTTTGATCTCAGATGTAATTATATCACAAACTTCTAATGAAATTCTCCTTTTTGATTCTTCCGTTTTACATCTCTGGGCAGACTGCATGGATGTCTCCTCCAAATAGTTATTCAAAATTTTATTTCTGATGTCTTCAATTTTACTATTAAAAACGCCAATATACTTATTTACTGTTGTTACGTCGATATTACATTTTTTGTAATTGATTGAACAATATATCACAATATGGCATAACTAAATGAAAAAAATTTAACCAGTAAAGAAAATGTTCATTTTGTAAGTAGTTTTTTAAACCAATAGCCTTGGTTTAGAGTGTTGTTTTCTGATTCATTATCAATGATTTTTTCTAAACAATCTAATAATTCTGTTCGACAGGTATAAACAGTCTCTATGCACTTTGTATTAAAATTCCATCGTGTTGAAGCCGCTTTAGGTAATCTCACCTTAACAACATTATCTAACACGGCTGTTCTTTTTGGCGATTTTCCAAAGAATGAAGAAAAGCTATGTAAATTAACAAAAAAAATGTTTATGCTTTTATCCTGACTTGATGCTTTTTGTAAAATTAAATTTAGTTGATGAGCGTAACAATGAATAAAATATGCTGAAGGATAACTTTTTTTAATTAATATTACCTATTAACTTCTTTTTTCTTATCAAGAGATGTTTGCTTTATCGTCATATTAGGTTTTGGACGGCCACCACCATTGAATTTCACTCGGTCTTCATAACCCAAATTATGTCCATCTTTCAGTTTTAATATATTTTGTACAACACTCATATTTAATAGTAAACACCAAAAACACTGTTTTACTTAATTTCACGACAAGTAGAGATTTACTAATGAAATGTTCACAAATAAAAACATTAAAAACCACGCGACAGAATTTACCGACCAACGCCTACCTAGTCAGCATTAAGACTGCTGACTGCTGTACTAAACTTCGTGCGTTACCGTTTACGTAAAATGTGTCAGGGACATTGTCCCCGCCAGTGTTTTCTGTCTCTTTTGCTTTCTGACGATTCGCGCATAAGTCTATTTCACTTTAATTCGTTGTAAATTCAGTCCGTAGCTAGCTTTGAGGACACGTTGTGGATTGACCCAAAATTTTTAAATTCTATAAATGAATAATGTAATGAACATGAATGTAGAGCTCGGTGCTCGGAGGGGATACGAAATCCTGCGATCTAGATATTTGAATAGTATTGTGCATAGAATGAACTAGAAACTTTAATATATTTTTTAAGAATATTAAAAATATATATATTATATATTTTTAAACTTCAGAAAATGAATAGCTCTATTTTTTATTTGTATGTGGGACGTCATTGACCAAATGACCCTATAGAAGAACCGCCAGTGGTTACATTACTAGCGAGTTTGTTTACTCTCGATCAAAACTAAATTATGGACAAATAACTGGTTGTGGAGTTAAAATCGATGAAAATTTACAGGTACATTACTAACGAGTTAATTTACTCTCATTTGAAACGAAGTTATGGACAAATAACTGGTTAGGAAGTTACAAATTTCTTAAATTTTTCCAGGGTTGTTTTAACCACTGGGACCATTTGAAAGTAGATGAGAATTTACAGGTACAATTCTGATGTGTTAGAGTTAGTATACACTCAATCAAAACGAAATTATGGACAAATAGGTGGTTGCCAAGTTACATTTTTTTTATGTTAAAAGGGTTGTTTTAAGCCCTGGGACCCTTCGCAAGTAAATGAAAATTTACAGGCACATTACTAACGAGTTTGTTTATCCTCCATGAAAACGAAATTGTGGACAAATAGTAGATTGTGAAGTTATACTATCTTTAAATATTTACAAGGTTGTTTCAACCCCTAGACCCCATTGCAAGTCGATGAACATTTACAAGTATATTACTAACGATTCACTTTACCCTCGATCAAAGCGAAATTATTGACAAATGGCAGGTTGGGAAGTTACAGATTTTTTAAATGTTTAATGGGCTGTTTTAATCACTGTGCCTCTTTGCAAGTGGATGAGATTTATAGGTATATTGCTAACGAGTTTGTTTACCCTAGATCAAAACAAAATGATGGACAAATGGTTGGTTGGAAAGTTACAATTCTTTTGTGTTTAAAGAGTGGCTTTATCCCCTAGGACCATTTGCAAGTCGATGAAAATTTATAGGCACATTACTAACGAGTTAGTTTACCCTCTATCAAATCAGAATTTTGGACAAATATCTAGTTGTGAAGGTAAAATATTTTTAAATATTAAAGGGTTGGGATAACCCCTGGAAACGTTTGCAAGTCGATGAAAATTTAAAGGTACATTACTACGAGTTAGTTTACCCTCCATCAAAACGAAATTCTGGACAAATATCTAGTTTTGAAGTTAAAATATTTTTAAATATTTAAAGTGTTGTTTTAACCCCTAAGACCCTTTGCAAGTCGATGAAAATTTACAGGCACATTACTAACGAGTTTGTTTACCCTCCATGAAAACGAAATTGTGGACAAATAGTAGATTGCGAAGTAACAATATCTTTAAATATTTACAGGGTTGTTTCAACCCCTGGATCCCATTGCAAGTCGATGAACATTTACAAGTATATTACTAACGGTTCACTTTACCCTCGATCAAAGCGAGATTATTGACAAATGGCAGGTTGGGAAGTTACAGATTTTTTAAATGTTTAATGGGCTGTTTTAATCACTGTGCCTCTTTGCAAGTGGATGAGATTTATAGGTATATTGCTAACGAGTTTGTTTACCCTAGATCAAAACAAAATGATGGACAAATGGTTGGTTGGAAAGTTACAATTCTTTTGTGTTTAAAGAGTGGCTTTATCCCCTGGGACTATTTGCAAGTTGATGAAAATTTTAGGCACATTACTAACGAGTTAGTTTACCCTCCATCAAAACAAAATTCTGGACAAATATCTAGTTGTGGAGTTAAAATATTTTTAAATATTTGGAGTGTTGTTTTAACCCCTGGGAACTTTTGCGAGTCGATGAAAATTTACAGGCACATTACTAACGAGTTAGTTTACCCTCCACCAAAAACGAAATTGTGGATAAATAGCTAATTGCGAAGTTACAATATTTTTAAATATTTAGACTGTTGCTTTATCCTCTGGGACCCTTTGCAAGTCGGTAAAAATTTATAATACGAGTTAGTTTACCCTCCATCAAACCGAAGTTCTAGACACATATCTAGTTGTGAAGTTAAAATATTTTTAAATATTTAAAGTGTTGTTTTAACCCCTAAAGCCATTTGCAAATCGATGAAAATTTACAGGCACATTAATAATGAATTACTTTACTCTTCATGTAAACGAAGTTATCGCCAAATAGCTAGTTGTGAAGTTACGATATTTTTAAATATTTAAAGGGCTGTTTTAATTCATGGACCCCTTTGCAAGTAGATAAGAATTTATAGGTACTTTGCTAACAAGTTTTTTTACTCTATATCAAAACGAAATTATGAACACATAGTTGGTTGGGAAATTACAAATGTTTTAAGTGTTTAAAAAGTTGGGACCATTTGCAAGTCGATGAACATTTACAGGCACATTACTAACGAGTTAGTTTACCCTCCATGAAAACGAAATTATGTACAAATAATAGCTAGTTGTAAAGTTATAGTATATATAAATATTTCAAGGATTGTTTTAACCCCTGATACCCTTTGCAAGGGAATGAAAATTTATAGGTTGTTGTGAAGTCACAATTTTTATAAATAAAATAAAATAAGTGTTGTTTTATCCCTTGAGACCCTTTGCAAGTGGATGAGAATTTATAGGTATATTTGTCTACCCTCAGTCAAAGCGAAATTGTGGACAAATAGTTGGTTGGCAATTTTTGTTTTGTTTAGAGTTGTTTTAACCTTTGGAACCATTTGCAAGTCGATGAAAATTAACTCTCCATCGAAATGAAATTCTGGACTACCTGGTCGTGAAATTACAATATTTTTAAATATTTAAAGTTTTGTTTTAACGCCTAATACCTTTTGCAAGTTGATGAAAATTTATAGGCACATTACTAACAAGTTACTTTACTCTACATGAACGAAATTATGGACAAATAGCTAGTTATAAAGTTACAGTGTATGTAAATACTTAAAGGATTGTTTTAACCCCTGGTACCTTTTGTAAGAGGATGAGCATTTATAGATACATTGCTAACGAGTTTGTTTACCCTTAATCAAAGTGATATGGGCAAACAGTTGGTTGGAAGTTACAAAATTTGTAAGTGTTTAAAGAATTGTTTTAACCCCTAGGACCATTTGCAAGTCGATGAAAATTTACAGACACATTCCTAACCCCTGGTACACTTTGCAAGGGATGAAAATTTATAGGTACATTGCAAACGAGTTTGTTTACCCTCGATCGAAACGATATTATGAACAAATTGTTGGTTGGGAAGTTACAAATTTGTGTTTAAAGAGTTGTTTTAACCTCTGGCACCATTTGCAAGTCGATGAAAATTTATAGGCATATTAGTAACGAGTTAGTTTACTCTCCATGAAAACGAAATTATGGACCAATAACGAGTTGTGAAGTTCGATATTTTTAAATGGCTGTTTCCCCAGAGCCCCTTTGCAAGATGATGAAATTTTTGGATACATCACTAACGAGTTTTCTGGACATACCGGATGTAACAGGATCATGGTAGAAAAGGGGGGGTGCCCTTTTCTCCTTTAGTTTTGAAGATAATAGATTGAAATTTGGGATATCCTATATACAGAATAAGCGGCACTTTTTGACATACAAGTGATTTTTTTTTACTTCCTGTTTCGCTGGAAGTGACACTAACTTTCGGTTTTTAAATCAAACACTGTATATTATTGCATTTTTGAATTCTGCATAATTTTCTATACCAAATACTGACGTTTGACGTTGAGTTTTTCCCCAAAAACCATTTTGATGAATTTTATTTGCTCATAAATCACGTAATTTAGTATTTTTGATAGAATTTCGATTTTTCTAGCATTACAGGGGTCATTTAGAATAAATCGGAATCGACATGGCACACTTAAATGGAAAACTAAAAATTATATTATAAAAAATATTGACGTTTGAAATGTATTTGGTATAGTTGGATTCAGAAAATTATGCAGAATTCAAAAATGCAATAATATACAGGGTGTTCCATTTAAAAATTGAAAGTTAGCGTCACAATTGTATTGTACATGCTTTCGTAATAAAGACCTATTATTATTATTACTTCCGGCGAAACCGGAGTGAAAAAAAAAGCACTTGTATGTCAAAAAGTGCTGCTTATTATGTATATAGGATATCCCAAATTTCAATCAATTATCCTCAAAACTAAAGGAGAAAAGGGGGTGTACCATGATCCTGTTACACCCGGTATTGTAGTTACAATATTTTTATTATATAAGTGATTTTAACCCCTGGGATCCTTTTTAATTCGATGAACCTTACAAATGAGTTTGTTTACCACCGATCAAAGCGAAGTTTTGGACAAATAACCGTTAAATGTTTAGAGGATTGTTTTAACCCTTTGCAAGTCGATGAACATTTACAGGCACATTACGATAAATATCTATAGGTACATTCGTGACGAGTTAGTTGACCAAATTATGGTTGTGAGGTTACAATTTTTTTTAAGGTTTTTAATCCCAGTCTGCGCATTTATTTATATATTACATATGGCTGACCGGGATGGAAAATGGAAAAATTTTTTTGTCGAGTTTATTTTAAATTAGTAAGTAATCGACCGTATTTATTTGTCTTTTAACAATGCCACACCGAATTAACTTTAATTCTAGATCAAATACCCTAGAGACAATTAAAACAATTAATTTCGTGTCTGTGATATTTCATTATGATTAAAAGTTAACCTGTTGTGGTGAAATGATCATAAGACATGCGAAAATCGTTGTTAACTTAGTATGTTAAAACAAATATTATTTTTAAATGGAAAAGGAAGTGAAAAATCCACACTTTTTACTTTCTTATATCTAATATAAGGAAGTATAGTAATCGTGATTTTTTCCACCTCGAGATTTTGATTGATATATACGTTTTGAACCGTCCTAAATTCATTCTGACTATTTTCCGAATGATGTCTGTCGGTGCGTGTGTGTGGATGTGTGTGTGTCTGTGTGTGTGTGTATTCGCGATAACTCAAAAAATACTAATGGGAGAATTCCCAAATTTGGCAATGAAGATTTTTAACGACATTATAGATGACATTAAATTTGGCGAATGTGGTATCACTAGAAGAGACAATGAATAAAAGAAGAAGAAAAGTACAATTTTAGGAAACAAAGATAAAAAAAATGTTATTGCATTTCTGGACGAATCTTGACGAATTATAATGAAAAACCATGACTTTATGGAAAAAAATATGTCCGTATGTCTGTAGTATCGCGATAGCAACTACAGTTTTTGAGATAAAGTTTTCAAATTTGGTATATGTACTTGTTCTAAAGGCCAAAGACAATGAAAAATTTGGTGATGAGCAAAATTAGCCAGGGGGTTCACGAGACCCAAACTTTTTTGTATTGGACTTTACAAAAAAATATAGTCTTGATGAAAGATTATTAATCATGTCTAGTATATCAAGCGAATAAAATATATTTTCCAAGTACTTAAATAAAGCTGATGTAAACTGAAATTATGTACGCATTTGACTTCATAAAATGGGGTTAGGATAAATTTGGCAGTTTGACATTTGAAATATCTGATTTAGTTACAAAAATGTCAATGTCAATAAGAAGAAATTGTTAAAATATATGACATGATTATTGCCAGTATTGAAGGACGCTGATAATTAATTATTAAAAAAATTTTAATGAAACATTTCAATATACGTTTTTAAAATTTAATTGAGGTAAATGAAGAATTAAATAGAATGATTTTTTTATATCAGGATGATATTACTGGTATAAGAAAGTTCTGTGCTGGCCACATCAGATATTTTAGAAAGTGAAAAGGAATTCCTACTGGAATTTAAGTTAGCGGTAGTAGACTATAAATAGAAATGCTAAAATGCAAACATAATTAATTAATTAATTAAATAATTACTATCTTATGTAAGTAGTCACAAGCATGGTATATACTATTATATACCACATACAAACCAACAAAAAAAAATACACATTTATATTAGAAAAAGGTAACGATAATAGATTTCATGGTTTATTAATTTTTTTCATAAATATAAAAATAGTGTCACTAGCTTATTATTAAATTCATTCAGACCCTTTAAAAATAAAAAATTCATAGTCTTTTTATAGTAAGTTCGTGCTATGTAATAATTAAAGTCTATTCGTTTTAAGCGCGAAACAATGGAATGCCTCGTTCATAAGCGTTCTTTTTAAATCGGATTTAAAAGGGATAATTATTTTAGAAATTATCCAATGCAATAAACATTGTCATAAGTTAAGTGAAAATTGCTGTTTATTAAGATTTGAAGCTAAACCAGCCACCCGGGAAGTCTAGACTTCTATGGTTTTTCTGACATTTAAAGTTTGATTGGTAGGATAGATTGATATGTAGAACTATATAATGATGTTTATTCCACAAATATATTTAACAATTTATAAACTAATAAAAGTGTAATAAAAATTAAAATACCAAAATATTCCAACAGAGAGGGTAAACTTGTTTAAAATTAACTTACAAATAGTAATAAATACTAAAAAATAAGATACCAATCATCTCACTTTATTTAAGTACAGATTAAATAAAATTCCCCCACACTTAATTTATAAATTTATACCAAAGAGAAGTGATTACGCTTTAATTGCGATTGCTCACTAGCAAAAGATTTGTACCAAATAAGTGGAAATCCTTCATGAGACCGTCGCGTACGCCATTCGCAGACCGGTGTTTGGTTTTTGCCTTTTTGTGTGAGACTTATTTTTATTATTTTGTACTGGATGTTTAAATTATTTTCATTTTATAAACAGTGTTACTTCACACGTTTTTAATTTTTCATTTATTTTCGTTTTCTAAATAGTGCTAATATTGTTTTACATTTTATTAAGATCTTTGCTTTGAAGTTCATTTTCTTAAAAAGAAAAAAAACTCAAATGGGACCCTGTCACAACTGACGACTTGTTTCTACCGGTAGTCCTTAAATTTTTACTTAGATACATTAAGTAATTTTACTACTGAAGTAGACAGACAAATGTTTTTGTATTATTGATTATTATTTTTGTCCATATTTTTTCCAATAGGAACTTAACTCCTAGATGAACATTTTAGAAGTTATGTATTGAGCATTATCCGCGAAATTTGTATGCTTATTTACTTTACGAAATATTTTTTACCATTTAACACATGTTTTGTACATTTTGTACTTATCCGCCTCAAGATTAACACCAATGACTGCGTGCTTATTTAAACAGCTTTCACAAATCACTTCAATTGACAGATTGGGAATTGCTGTGACCTAGTATAGTAACGATCTTGAATATATTCAATTTTTATAGTACAGTTACAGTACAGTGGAACGAGTTGCCTTTTAAAAAAGCGCTGCAGGGTTTCTCGCTGAACTTCGTGCTTCTAGAGAACACACTTTACTGGCAATATAGTTATCATTTATCAATTTTGTTCGAATAGATAATGAACATGAAACTAATGTGTTGACCATATGTATAAACATCATGTATAGAATAGAATTTTTTTAAATTTGTGTGACTTATTTGCCTTGCTAGCTTAGGTTTCAAGTAATATAGTGTAATACATAATAAGTTAGCAGAAAAAATACCGGCACTTTTGATATTCAATTCATTAAAATAATTTTATATCACATATTTATTATTAAAGGTCAGATATACATACAGTCGGCAGATTCTTAAAGTACATTTATAATTTATAAATCTTTTTATAGTGATATAATTAATTAATCAATATAATAAATTACTGTAATTAAATTTAAATTTTCCAATTATATTACCATTAGGTACGTACTTGGTGAGAATTCATTATTTATTTTATGATTACAGTAACTAAATAGAATACAAAATATGATATAAAACCGTTGACTTTCATTTATTTGACAAATTTAAGATGATTTCTTTAGGACTTTTAAAACTTTTTTTAGTAACCTCGTCAAGATTTTCAATATTTATCTTTATTTTTATTTATTGTCATGTTATAATAATTTTATGTTATTCTGTGGGCTGAGCTAAGTTCGCAACGGTCCATAGTTTATTACTTTTTCTCAATAAGGAACTGATGATCGGGAAGAGGAAACTGGACCAGAGTCCAGGACTGGTAGCAACTACTGCCTCATATGATTGACAGAAGGACACGTAGACAAATAATAGCAAAACCGCTGCCAATTACTTGGGGGATCAGAACTTCCTCACCGTAGTAAAACTCGACGTGTGGTGGAGTTTTTAATAAAAGTAATTTTTTTACATTTCAAAAAAAGTCACATTTTTGACGTTTTAAAAAGTCGCATTGGTGGAATGTCACTAATATTTTTTTTAGGTATTGGGACCGATTTTGCTCATTAACGAATTTAATCTCTTCCTTGACCTCTAGACCTCTAGAATGTGTGTACCAAATTTGAAAGCTTTATCTCAAAAACTGTAGCTGCTATCGCGACCACACAGACATAAATTTTTTTCTGTCTGAAATTTTGTGTATCGTTAATTCGTCGAGATTCGTCCAGATGTGCAAGAAAAATTTTCGAAATTTTTTTCACGAATACATGACTTCCTTACTTTGATGGGTGAGGAAGTAAAAAAGTATAAAATGAATAATGAAATACTTACCGCTTGATACAGTGTATTATTCAGAATGACTGAAGTTTGTCATCGCATTAGCATACATGGTCACAACTAATATTCTTTCTGCATTTGTGGCCGTTAAATTTGGTTTGTACATATGTACCCTAGATGCACAACTTATATAAATATATATAAATTTTTACAGTTTAATTAAATTAATTAAAAATAAAACATGTAAACACTTACTAATTGTACAGGGTTATCCAACGAATCGGCACACCCCTATATTTTGTTTATTTTTTTGAGTTAGAAAAAAATGTTTTAAATAAAAGTTGTAGTGATTCGAATGAACTATTTTAGAATCTCAACAAATAATATACAGTTGATCCCATAAATGCGGGGCAACCCAAGTTACATTTTTGAAATCTGTGTTTTTTTGTGTTTTCAAACATATAGATATGTTGTATCTGATCTTTTCCTGTTTTTTATTTATTGCAAATATTAATACAACCAGCATCTGCATGGTTAGCAGGTTCGCCAAGGATGAAAAACGATTAATTTGATACGTATGTCTTACAAAATAATTTAATAAATTCAAAAAGCTGCATGGTTTTCTGTATCATATTATTTCTGAAAACGTTTACATTAAGTGTTTTTCATCCATGGCTAAGCTGATAACCTGACAGATGCTGGTGGAATAAAATTTTAAACAAATAAAAAACAGTAAAAGATAAGATACAACCTATCTATATATCTGAAATCACAAAAGAACAGATTTCAAAACTGTAAAAAAATATTCTATGTAAAAAAAATTAAATTTGGTTTGTCCCGCTTTTATGGGATCACCTGTATATTCCTTGAAGGGATTCTAAAAGACTTCATCTGATTCACTACAACTTTTATTTGAAAATTTTTTTTCTAACTCAAAAGTAGACAAAATGTAGGATAACCCTGCACATGTAGCCAATAGGCAAAGTTAAAATGGTACATAATTTTCACATGTACATAATTACACATTTACACAAATTAAATTTTCTTTTAAAAAAATAACTTCTAAATATAAAACAGTGACTATAGTTTACACTATTTGTCAGAACAATGGAATTCTGGTTTAAAGGTAAAACATTTTTATTACAGATTTTTTTTCCTTATAATTTCTTTTGCATATCCTAAGAAAAAAGAAACTATGTTCATTATCTATTGCATGGAAAGAAGGCTGAGGATTTTTTATTTTAGATATATCATCATTATGAATTATGATTATACATCCTTGATTTTTCCCATTGTTATGTCTGCCCTATGTAAGAAAAGTTTTATGTTATGCATTATTTACAAGACTATTAAGCCAGTAAGGTGCATAAGTTAGTATTTTTCATGGTAAAGAAGGTGTTAAAATCTGCAAAACTCAGTATTTGTTTTCTTCGGTCAGATGCATAACTGGCTATTTGCTGTTACAACTTACGCATCGAAGTATGACCCCTTAGATTTAAATGCGCAATGGATTTGGCATCTACTGTCTCTACCGCATGGCCACTTCTTTCTAACTTGTGCGCAATTCGGAGACCACTCTACGATGCGTGACCTGTAACCAATCATGATGCAGTTTTATATATCACGTGGGCTGCTAGAACTGTTGTCAGTGTTTACTGAATTTAGAATCAACAAGGTCTTGATAAATTTGAATTGAATGAATTAATTAATTTTTGAGAAATTAATTCGCAAATACCGTTATATCGAAAATAATGTCGAAATTCAGTACATGTTTTACATTATCATTCAATATTTCAAAAATCGTAACACCTATTTTCATAAAATTTTGACACACTATAGTAAACAGTATATGTACTGATATGTGAAAAGATGGTCTAAATTGGTCGTCTAGTTTTTGTTTGTAGGCGTTCGAAGTGAGGGCTCAGTACATTTGAGTCGCATAGTAGTAAATATTTTTTTTCTATTACAGCTCCATGATATTTTACGTCCTAAATTACTTGATTTTTAATATTATATGTGGCTAGTGTATTACAAAGTATCAAAAGTGTTCTGCAACATATTGCAATACACCTTTGGGCAGTTTGTTGCACCTTTGCACATTTTATTTACAAAATTGGGCTCTTACATAAGGTAGATGCAAAACTGGGTTTTTAAAGCCTCTAACTAATATAAATGGAAAAAGAGGTAGGATCTCTTGGGACGGCCCTAAATCAAGGGTACATGTTAATTTTTTTCTACATTGCATCAACAATTTTTTTATAATTCTCATAACTTCGACTACATGTTAATATGTAATATAATATATTGTGTCAAATTATATTTCCTAATATAGTAATATTACAAAAGCAAACATACTGTTTGTGGAGTGTATACACACTGGCGAGTGTTTTAATATATTTCTTGCTGTGTAGCAAATCATATGCCAAACACCCAAACACCGTGCCACGAAAGTAACTAACTCTACGCGGTCGTAAGGTTGTGGGACATGTGCTTAGTTGCCTTTAAATTATATACGACAAATCCCGACTTCCCGCATAGATCCTAGTTGCACGAAGTTGCATGTATTACAGATATATAAATAACAAATTAATTTAATTATATGAAGGCCATCAAAAATAGAATTTTTTTATATAACTGCCGGCTTTGAAAAAATGGTAAATATTTCCGCTGCCTACTGATGATAGAGGAGGGTCAGTTGCATAATAAAAATAACAGTAGTTATGGCCGATTTTACTTCTCTGTCGGGAATATCAGAATAAGATGACAATGTTCTAGTTAATTTTTAGAATATCTAGTTTCTGAAAAAAAAATCGTTTAGTAAAAGTTGTGTAATACGCGTGCTCTAAAATTGTATTCAGTGTATTTATGTGCTCTTTTAATAAATATAGTTGTTTAGTAATAGTTTAGAGGCTAATTTAGAACTAATCTATATATATTGTATTGATTTATACATAAAAGGAGAACACAGCGATAAAATTATGTGGATATCTTTGGATTATCGCCAAATAAATTTTGTATTATAGACGCCTGTTCGCCTATTACAAATTGAAAATCAGTGTTTCAGCGTAGGCGTATCTAGCGCTACCATGTTTTTCACCATTTGAGTTAAACTTGAAGTATAAATTAAGAATTTTTTTTGCGAGTTGCCGCCGATTAAAGACAAAAGTATAGTTAAAAGAGAGGAAAGTATTAAAGTGATTAAAATGTTCCTCCAAGTTTGTTTACTGTAGCAAACGCACTTATAATTAGTTTTACCAGTGTAGAATTGACTGTTTAAATTTAAAATTTTCCTCAAAGTTTTGAAGAGTTTGAAAAAGTGGTTTAATTCTCTATGACTTGATCTATATGTAACAACAGATTGAATTTCAAAATCGTTTTCTCTAATATAATTAGAATTAGGAAACTTGGATGACATGACGTAAACAAGCATGCAGTACAGTAAACAGTGTTTTACATTTACATAATAACTTCTCCTTGTTTCACCGCCTTTGTTTGTCTTACCTTTTACGGTGGATATTTCTTTTATTTTATTATTATGTAGCCATATTTTCTGAGTGTTTCAGTGCCTTTCCTACCAACTTTCAGATCGGCTTAGACTCATTTTTAATAAGTGATATTTCATTTTCACGGCACTGCATCAGCCCGTTGATCACCACACCACACATAAATTGCAATAAAACTTTTCAAGCACCCTTCCCGTGTTTATACCACGTCCGGAAGCCTTGTCTATCCTATCTATCCGATTTTACGAATTTCATGGTAGTTTTGAATTCTCCTCTGTGATTCTTCAAAGTCTCAAAATTTTCTCGCCTCCCATTGGTGAACTACCCGCCATTCAGTCATTTCCATCTCTTTACACTCACTAGCCCCATTACCGACCGAAACCCAGCGCACACAAGCGGGACTTTTATCAGTTTGCCAGCATCGCAACCCTAGTTAAATTATTTTATTATACTTTCCAAATTTTCTCAAACAACGAGTGGCCCGACATTATTCAACAACTCCATTTCTTTTCTCACCTATCATATAACCATCATCAGTGCTCTGTATCCCCGGCGGCATCATCTCCAGCTGGTGAAACGTTTGGTGTTTTTCCGACGACACGTGTTTCGTCATAGCCGATTTACTCATGATTAGACTGGATTTACATATGACACCACTCTTTCTGAACTCACCATTTTTTTTCGTCCACTAACGCAAAAAAAAATTGTATACTCACTGGCTTTCTGAGCTCACTAGGGCTCGTCCTGGAAATTGTCAGCTCGCTCAGTAAAGAATCTCTTTCCGGTCTTGTTACGTAAATAACTATTTTGGGCATAGACATTATATGTCTATGATTTTGGGCAACCGTTTAGAAAGTTAACTGGTTTTTTAGAACGTTTGCAGAAAAAGTATTGTACGCAACACACCCGAAAAGTGTCATCAATCACTTTCCGATCTTGTTACGTAAATAACTATTTTTAGTTCCCAAGTCTTAAAAAATAATCAGATATTTATTTTTATTCGCTCTGTATCTCTTAAAAAAGTAAATATTTTTGATGTTTTTTCTGATGTTTGCTTTCGACTTTCATTGTTTTTATTACATTCTCGATAGTGCAAAAATATAATGTTTATTTCAAACTTATTTTCAGCATAAATAAAGAAAAGCAAGTGAAAACATGGCACTTTTGACGGCGGTAAAAGGATCAAAGTCGTTGACGTTTTTTATGTTGCAAATAACTTTGAACTGAGCTTTACTAATAATTGTAAAACTATCACAACTAATACTTATCCAAAGAATAATTTTTAGACACTTCTATATTTTTATTTTGTATACGAAACATGTATCTTTGTATTTTTATACTTTCAAAACTTCATCTAAAGTGCATATTTTTAAATATAAAACAGTATTTAGTTCGATAATTTTATTTACAACAGTTAAATACTGCTGTATCAATAGAACTCCACTACATTCGATAATTTTGTTACAGATTAACCTGCGTCTGATACTTGTCAGTGGGAAAACAAAAGAGTTCCTCTTTAGTCCAAGTGATTCTGCTGGTGACATTGCACAACATGTTTTCGACAATTGGCCAGAAGGTAGGAAGCTGTTGTAACTAATATTTATGTTCTGGATAGAATTTAGAATACATAATCATATTTCACAATTACGCTTACCTCTTAATGAGAGAAAGAAAAGAGAACAGAAGGGAATTTTTTTTTATAACTTAAATGTATGAAAATATAGTTTTACACAGTCATTGGAATGTTTTTAGATCGAATTAGGATCAACAACGCAGATTCCGAAATATTCGAATTCTAAATTTTTGTTTCAAAGTTTTCTAACAGTTGTTGCATATTGAGTATGTAACAAGGCGGTTTGTGTAAATCAAAATGCTAGAAGTTAGAAACTGTCATACATACGCATGCATAGCTAACTTCACAATTATTGTTAACAGTTGTTATGTGTGGAGCTCGGACGGAGGTATCGGTTTCCAGTGACGGCTTTTATGCAGACCATGATAAAAATAATTCTATTTAATTTTAAAATGTTAATACATAAACTAGTTCGCAAGGGTAAGCGTATATCACTAATATTTGTTGTAAATGTTCCGGAATTAATCTCTGACGTCTCCCATTAAAAAAACATTTGTATTGTGAGAAGGGCTATTCAAAGTCCGACAAATGTAATTTACGCATATTTAAAATTGTGAACTTTTTCAGAGACTCTACATTTGTCTTGTGTAGAAAAGTCTACTTCTTTGCCATTTAAAAGGTCATCTGCCACCTCGCAGACCAATGTCCGGAAAATTCAAAAACAAAAAAAAGTCTTTAAAAAGGTCGAATAGATGTTAAATATCTAAAGCATAAACTGACAAAACCAAAAAGTCTTCATAATTCGTGACGGGATGTAGATATCGAAAAATAAATGAAAAAACACCCCCTCAAACCACCTGTCGACTTTGCTAGCCTACTATCCTGTGCAAAAGTCTTTAAGGAATTTAATAGATGTTAAATATGTGAAGTATAACTGACAAACCAAAATATCCTTATAACTCGTGAAGGGGTGTAGGTTTCGAAAAAATAAGTGGTAAGAGCACCCCCTCAAACAAAACGTCGACTTTGTCAGCCTACTATCCTGTGGAAAGTCGCAGTCCCTTTGGACGAAAACCAAAAAAGTTTTGAAAAAAATTCTTTAGAAGATCGAATAGATTTTTGTTGGCTGGCCACAGGCCTCTGCTGTGAAGATATTTGATTAGTTCCTTATTAAGGGCTACTCAGCGATAGGAGTCCTAACCCCGTACCTAATGCGCTACTGGTTCCTAAATTTTTGTTTATAGAAAGAATACCTCCAGTCCTCTTTGAGTGAGTATTTGTAATAAATTGTCTTTGGCATCTTTGGGTATTACGGGATTCGCTGAAAAAATTACAAGGTAAGATATATCGTGTTATACATGCATGAATATATTTACATGCTGACACATGACTTACAGCCAATCCTGGTTTTGACATCATCAGTACCTACATTCCGAGCCTTAGTTATGAGCTCAGATACTGTCGTGCATAAAATCCTCTTTCTGAGAAAATTTTTAACAAATGTATTACCAGAACCCTACAATATGATTAGGAAAAAACTAAGACAGAATATGTATTTCAGCGTGTAAGTGGAGGTGATTTTTTTTTACGACCTATCTCCGGGGAATAAAAAGTTCATATTAGTGTCTCCGTGCACTAAACGGCCAAGTCCCGACGTTCAACGGTTTATAGGAGTTATATGCCCCACCGCGCACTAACCGTGACGGCCAACGAGAATAGGAGTGGTTTGTACAGAATGTAATGGATGACCGCGCATTAGCAGTCGTGTACACAGCGGCCAGTACAGTACAATCCGTACAAGAACATTGTAAGGCGTTAAAACTCACTAGTTCAAGTGCAGGGTGCTTTTTTACTAACTACACACTTGCTGGTCGCGTTTATCCTGGTCGCGCCGGCCATATGTCATCGCTACTCAGCCGCTTAGTGCACGGGCACTCTTAGTGTTCAAAGTAGGGGTGCTCAATTTTGAAAATTTGTTATCTAATATCGATAACTTAAATTATATCGATATATTGATAATCATCGATAATTGTCGATATATCGATAATTACCAATGTATCGTTAATTGTAAAGATATCGATAGTTATCGCTATTTCGTCAGTTATCGATTAATATCGATATATCGATAATTATTGATATGGTGGTAATTATCGATATATCGATTTATCGATATATCTCAATAGGTAATTATCGCTTATGTCTCTGTATTATTAGTAATTGTTTAAAAATATTAGCTGGTCAATTGGTTACTTAATTTGTACCCATACTTGTCCGAATCCATTTCGTAAACTTCCGGTTAGTATGGCGATATACATATCACAGTTCTGTTGTGCATGCATCTTGAAACACGACGATTTTCTGAATTAATCGATAATTATCGATACATGTATAATTGTAAAATTAATACACTTTATCGCACTGGTGAATTCTTTACAGTTCGTGTCAATATCAAACTACATATCTCGCTCTTCAAAAAATTTCACTCTCATACCAAGCTTTTGATAAAATATTGTTTTCTAGCAAACTAATAATAAAAAATATATTGGGGAAAAGCTTCATAAGAAGTATATCGAGTCTAATGTTTATTTATTTTATTAATTGACATATCGATAGTTATCGAGATATCAATAGTTATCGAGATATCGATATATTTGTATTTAGGTATCGTTATTCGATATATTGATAAGTATATCGATATAAATTCCCAGCCCTAGTTCAGATTACCCTATTATGAGGGGTTGGTGAAATTTCAGAAGTTAAGCATATTGTGAAACATCGAACAATACCTTTTTTTTTATAACTTAAAAATGATATACCGTAAAACTGGGGTGGGCACTCTAGCAGGATAACCATATACATAATAATTTCAATTGTTTTTTAAGTAATAAATGTTCAACCATTTTATTATAATTTCATTTTCTACATAATAAAATATTGGTAGATGAAAAGAATTTAGTCAATAGTAAAGTGTATAAATAGAAAAAATTAACTTCGATATTGTCTACTTGTCAAAGATAGTCAATAAAACTTGAATAAAACAACAATCAATGTGCCAGATAAAAGAACATGTTTAATTATATGTTACTTTTTCATTTACCACGGATACGATGATAAAAAAATATGAATTAAATTCTCTTTAATTATAAAAGTTTTAGAGAGGTCATTGTAATTAATTACCGAAACTTGAATACTTCTTGGACAACACATGTTCACTAAAGAATATATAGGGTTTTCCAAAATTATGTAGTCAAATTCTTATAAGTATTTGGTTACACCCTTTCAAAAATGGAGGGAAAAAATAAACTTTGGGCTGTAACTTAGAAACCAACAGGTACATATATCAAAGTTTAGAGGTTACAGTTTATGATGTAAACAGTGTCCTACATTTACTTTTGATGAAAGTGGTCAGGGGAGGTTGCGGACTTAGGTTGCGCGTATTAATAAATATTTGTTAATTCGCTAGCCCTTGTGCTGTAAAAATATCCAAAATATAGTTGCCTTAAAATATAATTATTATTGTTTTGATGTTACAGAGGGCATAACAGGTTTTGAATAATTTAGAACATACTGCGTCAATATGCTCCAACCATCTAAGCTATGATTTTGAGAAAAAAGTTCCTATGAACCTATGCCCGCAAAAGCTGTATAACCGAGTTACAGGGTGTTAAAGTTTAATTTTTTTTAAGGGTTTCATATTATGTCTTGGAGGGAATGGTTACTATCGACTACCAATTTTGTACTGTTTATAACGGTATCCGGCCCAATAAAAATACTGAATAAAATCATAAATCTATTCACCAGCGGCGTACAGAGGGGTAGACGGAGACCTCTTTTTAATTATAACATCGACGCCAATGCATCTTCGTTAAATTTTCCAAATGTTTCAGTTCCCTCTTCAATTTTCCATAAAAAGGACTATTGTAAAAACTTCGTAAGTTTGTTTGCATCATGCATATATGATGGAAAATATTCCTCCGCATATAAAACAAAATTGTTATTTCCAATTAGATGGCTGCCCATCCCATTATTTTAGACGTGTAAGAACGTGGCTTAACATTACATTATTCTGACAAGTGGATCGGCCGAAGCGGTCCTGTGGCATAGCCACCTCGCTCACCCGACATTACTCCTATGGATTTTTCTGTTTGAGGACATAAAAGTATAAGTTTATTCTAGTCCAGTTAATACCAGAAAGGAAATAACAGAACGAATTCAAAATCCAGCCCAAACTATCACGCCAATGCAATTGGCTAACGTTAGGAGAACGGTAATTAAGAGATGTCAATTATGCCTCTATCAAAATGGTTCGCATTTAGAACAATTCGTCTAGTTTTTTTTTAATTCATAAGTTGTTTATTTTATTAATGTTGTTGTTTTCTTTCAAAAATAGATACTGTATTAAAATGATTTTTCCTTAAAATTGAGGTAATTAATTATTAACTATTGTGAAAATTTCTGGCATAAAGAAAATAATAATAATAAACGTCTTTATTTATGGGCAAAGTTTAGTATAAAAATACTATTCATTCTTACACTTAACTCAAATGAGATTTTATAGCATTATACAATGACGAACACCACTGACTAAAGTTTTAATTACGTAGTTGCCATTAACTTGGTGAAAGATGATAAAAATAAAACAAAACACTTAAACTTTGTTATTTGATAGCTTTTTCGAATTAAACATTTTGTTGATCAGAAGTTTTCCTCGGTAGCTTGTGGATGCATTAAAATAATAATGAATTTTTTTGCTCAAAATCAAACAAACTTACAAGAGTCCTTTCTATGTAAAATTGAATATGGAACTGAAATATATATGAAAATTTAACGAAAATGCATTGGCGTCTGTATTCTAATTAAAAAGGGGTCTCCATTTATCCCTCTGTACGCCGCTGGTGAATAGATTTATGATTTTATTCAGAATTTTTATAGTCAGATACCGTTATAAACAGATATAATGTAAAAACCTTAAAAAAAATAAACTTTAACACCCTGTAACTCGGTTATAACACGTGGGCATAGGTTCATAAAAACTTTTTTCTCAAAGTTATATTTTCTATCAACGATTACAGTTTGTCGGTCTAAAACTGGGACACCCTGTATATCATCAAGAATGTATATACAGGGTGTCCCAACCAAAAGTAGGCACCCTGAATAACTTTGGAGATAAAAATTTTTTGAAAAATTGGTGAAACACGTCGACCTTGTTTCAACATATTTTAATGTAATACTTATATACCTATCATCATCCCTCTACCCTACACGGCCACCCCCTCAAAAAAATTCAAATGGCAAAGGGGGTCGAGTGATACATCTTTTGAAAGGTCTTTCAATTCTCTACATAACTGTGTATTTTTTTTTAACTTTTATCGATTCGTTCCTGAGAAATAATTGTTTCATTTATTTTAGGTTCGGGAAATAAAAATAAAAGAAGCAGTTTAAATTATCGCATGTATTGTTCAAAATAACCCCCACCGACTTCCATACAGTATTATAATCTGTCTTGAAATTCTGTACGAACATTTCTGCATTCTCGAACAATTCTTTCACGTAACTCTTCCAGAGATGCGGGTTCTGTTGCAAATACCTTCGATTTCAAATGTCCCCACAGAAAGAAATCCAAGGGTGTTAATTCGAGTGACCTAGCGGGCCACTCCACAGGACCTCTGATTATCCAAAAATTGACGGACTGCTATAGCAAAATGTGGGGGTGCCCCATCCTGTTGAAAAAATAGTTCGCCCTCTAAAAGATTACCGTCTTCTTCGAGGATTTGGGTAATCATTGGGTCGATGTTATTTTCCAACAGATCGAGGTACCTTTCGCCATTTAAATTGTCAGGAATAAAAAACGGCCCGACAATGTGATCCCCTAAGATGCCAGCCCTAACATTTAACTTCTGAGGCCTTTGGGTATGAGTTTCCATGAACAAATGTGGATTGGTTTCACTCCAATACCTACAATTGTGCCTGTTTACCTCCCCATTTAACTGAAATGTCGATTCATCAGAAAAACACGTATTGTACAGTAGATTGGCATTACCGTTTAATTGTTCACTAAAAATCTCACAGAATTCAAGCCGACGATCGGGATCATCTTCGTTTAATTCGTATACCAATTTAACTTTATATGGATGAAATTTGTAGGCTTTTACAATTCGATGAACATTGCTTCGTGATACACCGGAAGCCTCAGCTATTTTCCTGATCGATTGAGTATTATCCATCTGCAAATGACTCAGAACTGCCACTTCGACTGCTTCATTCCTAATCGGTCGCTGAGGTTCAGGCTTTTTGTTTCCTACAGAATCTGTTTCCATAAATTTTGTCAATAATTGTAAAACATACTGAGAACCAACCCTTCTATCTGGGTGATTTCTATTGAATATGCGCTCCGTAGCTCTAACACAATTACCGTTTTTAAAATAAATGCTGACAATTTCTATTCTCTCCTAAAGGGTATAAACAATTTTGAGAACTCACTCTGGTAAAATATATCTCGATTTAAAATTGGTTGTGAACAAATTAATGTTCAAGGACTATCAAATACTTATGAGTCTTTTATTATTCTAAAACTAAACGGACAAGGAAAGTGTTTTTGTCGAAAAACTCGTGTTGATTTGAGAGCACTAAAAAAATGTTTTTTTATAAATTCCAATACCCAGTGCCGTGTATTTTAGATTTTTTAAACGATTTCGATTGTGTGTAATCATCAAAAATAAAATTATTTTCCTTAAGAACGAATCGATAAAAGTTAAAAAAAAAATACACAGTTATGTAGGGAATTGAAAGACCTTTCAAAAGATGTATCACTCGACCCCCCTTGACATTTGAATTTTCTGAGGGGGTGGCCGTGTAGGATAGAGGGATGATGCTAGGTATACAAGTATTACAATAAAATATGCCCCCCTTAGAAACAAGGTCGAGGTGTTTCACCAATTTTTCAAAAAAATATTTATCTCCAAAGTTATTCAGGGTGCCTACTTTTGGTAAGGAAACCCTGTATACGTGTATAGTAGGCTTCTATCATTCAAATTAATTCTGTCAAAGTACAGTAGCAAAAATCAACTTAATGTTTAAACGTTTTAAAGAGTGGAAGTCAATTTTACATTAACGACCTTGCATACATGCTTTTAATACTGAGCGAATGTTTTTGGAAATGTTAAGCAGCGTTATTCAGATAAATTTTCACGATAACGGCGAATCCTATCGAAATATGAAAGGTGTATCATTTTTCTGTAATAATGATTGAAGAATTATTTTTTAAAGTCAATTTTTAACAGAGCTAACGAATTCAAAAATATTTCTTAATACACGCATCGTCCCTGACCACTTTCTTGAAAAGTAAATGTAGGGCACCTTAAGGATCCTAAACAAAAAGTAATCTTTCTAAATCTTGATATACGTATCTATTATGGTTTGAGTTACAGCCCAAACAATATTTTCCCCCATCTTTGAAAGGATGTAACTCCTTTAGTATGTATTATTGACCAAATATTTACAAGAATTTTCGTTTTATATTGAGCCCATCTACTTACTGTAATGGTTTTGCTACAAATTTTGTAACACCCTGTATAACAAACATCATAATAAACAATAAAATTATATGTACAGGATGAATCATTGCGTCAGGGAGAAACTTCACCTAGTGATTACAGATGATATTTGATGAACAAAAGTTTATATACACGTGTCCGAAAATTAATCCTAAGGGAGCTGTAGCCCCTTAAAGCCGAAACTTGAATGATCATTATTTATTAATAAATCCGAAACGCCGTGAGTAGTCCAAGAATACTTCAAGTACAATTTATTACTTGAATTATGATGTAATACTTCAAGTATAGTTAAGAATACTTAAAGTAATTTACTTGACAAAATCAAGTAAAAATTCAAGTTTTTTTATGTGAATAATTGAAATACAAGTACAAATATCTATTCAGATAAATACGTAAAGTAAATTACTAAGTACTAATAAATACTTGAAGTATAATTTCAAGTATTTTACTTTAAGTATTGACAGCTGAGTATATAATTTTATCATTTGGTGTTGGTTGTGCTTAAATTATTAAAAAAAAAAAAAGTTTTGCGTTTGATAAAGTTAAACTGATTATTACTTTTTGTTTCAGATTGGTGCCAGGGAGGCTGTATCTAAGGCTGAAATACTCAGACTTATTTATCAAGGTCGCTTTCTTCATAGTAACGTAACCTTAGGAGCTTTAGGACTGCCATTTGGAAAGACTACAGTGATGCATTTGGTTCCAAGGGAAACTCTTCCAGAGCCTAATTCTCAAGGTTGGTTGTTGAAGACACGAAATAAAGCAATAAATAAATATTCACACAAACATGATTTTTAAGTAATAAATGCCAACAGAGCATCTGCAACAGTCACGTGATTCCTTCAGTTTGGTGTATAAACTAACGACCTCTGAACTAATAGACACGGTTTTCCTATTCCTAGGGAATGGTAGTTTTACTCGAATAATTATAAATATCAAAATGTGTAAACAAGACAATGGCGTACTGTTAAAAAGGATATATATTTATAATAAATAAACATCAGATGATTTGGTATTCCCCCAGAAGCTCCCTTTACATTTATATTATATTAATTACAATATAAATATAATATAAACATCTGATTGCGTGACACGTGATGACAATTTTTTGCAGAAGGTTAGTTGCGTGCGGAGACTGAAAATCAGAGACCTGTTTATTTATTGTGCTATTGCGAAAACGTGATATATTCAGTTCTTATTTGAAATCCGTACGCGGGGGTGTCAACTGAAATAGTAATTTTTTGTGTGTATTTAAACATTTTAATATTCAGCTAGTGGCGCATATAGGACGCACTGCTTTTATTTACTAACGATTTGTATAATGGGCGTGAAGCCATTTATAAAGTACAGAAATATATCGAGGAATTTGTTGATAATGCAAGAATGAACAAACAAAATGCTAATATGAGATATATTAGAGTTATAGAAATGTAACAAAACATAGTAACGCTATCCGTCGCATATCAAATCATCAGTCCCATCAGTTGTCGGTCTTTGGGCGTCACATCAAAGAAATGATACGCACCCACGTTGCACCACTTGTTTGTATATTTGGACAAATGTGCGTAACAAAATATCGTTTAGTCAATCTTATTTAGATATCGCTACTGAGTGGATGTAAGTGACGCACACTATACACAATTCTACTTGTATATAATTCTGCCACCAGCGTTTTTGTCTACTTTTTTACTAAGTGGTGTATAACTATTTTAGCTGCCGCAGCAATGTCCATCTTGCGTGGAACATTTCAATAAACTGATGGGACGGCATTATGTTCGAGTACATGATACGTGGAGATATTCTGTACAGCCTGAACCTCATCACACCGTATCTTCGACACAGGAAATTGTTATGCGGCGGTGTTACGCTACTATGTTCTGTTGCATGTTTATACGCACCTTTAGAAATATGTAATGCATGTCGATACCACACACTTACAAATTAATAACCCTTAAGCCGACTTTGTTTTTGGTCAGGAATACCAAATCCTAATCTGTGTTTTCGTCGGGAATACCAAATCCTCCGATGAATAAAAACACCTGAGGTGGCCATTGTTAAGATTAACGTTTTTTTTTTTACTTAAAACTTGTTAAAAACAAATACTTATTTTAAATATTAACGAGTTTTATGGTTTATTTGTTTCATTATAACGAACACGAGTTAGACAACAAATCAAATGAAGTGCAACATTGCATTGCAATATTAAAAAAATAATCATCGCCTTTCACACTTTCCAAATATTTATAAATTTTGTACACACAAGCAAACATTATTTTCAGTGTAAATTGTGTAAGTGTAAATTAATAGATAATGAAGAATTGCAATACCATGTTTTATGTCAAAGCCATTCTGTTACAAATTTGCTAAATCAAATAGAGCTAATTAAAATATTTTACAGTTTATAGACAATGTCGAAATTTATTGATGAAATTAGCGAAACTTCATGAAATATTGAGGTTAAGCCTAGTTTTGTATGTCGTGTTAAGCTGAGTCCAAATTTAAGTATTTTTAAAAAGTTGATTGAAGATGAAGTTACTTTGTGAAAATCCATTTTGGTTTAAAAAACTATAAACACTTTTTATTACTTGTCTAATCTAAAATCTATGTATAATTTAGTTTACTTGAAAATGTCCGAATAGGATGAAACTAGTTGTAAAATAACAAATAAAGTAAAAATTAGACAAATAATAAAAAGTGTTTATAGTTTTTTAAATTAAGTATTTTTGCTCGAACGAACAGAACGAGCGGAGTGCGCACGAACAAACACGAACAAATAATCCGAACAAAAGCTAACGAGCTTCGTCACGTTCGTCGTATTCGTTGTGTTCCCATGGATTCCCATATGTTCGTAGTTTTATTTATTAAGTAGGCTCGGTGGCAACAGCCCCTTTTTTTAAATTCTGTACAAATTATTATTAATAAATTGACGGAGGGTTCTATAACACTGGGTACTGTTCATGAATATCGAATAACTGTAGAGACTTTTCTCAATCCCACTCAATTTTTATCAAAATCAAAACCAAACTGTTAAAAATAATAATATTAGCAAGTGCTCTTCAGCGCGAATGCTACGAACACCACAAACTCTGTATTTTCGTCCGGACTGAATGCTTGGGAACATATTTTCTTTTGCAATTCCGATTTATCGACAATTCGCGGAAATAGTTTGGTGCGTTCGATTCACCTCGGAGACATGTCCAGGTCCAGACTGGCGAATTTTGCTCTGCGCGTTCTGTTCGTTCAGGCAAAAATGCTCAAATCTGGACCCAACTTAACATTGAGTCATAGTGAATATATTTAATAATTTGTAAATAGGACATCATATCTTTTTGCATCTTGATCACTAGAAAAGCGTGTTAGTTTTGTGTCTTCTGCGAAATGAACCATTTGGTATTTACGTCGTTTTACCTTAAACGCTAAAGTTTATGTATTTATTCTCATATCTATTGCCATGCTACCAACAAAAGATATTGGTTCCAGCTTAAACCTCCAGTCCAGAATTTATTGGTTTAATTAAAGAGTGAGGTAATAAAAATATTGATTAATAAAGTGATGTAAATGTAAATATTGATTAATATTATATTTAACTGTGTAAGTCAAATTATTTAAAATATTTTGTTTCTTTTCTCAAAATTTACTCATTAAAGGAAGACTTTTTTTACTTCATTCGTCGTGTAGATTGATGTAAAAAAAAATTTTATCGTTATTTATAGGAGATCTCGATCCGAGACTAGATCACATTTTTCTGATAACTCGGCATCTGCTGGACCAATATAGCTGAGCTGAAAAGCGAATCACATCTCTAAGTTAGAGTCAAACTAATGTAACAAAAAAAAAATCGAAACATCATACTTTGTTCCGTTCTTGAGACGTTGCGCACACATAATTTTGATCACATAATATATGCATATGGTTCATTGCAAAGATATAAGAAATACAAATATGCCACTGAGCAGCATCCTTGTGGGTGATTTTATTTACTTTCTTTATCATTATTATAGACAAGAAATTTGGATCTCATTCCAGAGACAGAATTTAATCCTAATACTATTATTCGGAAAATTGTACGATATAATAGTAATAAAATAAATTGTAATTTCTGACAGTGTATTTACAAATTTGTCAGTGAACTGTGAAAAGAAAAGGAAAAATAATTATTTTCCAGCAGCAGTGTAACTGATAAAATCAGAATTTTGTTTTTTTTTTATTGTCATATACTCAACACTGACGTAATTTTCCACAAAACACCATATACTGTACTAGACACGCGTTTTGTCAGACAAGTTGGCATCATCTTGAGATGATTAAAAAAAAGTTAACCTTATGCTAACAATACATTTTATACCTAACTAACCAAAAGAGCGGACTATGTGGGATTGGTCCTCTGTCACTATTCATACTATTTTTACACTTTATTACTTTCTAGCTTTCAAATGCATCCTGTTCTCTAGTATTTGTTACATTCCTAGTTAATCTTAAATTGCTACTATATATTTTATGGTTGTTCTAAAACGCATGTTGGGCAACACTAGACTTATCTGTTCTACCATATTTGAGATGATGCTCTTTGAATTTAGTTTGAATTTATCGTCTAGTTTGTCCAACATACTTTTGATTACAGTACTTACAGTTAATTTCGTAAATCACCGATTTTTTCGTTTGTATTAAGTTTATCTTTTGTATTGCTTAAAAATTGTTGTAGTTTATTTCCCGATGATTGAATCACTGTCATACCTATCTTTAAAAATCTTGCCAATACCACGAGTTTTTCATTTTTAAAAGGTCGAGGAATTTCGAGGTGTGTCTTTAAATTTACGTTTCCTAATTGTTTTATCTCAATTAAACTTGAGCACACTGATGGGAGTCATTTAGGGATATATCTTAAAGTACTGGTATCTTTTCTGTATATGTAAAATTCTAACTTATTTCCACTATTTATAATTATTAGTACATCAACAAAATTAGAGTATAGATGATTCTGCAGTAAATCTGAAAATGGTAGTTGTCCAGAGTTTTTCTATTTCATATGTGATTTTAACTGACGCGAAACGACTATTCAATTTAGAAACAAAGTTGTCGATATCAGTGACTTTTGTATCAAACACTGCAAAATATCATCCACATACCTAAGCTAAACCTTGGGGTAATACTCCAATTCTTCTTTTGATTCTGTTTCGAATTGCTTTTATTATTTACAAAAAAATATAAATTCTAGAGAATTTTATTGTAGGGGAGAGGATGCTTCACGATTAACTTTATCACGTGGCGTGGCGCGTTCAAAAATTTTGATTTGTGCTCTTCGATCACGAGGGCACAAGTAACAACTCCGGCCAGGTTAAATATATTAACCGAAAACATAGAAATTGAATTGCACATTGCACTTCACTATACATACATACAGTCATAAACGCTTATGGAGGTCGCAAACGGCCCAAACGTATCCAAGGGGGAAGGTAAAAATTCAAGTTCGAGAAAGATAGACCCAAAATATTTTGACATTGTTTCATTAATGTTCATTTGTTAAGTTAATTATTATTAACAATAATGATTAAAAATTCTAATTACTATTTTTTTTTCAGATCAACGACAAAAAAGCAAAGGTGGTAACAGCAGTTGCTGTTCAGCCTCTTGTTGCATTTTGTAAACCATGTCGCTGTTTTATATAAGAAGACTATAAAATTAGATGAATATGGTATATAGGATGAAGATATGGAGAAGAATTCTCGTAATTATGTGTAATTGTAACATTTAATTTTTACTCGATGCGGTTAAGAAACTATAACCAAAAAGTTTTAAGTAAAGTTGTGATATATCAGTGTATAAAATTTCGATACTCAATGTGCCAGACTACGAGTGTGTGATCAAATGAACATCGCATTCAAATTGTTATATTTTTTGTGTAATTATATATAGTTGTATATTGTTTTATATTTTAGAAAATTGTAATATTTTATTGTTTTCTCATTATTCATTCACAGATATTGTAAATTATTCATTTGAACATCGTATAAACCACGGTTACTTTAGTAACATTCGTAATATAATAAATTGATTACCTACTTAATATAATATAAAGAACTGATTTTATTCGATACATTTTTTTGATAGAAGCATGAAATTCTATAATTACGCTGTTCACTGTCTTAAGGTAAAATGATTTTTCAAAAATTCTTCACCCTCAAATAGGCTAACAAAGATTTTCCAATTTCCCTTAATTCGTATTTTTAACATTAGTAAATGACATTAATATTAGTTAATTATATGTTTTTAACAAAAATGCGACTTATTTATTTATAACAAAAATGATCATTAAAAAAAGACTTAAAAGTATCTCATATTTTTATTATTAAAGGTTTAAGCTTGATACTTAGACTTTCTTAAGAGATTAAGGAAATTCTTTAATCTTTTAAAATATAACTTATTTCTTTCATATGTTAATTAGAAAGAGTATTTTTTCATTAAAAAAATTATTTTGATTAGGTGCTGAAAATATATTTTTATTTTAAGAACTTCACTCATAAATATTTTGTTATACAGGTGATGTTAAACATAAACTTTCGAGAATTACAAGTATAATGGTAAATATTAACAGTTATGCTTATGGAAGCACCCACGACACGTATGAAATACGGATAATAATCTAGAGGTGTAAACAACATTCAAATTTATACAAAAAAATTTGATTGAACGTAAGTGTACAAATTTAAATTGTTCATGGTTTTCAAGATACCCAAGTTAAATGGTCAAGTCATTTTAATGTAAATTTCTATTACGTTAAATGTGACATTAAAAATTACAGTATTATGTCGTAAATATTCCCTGTAAAATTGACTTACAAATGACAAGGAAATAGAACAGCTAACAAATGCGAAACCTCACCAGTTTGTATACATAACAACTTGCTCATATAAAGTTCCTAGGACTGAAGTGAGGTACTAAGCAAATGTATAATACGCTCATTTTCTTAGTACGACAATCTCGAATTTTTAGAAGAATATGGACCCTTTATCTACTTGGCTCGAACTAGTGTCTTTAGTTATTCCCATAACCGAATTTATGAAATTCCACATTGTTAATGTGAATTTGAGCTCATGGTCAAATTCACATTAACAATGTGGAATTTCATAAATTCATGTTCTTCATAAAACATGAATATAAATCTGAACTAAATTATTCTTTTGAAAATATTTATATGTCCAGTTCTCAAACTAAATATGTTCATTCAGTTTATGCTTAAACTAAATGTGTTCATTTAGTTTGAACACTGTATAACAATAACGTCATATTATCGTGAGAATGACGTTATTACTACGTCAATTTTAGAAGATAACGTATTTGGCCGGTAGTAACTAAATAATAATTTTAATCTGGCTTGACCATGTTAACCTGGAATCGTATTTAACCTTCAACAAATTTCTCGAGTTGCTGAAATATATAGAGCTCGGAATTTAGGTATTGATGATGTCAAAATCAGGATTGGCTATACGAGTAAGTTATGTGTCAGCGCCTAAATATGTTGATGCATATATGACACAATATATCTTACCTTGTAAATTTTGTAGTGAGTTCCGTAATATCAAAAGTTAATAAAGTTGATTTATCATAGCACTAACTCGAGGAGGATGGGAGGTATTGGAGGGTGTAACACTAAACTAACACACACACACATAAGTATTTTTCACTACCAGTTACCTACAAGAATAAAAGTATATTACTAATCTGTTCTAAATGTTTTGGAGTTAAATTTCGGCGCCTTTCATTGAAAATCCGTTTATAGTATGAGAGACTAAGAAGGAATTTTCTGTCTACTATTATCACAGTCCGTTGATAAATATTTTTTTTGTCGATGCGGGCACCTGAACATACTTGCTTACTTATGCACGTTTGCAAGAATTGTCTAAAAAGTGGATGCTCTAGTTTAGACCGCGGTATGTTACATCCAACCATCACTTCCACTAAATAAACTAAAGTTAAAATTACCTGGCCGGTTACTATCCGTAAAGCCATTTACACACGCCATTTATGATTCTCTGAGGAAATGTGTTTATTAATATTTGTGTTACATGCCCAAGAAACTGCTGTCACAGCCACTGCAATATAATTGTATACCGTCAAATTGCAATTTCGGAATATCGCGATTCCACAAGTTTACTGTAGCCCGTAAAGGTTTACAATGAGACATTTTAAAAGACCGATAGGTTCTATAAAATGTTGCTCTGTTACATACAACTCGACTTTGTGCAATGTACTGACAAACTGCATGTGGTCTTCCCCTTCCCGTTATTCTCAGTTGACCCAGAGAGCACAGATACCTACGTATTTTCCCAGAAATTGTCCCAATGTAGTGCAATTGTAAAATAATCTGTTACGTTTTCCGATAAAACTAGTTTACCTATTGACATGTTAAAATGAAATAAAATTCCGTTTATCATGTTGTATAAATTTCTGTTTTCTGTTTGGGAATATTCCAGTAGGTGTTTACAATACCCTATGTAAGGCGCCAAATGTGGCCAGTTGGAAAAAGAATACGAGCGATGGCTGTGAACTAGAATGAAATGAGATAGAATAAGATACACCCAACGAACGTAAGGACAGACACCAGTCTGTGCCTCGCCACCTACAATACACACTGTTAGGTCCATCTCGCTTGTTAACATTTGGAGGTTTATAACATAGTATAATATTATGTCTGCATAAAAGCCGCCACTGGGAACCGATACCTACGTCCGAGCTCTAAATATTACCAACAATGTCTGATCATTAGAATATGTTATTTTAAATTAAAATTTCATTGTTCTATCAAAAAATAAAACGGAAATAAAACATTGTTATTTAAAGACACATAGACTTCACAATATGCAGATTGGATTAGATGGTTTTGTGTTCACCCTTAATATATTTAATCTCAATGTTAAATATTCACAGAGGTTTAAGGATATATAATAATTGTAAAATGGTTTGATATCCAAAAGTACTCAAGATAAATTGAACGTTGTGAATTTTAGAGCATATATAAATTAATATTGGTTACCAGAAATGAATATAGGTATAAATTTTGCATATCGTACACTAAAGTACAATTGTTGGTTATATACAAAATAGCAAGTGAGCCTTTTTTTTTTTTTAAATTTCCTCCATTTAAGAAAATTCGATTTTCTTAAAGACCGCAAGAATTTTGACTGTATTTGCACAGCTAAAAGGTGTTATTCTTTTTTTTTTATCTTAATTTATTTTATAAAATTTGTGATTAAAAATAATTTCTTTTGTAATATTTTAAGCAATTCTAAAATACATGCCGGTTTTGTTTTTGAAATTCAAGGATCATTTAGGAGAAGAAAAATTATAAATATTATAGAGATATATGCTGTACTTCGAACCTCACTTTCTGTCCGACCAGATTTGCTTTAAATATTTTCTAGAATATTGTAATTCATGTTGGAAAGTGATCAAATATTATAAAGAAGTCTAAGTTGAAAAATATTTATTAATATAATAATTGATAAATACCTACCAAATTTCTGGTTACTACTGTATTTATAAAATGAAATTTTAAAGGTATCTATAAATTACTTTTGTTACTAAAGATGATTTATAACAAATAAATTTGGATTCAGTATTAACAAAATTTTGATATTTTGAACATTTTTATTTTTGACTAATTACTGTTAATTATTAAAGATGAATCTGTAGAATAGAAGTTGAGTGGTTACAGGTAATATGTTTGATAAAAATCAAACTGAATCAAGGTGAATTAATGAACAGATAAATTTAGAAGAATGAATTTTGTGACTAAATATTTACTTTTTTTAAATAACTAGCATCTGAAGAGGGCTGGAACCTCTGATATTATTCTAGCACCGCTTTAGGTTTCACAAACACCAAAAACTATATACTAGCGACGTTCGTTTCGCCAACCAAGTTGGTATCGTCTGGAGGTAATTAATATTAGTGTTACGTGTTTGCTATCCCCACAAACACGTTAAATTTTAGATTCGTTGATTGAAAGTTCAGGTAACACTTACTCACTACTTTATTAACTAATTAACAACAATAGATTAATAACTAACTTAACTATTATCACAATTAAACAATTAAAAGTCTATCTTATTTCTTCTTTACTTGTTCACTTTTCAACTTAAGACTGATTTTATGGCCCACCGTGCGCCTTATTTATTACATCCATTCACGTGGTCTAGAACATTCCCGGTCCTTCTCGTACAACTCTAGACCCATCTTTCCAGTCTACACAGTTCAGTGGAGTAACAATAGTTTTAAATATCTCTAGTTTTGCTAAACGTGCATGGCATATAGTGTGAAGCGTTTTGGCGTTTATGGAACATACTTTGGTGGCAAAATACCTAATAAATAAAAAAAGTAAAAAGTAATGTGCAGGAAGGTTTTCGTGACAAATTTTCCAAAAATAGTTACATGTAAGCATCAATCAAAGGAATGATTCAATTAGTATCAAATTCAGTTTAAATTAATGTGAGAGCCGAGATTATATTGTTTATAAATTCAGAGTACTAATAATGTAATGTGTCTACAACATTTTGCTATGCTTACACCCATCTGTTTGTGTGTACGCTCACCCAATAAAGAAGATTTAAGGTAGGCGCACATCTGTCGCGTCGAATCACATCTCTTACATATTTATTATAGTTTCTGATTGAGAAAAAGTATAAAAGGTATTCTTAAATTATTGTTAACAAAATCTCCAGTTGGAAAAAGGGGATTAACCATTAAGTGCCTTTATTTACAGTTATAATTCTTATAAATCTTTGCATGGGCAAAAAAAATCAAAATTAATATACAGAGTCTAGAAAAATAATAAAATAATGATTGGATATTACATAAGTATCCTTTCAAACCTAATATGATAATAATAATAAATACCTAGTTTCTTACTTTTTTATCTTTTTTATACTGTCATTCTTATCTGAATGTGCTTGTATAAAAGTTTTAGGTAGATACCTCAAATGCATTTTATCGCAGAAACTATTTAAATAACTACTTCACCTAGATACAAGATGACATTTTATTAAATAATAATATTTTTAGTATTAGAAGCAAAAAAAATATTGATATTAAACAAATTTTATTTGGCCACAAATAAAAATTTTTATATTTAAGAAATAATTCCCACCAGTTACGATACAAAAAAAGAAAACTCATAGACCGCTATATAACATCTTTCATTCTTTAAAAATATTTCAATTAGATAAATCAAAATATGAACATTTGTCATTTGTATTGACATTTTAAATTCATAAATTGATTGTAACTTTGGTAACCACAATGACATTCATGAAATGTATATAAAATATATAAATGGAATGAGCTTATAGGTTAGGTTAATGTATATAAGTCCATTCTTTTATATATTTTGAAAAATCGACATTTTATTTGCATCCTATTTAATAATTTCTAGAAAAAATAATAAAATAATTCATGTTCATATTTTGTATTATGTAATTGAAATATTTTTTTAAATAATATATTCGTGTTTACCAGTCCCCGAGGAGGTCCGAAAAAATACAAGACATTGTATAGCGGCTTAGAGGTTTTCGTTTTTTGTGTTGTAACTGGAGGAAATCATTTCTAAATGTAAACATTTTTCTTCTTGGTGTCTAACATTTTTTTAATCTGAATATTTTGTTGCTTTTAATACTATGAATACTATTATTTAATTCAATGTCATCTTGCATAAAGGCGAAGTAGTTGTTTTAATAGTTCCTGCAATAAAATGTATTTGAAGCAGTGGCGGTTGGTGAAATTTAGGCTGTCATATCTTAGTATTGGAGTATTGGAGCATGGGACCCAAACAATACTTTAAGGTGTAACTATCAAGACTAAAGAAGCAGTTTTGCAGAAACAAAAATGCGATTAAAATTGGACAAAAAAGTTGAAAGAATTTCTTAAAGATTTGTAAAATATTTGCAAAACATTTTTTTTACAATCAAGTGGAAAATTTGAACAGTGAAAAATGAATTTAAAGTAACATTTCTAAACGGTGCAACTTTATGGAAAAGCAATATTTTTTTTATGCAATTTGAAATCTGTTGGCATATTTTCCACCTGATTCTGGGAAAAAATGCTTTGCAAATATGTTACAAATTGTTTGAAAATAACCTGGTGAGGCACACAACTTTTTCAACTTTTTTTCGAAAATTTCTATCGCAATTTTTTTTGCAAAACTTCCTCACTTATCTTGATAGTTATGCCTTAAAGTTTCGCTTGAGTCCCATGCTCCAATAATAAGATAGGACGTAACCTAAATTTCACCAACCGCCATTGATATAAAGTGTCGTGTTTGATTTATTATCTGCCTAAAACTTTTATATTAGCGCATTCAGATAAGAATGACGGTATAAAATGTAAAAAACTCTAGGTATTTATTATTATCATATTAAGTTTGAACTAAAACTTTTATACTGGCGCATTCAAATAAGAATGACGTTATAAAATATAAAAAACTGTAGGTTTTTATTATTGTTATCGTATTAGGTTTAAAAGAATGCTTATAATCATTTTATTTTTTTTTTCTAGAAATGCATAAATAAGAAGCAAATAAAATGCCAGATATATAAGGTGTTTTCTAAGTGATATCGAAAACTTCAGAAGGTGATTCTTTGGACGATTTTAAAGAAAAAGTTCCTATAAGCATGAGTCTGTAAATGCTTCCCTTCAATAAAGAGAAATAAAAGCTTATTTGGCATATTTTTAATATGGCTCATATTTCAATGTGATCCATATGCGATGAAAATGTAATTTAATATTTACAACAAAATAAGTTTAATTTTAACTTCGTTTTTCATATATTTCCATGATAATATTATAGAAACAATTGGAAAAAGCGCCTATGGAATGAATGTCATACAATAATTTATTACTCTTTCTCAATAAGAAACGGACTATAGTGTACACATTCTCCATTTTTTTTTGTTTTTTCTATTTATTTCATTCAGCCAAGCCGCAATTATGTCCATGTCCTCTGATCTACTCAGTATCAAGTGTGTGTTTTACACAAAATGTGAATCGATGTGCAGCGATACGATGCGCAAAGATGTGTAATGTAAAATACATTGTGATTGCCATGTCCTTCCTTCCTCCTGGATAATAATTCAGAAACAGTTTATATGGAGTTATTTTTCTAGTTATCACTCAGTTATGAAAATAAAATTATTAAAATAGAGTGTAATCATTTGAAGAAGTTTATGCCTTCACTATGATCCATCTCTTATATCATCTAAAAATTATATATTTTTATTATACATATTGCCTGTTTTATCAGAACATATAAATGTGTTTGAATGAATAAACAAAGTATTACTTAAGTAGATATGTTTGAGTTACCTCAAGTAACAAATTAACCATGTATATTTGAACAAATTTTTAATAGTTTTAAGTAATTTTAAAGCCCATTTCATCCCTCCATTCTTCCTATCACTGTCATTATTTATTTTAACATTCATATTATCTCAATCCTTCCAAATTTCAAATATGTTCAATTCTATATTGAAAGTAGCAGTGGTATGACAAAGTTACAAAATGGTGATTATTTTTAGAATCATAGAATTTCCAATTTGAAATTTTTCATATCACTAAAATAATTTAAGAACAGGGTGACTGAAAAATATACTACATACATACCATATATTAGATGTTTATATTAATGTAATAAATGTTTTTTATGTAAATAAGTACAAATAGTATTTGGACCACCAGTAAATGTTGTTTTTATGATTTTATGTCAAATTGATCAAAAGTGTGGATATGTATACAATATATTAAGCGAAATTATAAATTTTACTAAATACAGTTTTCATTTTAGTAGAAAACAAAATGTGCAGGATGAGTTGGGTAAACGTTATCAGAGCCTTTCATAATATAACATGTATAAATGCAATACTACGAACAAAACATGCGAGGCTCAACATAGCTGTTCTATGGTAAGTTATGCACAACAAAAGAGCGGTGAATTCAAATCGGAACCAAATTGGAACACTTTGTACAGTTTTATTAACTAATCTTGTATCAATACATTTGTTTTCTGAAAAAATGGATAGTTAGGTGGCTGGTGGTAATATAAGGTGTGATGAGGTAAACAGTAATCATAATAGATAGGTAATATTTCTTTCTCAGCAATTACCCATATCATATCTGCCTTTATGAGACCAGCTCATGAAGTGTGCTTGTTTCCCTATTGAATTTTTTAACTTATCTAACAATACCTGAATAACTAAGTTTTATAAAAAAAAATTCATATTCTAAACTAGATTCCCTATCAGATAAGTTTTAATTCCTTCTAGTAACAGTATATTTTTTAAATTTCGATTGTTCCAAGTTTCAAATCATCAAAGAATGACTTAATATTTTTTTTAACCAAAATGTTGACTGTACGATTTCTTCTGGTGCTTAATAAAAACTTATCTAAATGTAAGATCCGTAGTTGATACACAAAAATATTTCATGAAACTTGCATAATATATTATTTTCCAAAGCTAATCGTATTAAAATTAAATGATGTAAAATTTATATTTTATTTGATTTTTCAATTTATAGAAATTTAATTTACAAAATAATAATTATATATTATTATTATATTACTATTTTGTAAATTAATTTTTACCCTCTCTGTTGGAATACCTACTTTGGTATTATAATTTTTATTTTACCTTTATTGGTTTATAGAAATTTGTTTCTTGAAGTTGATTGTTATTTAAATGCAACGGACATGCTTTGTTCTTAAGGGAAATGACGTTTTGAAACTAGTGATGCATAGGAAGCAACAGTCATGTCATGACTGTTTCTTTTAGACGTATGTTACTAGGTCATCGAGAAGTTAGAAGTTAGACATATGTAGTCCTTAAATTAATTGTCTCCACCACAAAATAATTCTTGATTTGCCACATCTTTTACCAGGGAACATTTACCAAAAATAAATGTTGCATTGCTATGTATGGCCACCACCTAGCTAGCTATTCTTAAAATTAAAAAGATATATTTTTTATTAACAAATTACATTACAATGGAAAAAAATTGTCTAGTTTTCTTATAAGTATTTTACAATTGTTTAGTTTTTGCACTGACAATTTTCATTTATGCTTAAAGAATTTTGGATCAAAATGACAGTTATTTAATTATGTAGAAACGTATGTAAAGTATAAATTCAACGTGATTAAATATGGTGGATAATTTTTTAAATCAAAATAGATTTTCACAAATCAAATATGAATAACAAATTTGACATAACATCATTTATTTAATTTTCATGTACAGGGTTTTTCAAAAAACATTTGACTCCATTTAAGCGGAGATTTCTCGCCCAAAAATAAGAAATAATTTCTACGAACATGAGTCCGCTTTTGCATCGTTTCTGAGATACACGTTAAAGTGCTCTTATTTTTCATTTTTTTTTTATATCTCGAAACGACTAGCAATTTGAATGATATTTAGACGTGAACAGTATTCAAAAAACTACATATTTTTGTATTAAAATGGTGTGGATAACTTCATCAGGGCATGCGTACGGGCTTGCGATTTAATAATTTTGTTAAGAAATGTGTACGCTACTAGCTAGGGGGGCACGGTAGCCGAGTGGGTAAAGCGCTTATAGCTATTTACTTCGAATCCATCCGGGAGCAAGTAATTTTATTTGTAATTTGTTTCGGATTAAGATAGAAGAGAACTGTCGATGCCCTAGATGTGGTTCGGATTCCACAATAAACTGTAGAGCCTCGTCTCTCTTCACTCAACACAAACTTCTAGGACTTTCTGGAAGTTACATCGGTGACCTGAGAGGCGGTTAAGAAACCATTTTAAGCTTTTTCACTTTTTAATTGCACAGTTATGAAGACAGGTAAATGCCTAAAAAAAGGTTACCTCTTGATATTTTTTCAATTTCGGCTTCGTTTAGGAGAAATTTTGAAAAAAACTGAAAAAAATAAGAAAACTTTATCACCGTGTGTCTCAGAAACGAAGTAAGAGTGGACCCATGTTGATAGGAAATATTTGTCTTATTTTTGGTTGAGGTATCTCCGCTTTAACGATGCCACATGTTTTTTGAAACACCCTGTATACATACTTTTCAACGATACTCATTCATTCATTCATTACCACATATTACTGTAGAAAGATAAAAAGTAATTAATATACCTATTGTATATTGTATGTTTATATAACTTAATACTGTTATAAATGAGATTAATATCTACTCTTTTAGATTTTTCTCTTGTAACTCATTGAAGTGGTAGAAAAATCAGTATGCAGAGAGTTAAAAAGTATTGTTTTATTATGTACATTTTACCTTAGGCCAAATAATCTATTGATAAATATATTTATTTGCCAAACTGAAAGTTTATTGAATTTATCTGCCTACTTTTATGTCATCCAGAAATTTCTATAAGGGTATATATACCTATACATGAAATTGTAAAACAGAGAAAACTAGTCCCTGGATTGAACATTACTCAGAACTCATGGTGTTAAGACTTCAATATATTTGTCTATATTTAATTTTAATATGTAAATATATGCTATACATTATTAAATCGTATTTTTTCTTATGTATTGTTTATTTTTTTTGTTTGAATTAAACAAATAGAATAAAATTTATTTAAAAAATACAATTTTTTTATTTAGAGTCTAATACATTTTTTCGATGCTGAAATATCTTTATTCATATTGGGTATAAATAAGAAAAACCCAAAAAAAAAAAAAATAGAAATATTCTACATTATTGATAAATGAATATGATATGTAAAATTAATCAGTACTTAGTTTTTGTGTCCAAAATAGAACTTTTTCACAGATTTTGCGTTTACATTGACGACCAAAATTAACGCTTAAAAAAAATTTACGGTGATTTTGAATTTGACTTTTCTAAACCATTTTTTTTTGTTGGTTAACTCTTCTAGGATGTAAGGACATGCTGATTTTAAGTAAAAATTATTTTATCTTTAAATAAAGCTATGTTTTTTATAAAAAATTCAAAACGCCTTGTGGGAATCATCAGCAGCAAAATTAAAATTCAGTCTAGCCCAATTGTAGCTTCATCTTTTCTTAACATTTTCATTTTTGGTACACTTTTTTATCTTTGCCTTTTTAAGTGGAAAAGAAAATCCAAATTTATTGTTTTTTGGGTACCATTTTTTCGATACTTTACCAATTCAAATAAACTTGACATCATTAGTAGGCTACAAAACCTATAGTTCAAAATGGCAGACATGAGATAAACCTTCGATCATAAACACATCGAAGAGATAAACTATAATGGCGGACACGTTGAAAATTGGGATTTTTCTGTCCTCAGTCTATTAATTTTTTTTTTTTTTTTAAATGAATTATTTAATGACGTTCTACAGAAATGATCCTTTTTTTCTTTATTTTAAGACCTGGTTGAACTAAATCAGTCCAATAATTATGACGATGTAACCAATAAAAAGAATGCTAGTAAACTATATTTAAAAGCATAATTGGAAATCATTGAGTATATCTTCCTTAATAGCAAAGGTAAAAAAGTGTACCAAAAATGAAGATGTTAAGAAAAGATGAGGCTACAAATGTGTCTAAACTGTATTTTAATTTTGCTGCTGGTGATTCCACAGGGTGCTTTTAATTTTTTTATGAAAAACAAAGAAGAAATAATTTTTACTTAAAATCAGCACCACTTTGCATTCCAGAAGAGTTAACCTACAAAACAAAAAAGAAACATTGAATCAGACAAAGGTTTAGAAATAAATCAAATACGAAATCATGATAAATTTTGGTTGTCAGTGTATAAATTTTATGATTAAAACAAAATTTTGCTGAAATTTATTATCTTTCAGAGACAAAAAACATGGTCCCAGCAACAAAAGAAACTGGGTAAACAAGAAACACATTCACTTCATTAATGCAAGACGTAATCCTCTTAGAATATTGAATAATAATTGATGTTAATGTTACTAATCAGTGATTTTTTTCTTTTTTTGAAATTTAACCTAAGTGTTTACTCCTTAAGGTTTGTAAATTTTGAAAATTTAGACGTTTTTTATTTTTTGTCGTTGGCAGAACCAGACAAAATTGCACCCCGAGTGAAAGTTCTTGAAATGAAATGCGGGCCGAATAAAGTCCCAGTGCACTAGGGCAGACTGTTATATATATTTTTGTCTTGTTTTAAAATGATTAGAAAAACGATGAAACAAATATTGCAAATTATTTCAAAACTTATATCCATTGCAATTTAACATTTTAGAAAGGTCTTTAACGAGGCACGCTTTCGTTAATGTTTTCTGAACGTACTACACTGTGATACCCTTGAAACAGGCTCCATTGTGATTGTCTGTGTGTTCTTTGCATATACACAGAAATAAAGGCATTCTGCAGCAGGATTTTGATTTCTCGATTCGATTTGTTGTTCTGTCCTTGTTTCAGCCTTACAGATCTGTATCTTTTATCTACTATGACAAATCGCTTTTGAACTGATCACTGAACTGCTGTTCTGTGTTCTGTAGTTCTGTGTAATTTGTGGTCACAATTAATAATTGACGCAAGCGCACTGCCTTAGTAAACTGTAAACTAGTCGCGTCTGCGAATGCGAAAATGGCGGATAACGACATAGATTTATATGCAGACGACATTGATCAAGATTTTGCCCAAGTAAGTATATATTTTTTTTAAACACATCAATTTCTTTCTACACTAACACTATAGTTTTTAGTTCGTTTGCAGTGTGTACACTATACTATTCGTTAGTTGTCTTGTGCCCGGTGCGTAGCCACTGGCATTTTCAATTATCTCTTACTGATATTTTTACTCATTAATGCATTGTTTATTACAGGATGATTTTGGAGGAGATAATGTAGATTTGTATGATGATGTTATTGCAGCACCAGCTGCTTCCAATGCTGATAATGCAGAATCTAATCATCAACCAGCTTCTGCTGGAAATGATGAAACCAATGGAGGTAACTTTTCTGCACAAATTACAATCGTAAATAATGTTAATTCTTCTGGAAGAAGACACCAACTTTATGTAGGAAATTTAACATGGGTAAGTTATTTTGTTTTCATATAATGCTCATTTATCAGCTCAGGCATTGGTGCCTTCTTGTGTATACATCTTCGATCATAATTGATTAATACTTAGAATTTAGTGTATCTTTTGTTGTTCAAAGGATTTGATTTTTAGAATTTAGGATAGGTAATACATCCTCTATCTCTAAAAATACTGGTAGGGATGCGTTTTGATATGCTTTGTATTCTAAATACATCTTGTGGTTATAGGTTTTTCATTAATTACTTTTATTTCAAGTGACACCATCATTTTATCATAACGGTAGTCAATTAAGATAACTACCTGACCTTTTATGCAGTGAATGATTATAGATAATATTTTTATGTAGTCTAGTCTTTAACACAATTAATGGAAGACACAGTTTTCAAGGAATTAATGGCACATGCATATGGTTTTGGCAGAGGATTATTAATTTTACAAACAAGAAATAGGATGTAATTTTGGTAAAATATGTTAGAAAAAAAATGTGCATTTTGGAACTGTTTTAATTTTTTTTCTTGATGTGCCATTTTAGCGACTGCATATATTTTAGTAAAACCCCCTAAAAAATTATAATATGCTATGAAAATTTCATAAACATAGTGATATTAACTTGGTTTTTCTCAATAAAAAAATTAACTCCAATCAGTCCAAAAAAAGGAATAAGTTAAATACTTTCTCAATGTATCTAACGGGGGCTCATATAGTCTCAAATTAACTTGACTTAATTTTAAAAAGATGAAAGACTACTGAGCAGCATTTTAGATTGAGTATATTTTTTTGTGTTTATTATGTTAAATTTGGTTAATTTGATTGCCGACTTCCACCAGTTCTGAATCTGAATCTTAAAATTATTTATATTTAAACTTAACATAATAGTAATTGCATAATTCTTTGGCATCAGCTGCATAACTATTTTATTTTGTTCCAGTGGACTACAGATCAAGATATTGCAAATGCTGTCCATGATATTGGTGTAAACGATTTCCATGAAGTCAAATTCTTTGAACATCGTGCCAATGGTCAGTCAAAAGGCTTCTGTGTCATTTCGTTGGGTTCGGAGCCTAGCATGAGACTTTGTTTGGAACTGTTACCGAAAAAAAGAAATAAATGGACAAAATCCTGTTGTTACCCCACCTACCAAACAGGCCCTTAGTAATTTTGAAAGTCAGTCTAAAACACGTCCTTCTCCCACAAATAATTCCAATTCTCGTCCTCAACATCCTAGCCATCCTAATAATAATGTTCACTCAGGTCCTATGCAGAATTATGGGGGTCGAATGCCTATGAACCAACCAATGAGACCAATGCCACCGGGAATGCAAGGAGGCCCTAGGATGCAAGGTCCTCCAGGTTTTAATGCACCACCCAATATGAATCAGCAACCTCCAAGGTTTCAAGGAAATCCTCAGTGGAACGGTCCAAGGCCAAATGGACCTGGTCCTAATATGCCTATGAGGCCTGGTGGTCCACCCCCAGGACCCCAGGGACCACCGAGACCCCCTATGGTGAGTTGTTATTAATTGATCTGTAGATTTGGTAAATTATTCCTATTTGTTAAACTATCAGTTGAGTAGAAATTATGCAAAGTATAAAGAAAATTATATATACATGTATTTCTTGTGAGTAAAATTCATATAAATGACTTCTAGCAGTTCCAAGGGCCTCCACAAGGTCAAGGACCTCCAAGGGGCATGCCAACACAAGGTCCCCCACCAGGTGCAATGAGACCCGATTGGAATAGGCCTCCAATGCAGCAAGGTTTCCCACAGGGTCCACCTCATATGCAAGGACCCAATATGGGTCCTAGGGGCCCCCCACCAATGGGACCCCCAGGTGGGCCACCTCAAGGTCCTCCGCAAGGACCTGCTCCACATGTCAATCCAGCATTCTTTCAACAGGGAGGGGGACCACCACCTCCGATGCAACATATGCAGGGTCCAGGGCCTGGTATTCTATTTTTATTTATTTTTTATAAAATTCGTTATTTTGTGTATTTTTGTTTGTATTTTTTTAAAATATCAACTTTGATTTTTATATAGAATTTTCCGCTGACTGCACTTTTAGGCACTTTCCTTTCTTATCAGCCAATTTCCTATCAATATGGACTGTAAACAATGATGTTTACACAATTTGAATTTGAATCCCGAGTGATTAGAAGACAGTTTTGATAAAGATACAGTAAATATGCACATTTTTTTGAGTACGGCTCTATATGTTAAAATGGAAAAGAGGTGCATAGAAGTCTAGTCAGTATTTTCAATTTCGAAATCACATTAATTTATTAGCTCAATAACCGCCTTATCATATAACATCATTTTTAGTTATGCCACCTCAAGGTCCACCACAAGGACCGCCACATGGGCCACCTCATGGCCCTCCCCACGGTCCCCCTATGGGTCCTGCTGTTGTTCCTCCGCATGGCCCTCCACATGGCTATGGACCTCCAAGCACAATGCCACAACCACCCTACGGTGGTCCGCCACCAGATCATAGATCTGATATGCCTCCGTTAAGTGAACAAGAGTTCGAAGACATAATGTCAAGGAATAGAACAGTTTCTTCGTCTGCTATTGGAAGAGCGGTGTCGGACGCTGCGGCAGGGGAATATGCAAGCGCGATAGAAACACTCGTCACCGCAATCTCGCTTATAAAACAATCAAAAGTTGCAAACGATGACCGTTGCAAAATTTTGATCAGTTCGCTCCAGGATACTCTCCGTGGGGTTGAGGATAAGAGCTACAGTTCAGGGAGAAGAGATAGGTCTAGATCGAGAGATCGTTCTCATAGGAGGGGTAGACGTGAACGGTCATCGTCACGTTACCGTGATAGGAGCAGGGATAGAGACCGTGAACGTGATAGGGATAGAGATCGTGAACGTGACAGGTACTATGCGGACAGCTACAGGGAACGTGATAGAGAAAGAGAGAGGTCAAGAAGTAGAGGTGAAAGACCAGAACGTGAGCGAGAACGGGATTATAGAGATAGGGAGACGGATGATACGTGAGTAATTTTCCATTATTGTTATTATTATTGTTTTTATTTTTAATTAAAAAAGCTTCAGGAGGAGAATCAAGTGCACATCAGTAATTTTACAAATGTATGTTTTCCATGTAAGGAGTAATATACATTTCTATGATGTCTAACTGAGATAATGATTATTTTAATGAACTTACAGTAATTTTATGCAGAGGCGGATTTAGAAAATTTCGATCTTGAGGCCCCAAATTATAAATAAAAATATTGTGTATTGGTGCAATAGGGTATACGCATTTGTAAGATTTTAAGTGAAATTGATTATAAAACGGCGATTGAGTCTCATCGTGATGTCATTATATTTGTTGACGTTAACCATTTAAGTATAATCGGTGTTTACATGTACATTTCGAACTGTGATTTCGGTGTTAATATTGATATTTCACAATCAGTATAATATTTAAGAAAGGATTATTATGAAAAAATCTATGGAAAAGATTTTGTAAAAGCCTAGAGCAATCTACCAAATGCTGCATTTTTATGCTTATTTAGTTCATAAGGACAAGTGTTTTTAACGCCGCCGAAATAATAGGAATCAAAGGAGAAATGTAAGAAATACGCCTTTTTTTTAGTTAAATTGCTTATATCAAATCCTAAGGTTTAAAATTAAGTCATATTACTTATTATTAGAGTTGGTAGTCACTTAGTCACGGTCACCATGAGCAGTCAGTGACCTGTTATTTACCGGTCAGGTCACGATTAAGTTGACTGGTAAAATAGCAATGTGTCCAAGGTGGTCACGGACATAGTCAACCTAACCGATTAACTTGTCCAAGTTGTCCAAAATTTTAAATATCCCCAAAATTTTCCTTGAAATTTTAGTTATGACACTTGACAAATTGGACGGCATTAAACAGAAAGGAATCAAGCCACAAAAATAAAAACAAATTGATTTTAATGAATGTAAATGGAATATACCGTAAATAAAATTTTATTTTTCAATTGATTTGCAGTATAATCTACACCTAGTAAACATTTTCCTTGCAAAAAGTTAATATTGTAGTTTAAATATTGTAATTTTAGTGAAGCAAAATATTTGAGGGAATATTTCTTGATTTGTACACAAAGTTGGTTGCTTCCATTCTGTTTAACATCGTCCAATTGATATATAACTACCAATCACCTGTTTTTGGACAAAGAGATTGAAATAAGTCCTCAGTAATAAGAGACCAGTAGATTTTTTTGTTTTCTTTTTGTTTAAAAAATGCCAAAAGTTGGCAAATATTTTACAAATTGTTTAAAAGTAACCTAGTGAGGTACACAATTTTTTTCAACTTTTTTTCGCAAATTTCAATCGCAATTTTCTTTCTGTAAAACTTCATTCAGTTTTGATAGTTGTGCCTTAAAGTAAAGTACCCATCACAACTTATTATCACAATAAATATCCGCATGAATTTTTGGTGTTTTATTGATTAGAATCTTTTTATTTTTGCGTCAACATTTAAGTATTTTAGATTTTATACAGTTTTACATTTAAAGCAGATCTTGCAGCACATCAAAACAAATAAAATGATGTCATAATAACACATCAGACATTTGCATGACGTAAACGTCGTTTTTGCGGCAATTTAATTTTTTTTCTTTTTTTTTTGCTATTGGATACCAAATTAGTAAGAGAATTTACAAAATTACATTTAATTTAAGCATATACCTTATTGAATCATGTACTCAATTGTGGGGTCCCTAGAGTGAGATCCATTTTTGTCTATACTCTGTACACTCAAACTTTGCAGCATTAGCCAAGATAAAGAACAAAATGTATGCTGATTTTTTGTGCAGATGGCAGGCAGATATACACAAGTGCAAAGTTCCTATAGTGATCTATTTTCGTAATTATTTTATTTCATAAGCATCAGTCGTAGTTGAACGTTTCACTTACTTAAGTCCAACCCAACACTGCAAAGTTTAAGTGAATAGAGTAGGCCATAATCTGCCTCTACATTTACTTCATGTTTCTTTCCTTTTGGAAAAATTCGTGAATTGATTTTTTGTTTTTTTTAGGATTTTAAATATACTTGTCTTTGTTTCTTTATTAAAAGTTAAGAGACAGAGTCGCAAACTATCTTTAAATCTACAAATGTGAAACTAAGTATTCGTTAATGCAGTCATTTGTTATGTGTTACATTATGAAATCCTGAGACATTTATAAATTTGTCTAATTTTGCTTTTTTTTTCTTACTTTTCTATCATTTTCAAAGTTTCGCGCGTTAAAATTTTGGAATAGTATTTTTTTATCACTTTATCCATGGAAAACACTTAAGTGTAATTCTGCAAAGCATTCCCAAATTTCTTGATAAATTATGGTGTATGTTCTCCAAGAATTATTTAACAATGGTAACAATAAACCACTTGATGTACAGGATTGGGCAAAAGAAATGTTACCATTCAATTGCAATCCTCCGTTTTCATCGTGTCGTCTTGTCCATTTGAGTGGTAATATTTTTTGTGTGTATCATTGATTTTATTGGATGTGCTTATTCATCCAACATATTAGATAAGATAACAATCTTATCTAAATTTTTTTACTAACCCTTGTGTATTCATATAGGGTTCTAAAGTTCTACAATGTGTAGTACTCGTCAAAACAAGTCAAAGAGTTCTTATAAACATGTGTCATAAATTGCACCCCTAGGATGTTAGAGGCCCTATAAGGGGCATTAATGAAATTAGTTTTTTTTTTTATTTGAAGAACGGTGAAAGATAAACTTATTAGCATTCACTTAGTTTTTCATGCTGAATATGTGAATTTTTACCATTAATTTAAAAATTTTTGACATTTTTATTTAAAAAGGCCCTCTACTTAGGTCGATAATGGCACCGTTATCGAGTAAATTGAGTTCGAAAATTATCATGATGCATGGCGATAAAAAAAATTAAGTAGCAAATCTGCAACGTCAGACGTCCATGATTTTAGTAACCAAATATGAACTAGCGCATCTTATTCACCAAGAAAAACTAAGTGAATGTCAAATATTTTATCAATTTATCTTTTACCTCTTCAAATAACAAAAAAAAAGTCATATGAAATAATATAAGAAATTTTAACTTCCCAAGGGTGCATTTTATGCCACGTTTATAAGAACTTTTTGACTTATTTTTATGAGTTGGAACCCAATTTTAGAAACACTCTGTATAAAGGGTGTCAGAAATTGTGCAGTGCAGCATATTCTCGGGCCAAAATAAATAAACAGTGCGCATGTATCAAGAAATGCACTGGGTTCAGTATACAGAGCATTAAGGACCTCCTTTTTTTGGGAATATGCAACGCTTTATACTAGAATCAGCAATTCGGTACACCACGATAATTTGAAGAAAGGTATGATTATTAATGCTAATTATTTTTTTCATGTGCCCAATGGCATAGATAGAATTTGCCCATGCATATTTTTAACAAAACCTTTTTATACTGATACTAATGTAATCATTAATTATTACTTATATTTTTCTACATAAGTAATTATTTGAAATGACTTGGTCCAAAGAATATGTTGCTTAAACTTGCTGCATCATTTTTTAAACACCTTGTATATAGGAGTTAGGGCAGTTGGTGAATCTATCTATATAATCTTAAATGAAGTTTAAATTAACAAAGATTATTGAGTAATAATAGCAGCTGGGCCATGTATAAAAAATAACGACCCATATATTTTTGGTGAGAGTAAATCCTTGTATCTGTAAATTTGTTGAAAATGAGAATTTTATTCCACTGGTTGCATTTAAATGTGGAGCATTTGTGCAAAAATTGCAATCGTAGATTCCTCACAAAATTAAATATAGCGATGTGGAAAAACTCGTATGTACTGACCTGTGTATAATCTTCTGTTTCTTGGTGCTCCTGTAAAATTGAGAAAGAGGCACATAGAATGTTTTTTAGTCTTAACGAAATGTGTTCTTAATGAGCATCAGAGCAAAATAAGTGCGTCCAGGTCACTGCAGAACGGTCACTCTCTCCATGTATATTTATGCCGAAAATAAATATTTTCCTAATTGAATGTGACATTCTAACAATATTTTTACAACTTTTGTGATGTCACATTGGTTTTATTCATAACATGTATATGGTTACTTACGTGACTGCCAAAAAAATTAAACTAAATAACAAACAACATAATCATTGTCACTTCTAATTCCCTAGTAATAATATAAGGTCGTATGCTGAATTTTTGGTATCTTAAGATATTAGCACCATCATATCTAAAAGTACTGTATTTTTTACAACAGAACGAGAAGCCCAATGGGAAACTCTAAAAACTAACAATAATAAATTATGCATGTGCAAAAATGTTTTTTTTTTTTACAAAACTTGATCCAAGATTTCAAGTCCATTTATCCCGAACGTATTGAATTGAACATACGACCTTATGCTATTATGGTAGTGAATTGTGACAGTGTTGGTTACCACAAATTGGCGTGTTCGAATTTGAATAGAATTATCAAATTTTAATGAACACAACTCTATTTTGAAAATATTGTGAGGGATATGGAGTAGTCATATGTATTTATGTTTCAATAGTTTAGTTTATTACTTAAAAATATTTATATATTTCAAATTGCAGTATATTTTTTTTGGAAATGTATATACTAATATCTAGATTAATTGAATTTTCTCTTAGTATTATTTACTCGCACTCACTAATATAAAAATGTTTATAAATATTCGAAATGTTACAGTAATATTTGTTAAAATCTGTGATGTAATGTGTGCTCACTAGAGATGCTCACCTGCGACCACAGTGATAGGCGTAGAGATCCTCGACTAGTTATTTCCGTCGCGCTTCGTATATTTTATAAGATATAAAATATTGAGGTTCAGTCGAATGGGCGACTTAGTTGTGTACGCGTCGCGTGTATGTATTCAATATAACGATGTCCGGGAACCTTTAGAATCTGCAACTTATATTTTTAGGCATATAGATAAATTTTGTGATTTAAAATGTGACGGTATGCGGTCCGGCGTCTTGCATGCAATGTAAAGCTAGTGTTGACACATTTACCACTGGAAAAGACATTTAAAAGTGTACTACAAACAAAAAATCTGGGTAACAGCAGGCGAAACTACGAATGCAAACGGAAATCATGTGACAAACGTGTTTCAAACCCTTATTTAATTTCTAGTAAAAGATTACAATACGGTAACTGTACATGAATGAGTACTAGCATTTTTAGGCTCAACAATTGGCGCCACTGGCGAGTAAGGTAGCTGTCAAAAGTTATTGTTAGGCGTGGAACAAGTTTATAGGTTTTATTATAATTATTTCGTACACCAGTAAATAAAAAAACTTTTTTAATTATGCCTCAGTGATGTCCAGTTCCATTTTATTCCGAAACAAAAGGCGGACATATCTTTCCGAGAGACAGTACTTGCATAAAACAGTGGTTGGTAGCGATTTGCAGGGATAACTTTACTCCTTGAAACATGCTTCATATAACCTAACTTTAATGACATAAGACACCTCTGATAGGTACAATAATTTCCTTACTGAGCAAGTAAATTACTACTTTCCCCTTCTGTCATCATTTTGTTAAATGTTTTTCAGCTAATTCTTGTAAGATTCACTAAAAACCCGCGTTATGTACCCAAATTTAATACACGTAACTTGCATTGTTCATTTGGTAGCCAAAAAATTCGACGTAATTATCCCGAAGTTGATTCATAAATGATCTTACACCATGTGACCAATTAGTTACCTTTAACATTCTCGTCGAATCGTCCCGTCAGCAAATGATGGTTGAAAACTATTCCTTGGATATATACGTATGTGCAAAAATCCTCAGCGGGTACTGCCGTAATATGAGGACAAAATCACAAGTTAAAAAGTACCAATCACGTGGTTTACGATCATTTATGAAGGCTCTGTACAAAACAGATAATCGTGAATGCCCCTAACTATTAATTGAACATATACGTATGTGCAAAAATCCTCGGCGAGTACTGCCGTAATATGAGGACAAAATCACAAGTTAAAAAGTATCAATCACGTGGTTTACGATAATTTATGAAGGCTCTGTATAAAACATAATCGTGAATGCCCCTAAACATGTTAAAAGGTTTGAGTTTGTCCTGACATCGCACTTCCGAAGCAACCCATTTTTAACATGTTAAAAAAATTGCTAGCGGCAGTTAGATACCATCCAGTATTTTCAAAGTATACGACTTATTCTGCAGTTAAATCGAATGAATCAGAAGCCACTTCTGAGACTCGACAATCCTGAGGTAGAAGCGGCGATCACACGTGCTGCGAGTTCATATCATAACAATTACACCGTGGTACTGGACAATATTCGACGATTAGAAAATTCTTCAATGTCATTAAAAGTTCTTAAATCCCATTCATAAATCATATACAGAATGAATTAATTACCCCAAAAGGTGCTCCCGATACGAGTGAATAAACGGTGTAATAACATTTTAAAAACAAAAGCGGAAAATAAATGTTTTATTAATCGGGGTCTCAATGATGAGCATCCTGCAAGTGCTTTGGAAAGTTTCAAGTTTGCAGGTATTACTTCGGTAAATACTGAAACATCATTTTCACTTGTACACAAGTATGTTTGTCCCACGAAGGAAACGTTTTTCAACAGAAAACATAGAACCTGTGGTATTCACGCAAGCGGCCGCCGTTGAGCAACTCTGGTGATCAGTCATATTAACAACACTTAGGTTTGAAAATTTGAGAATCCAAACTAACTTCCGTATTAAGGTTCTGTTAAGTTTACAAATAATTTTGTGTTAAATTAAAATAATATCTAGTTATTTCTTACATGGTTTGAAACATTTTATAAATTAAATCATATACATAATAGCTAACGGATGTAACAAAAAAATGTAGTCCGCTTTTTTTCTATAATTCCTGTCAATATTAATAGAAGTAGTTTAAACTTTAGATAATTAAAAATTGTTAATATTTCGATGTTTAAAGCAAGTAGGTTTCTCGGGTAATTAATCTTGACTGTGTAATGACTGGGGTGTGGGAGACAGATAGACCTCGCCTGGTGCTAGCTGATGGACCCTGTCGGCTATGTAACTTCTGGCGCTCTTCGTTCTTCGTGTCCTATTTTCGCCGGCATATCTTACCACTTACCATCTGTCAGACCTCGCCTGGTGCTAGCTGATGGACCCTGCCGGCTATGTAACTTCTTTGCTCTTCGGTCTTCGTGTCCTATTTTCGCCGGCATATCTTATCTCTGGGGTATCATCTGTCGCGGGCGCAGAGCGGCAAATACGCGTAGGAAAGGATGAGCTGTAACTAAAGCTATCATTATTTATTTCATTTATAGACACTTCAATTTTGATAAAATGCGTTATGTTGAAAAATGAGATACCTCAAATATTAGATTTTGCGTGTATGACGTCACATAGCGAAAAAAACAGTGTTTTGACATTTAAGTATGTTCGCCGGTGTTATATAAGTTGTGATTTTTACTCTAAGTATGACGTTATCAAGCAAGGTAGTTCAACTTTGATTTCGCTGGAAATGGCAACTAGCGAACAACTTTCAGTAGTGGAGAAAATGTAGGTAAACATTAACACAAACACAACATTAAGTAAATTACTTACTTAAACATTTCTTTTAATTTATAATGAAAATTACAACATTTTATAACCTAACTTGTCAGTTGACAACACAGCGGTAGCGTGATTTTACCCAAAGCTGCAATATTTATTTATTCCTCGTCTGGATCAAGAGTAAATTTAGTTCTGAGTAAAATATGGTGACGTCCCGATGACGTTATTGCCCACTAGCGAACAAAAATCAGGTAAAATGTCTTGTTTAGAGTAAATATTGACCACTGGCGAACATACTTATTGGGTCATTTATTTGACAATAGCTTTTTAGTGAAAAAAGAAGAAACCAAAAACACCTGTACCAACATAATTAGAAATAAAAGACTTCAGTATACAATTATTTATCCCATAAAAGTTTGTCCCTAGACAGAATTATAGGAAAAAAAAACGGATTTTGTATCTGAAATGCTATTACAAAATATATATATATATATATATATATAAATAATTTTCTCTCGTTCTCTTGAAAATATCCATTTTAGAATTTGATGTTCAAATGGTTTTATAATCGTGCCATTACTGGCAAGGTTATATGTTTAAGGCTGCTCCTGACATATTTTTATGCTGGTCAAATTGTTAGTAAACCATTGTATACTTTTTTTTATAATTATCATGTATTTTAATGATGTAAATTGGCCTAAATTGGAATCTTTACTTAATACAAAAAACAGCGTGTATTTATTTATTTTTTTCTTTTAGAAAAGTTATTCAACATTAAAGTTTGAATTAGTAGTATATTACGTGCACAAACTACCGTCCGCGCAAGTCCATGCTGTGACGTCACAGATCATGTAGTTCTAGTGCAAAAACAGACAGCAATGTAAACAAGTAGTGTTATTTGTGATTTGTATCGTGAAATTTTAAGTGAGGTAATTATAATGATCAATTCTTTTAAATTATCATCATACTACTTGTCTGTGTATCGTATAATGTGAAAATACTTACGCCAGAAAAAACTTTTGTCCGAGTTCCAAGAAACGGAAAACTTAAAGAAGTTTATTGAAAGATAGTTAAACGGAATCTAAAGTAATTTTGGAAAACAAGTTTCGTTTTTGCATATGTGTATCTTTTTGATGTGAGTAATTACAAAAAATAATATTAAAAATAAATATGCAAAGGCAATAAAAAATAATATGTAAAAGTATATGACACGGTAACAACAGGGCTGCTGGGTTTCGAACGATTTTTCTCATTTTTTATGTTATTTTGGGCAAAGGTAATTTTTTTTTATACGAAAAACATTTTAAGTATATAGATTTGGGTGTTTTAATTCTATCTATAAAGAAAAATTTAGGAACCAGAACGACAATAGATATCTTCAGCTGTTCACGAGTTATAAGGAAAAATATGATGTGACGTAACCCCCTTTGGCTATTGTAAAAATATAACTTTGTTCTTTCTCACACGTTTTTCGATAAAACTACTAAACGATTCGAATGTATTTAGCCGTCACTTTAACCGCGAATATGTCAAAAACGGATGAGTAAAAAATGCCGCTAGAAAATTTTACATAGAACTAATGAGTGACTTCCGAAAATGACCACTTAAACTTTAATGTGACGAGAGTATCGTTAAAAATTGTATAAATTAAAGAATGATCAAATTATCATTTTAACCGGTTATTAAAATTTCAGTGAGTGGTTTACGATAGGCACATAATGAACACATATTTTTTTCCCTTTCTCCGTTTTTGAGATATTCGCGAATAAAGTGAGGGCTCGATACATTTGATCCTCATAGTAGGTAGTTTACGTATTAACATTTTAAAATTAAATAAAATTCACTTTATCATGGTGTAAAAATTTCCGGTATTCTATGAGACTGTTTCAGTAGGTGTTACAGTATAATATTTTGTCTTCATAAATATCACAGACCAGAGACTATTGCCAAATAATTTTAGGAAACGCACATTAATGCATAAACTAGGTACCATACCGTTCACCACCCGGAGATTTGGTGATTGGTAACGTCGCGTCAATAGGACAGCGTTTTCAGACACACCTCTAGCATTTGATATTCAATTAGTAATTTAAGCATTTTCCAGGTAGAAATTATTCAAACAAATTTGATAATTGCTCACGTTTAATAAGACTATATTAGGATATGTGAAATAATTTTAAAAATCCGGCAACTGCAAGGTGCCTATTGCACGTGCATTGTTTTATTTAGCTAGTTTTTAGCCAGCTAAAAATGTTAATGCTCAACCATAGGTTTAAACCCCTTGTATAGGACTACCAACATTTCACCCCCAAACCTGATTTCTCGAAAACGGGTCAAAAATTAAAATTGATTTTGCAAATAGTTATAGTAGGCTGGAAGACAGTGCCAACTTTAAAGTTAATGATTCTAGATGTTATTAATTCAGTTTTTGTTTGATAGCACCATTTTCTTTTTCATTTCAATCAGAGAATATGTGCAAAACAAAGTAAATCGATCGTAGACAATGGAGGATTTGCATCAGTTTTAGATAAAAATATAAGAAAATAAAAGTTCATCGAAAATTAACATACCCATACCCTGTTTTTGAATTTTTTTAGGAATCTGATTATGGTAGAAAAAAATGTCATTTTATCACACAGGAAATTAGTTTACGTTTTTAAACAACAGTTAAATTCAATATTAACTGCACTCAATCACAGCAAAAATTGCTTGACGTTTTTTTTCCTATAGGGAAGCATAACCTCACTTTTAATACACGTCAATTACTATTGTTTTATTAAAAGTGATGGTAAATATTTATTGTTTATTTTAATGTTAGTTTATATATATCTTATGCACTAAAAATGTTTCAAAGTTGTGAATAACTGCATTTACATAAATTTAGCTATTTATATATAAAATTAAATGATACTGAGCTTTGTCAAGCAGATTATTGGCGACTAGACGCCACAAATTACCTTTGGAAGAAGAAGCAGCAGTACGGTAGGTATTACAGAAATTCTTTCTAACATAAATTTAAATATGCAAAGTACACAATATTAGTTTCGCGCTGTTTTAAGAACATGTTTGCGTATTAACTAAAAGAGGAAAATCCAGAACTTACACCAAGTGCAATATTTTTCATTGTAAATTAAAATTAATGTATTTAATTTAAAGTCTATTCCAGATGCAAATCCCTCATTGATCATTGTTGATACAAAATGTAGTGGTTGCCCATTTTAATGGTTTAGTTTTAGTAAAGTAAGTCATTAGCTGATTTCTTTCAGTATTTTTTTGTTTTCCTTTAAATTGCATACTTTCTGTTTTGTTGCTAAGAAATAATTTTTAGTGTTTTTTCAAGGGCAATACCAAAAATAAATTTAAAAACTTTAGAAATTATTGTTGAATGCAAAATCATTAAAAGACATGGCAGAGACAGATTCCGATTTAATTCACGGATGTGTTTAATTTTGTTTATATTTGCTTTATATCGCATTTGCTTTCAAGTTGGAGCTCATTTTGGAATATAAACAAACAACAAATTTTAAACAGTATATCTATATTGCATATTGGTATTATGCATTTGATATCTATGTGATATTGGTATTGTAAATTAATTAGATTTTTAAACTTTATGTCGTTAAAGTGGGTCTTCGCTCAAATAAAATAGGAATAAGAAATACCGTTGTTAGCTTTTGTATTGATAATAGCCAACGGCCTTTTTATCTTTTTCCTCGTGGCTAAGCATAAAAACCTGCTTATCATAAATATGTAGTCAGTTCCATACTGAAAATCCATACAAAATAATGTTTTTATGATAAAAATTTTTCAACAAGCTAATCTTAATTACTGTTTATTAGGTGTTATTTTGTTTATGCTCGAAATTGATTGGTGATATCAGATGCAGATGTTTTATAATATAATCTATTCTAGATCATATGAGTTATTTACCACTGTATAATTTGTAGTTGATTATATAAAATCATACTAGAACATTTTAATTGTGGTTTGAGAAATAGAAACCGCCACTGGTTTTATAGAGTTTAATGTATATATGGGTGATCCTTAAGTAGGGCATAGGCTCCACTTATGGCCACCTTAACGGAAAAGTTAAAGATTGCTCACTATAATTTATTACTAAAGTTTTAAAAATATTTCATCTTCCAAGTGAATTCATACTGTTTCATAGTAAATATAACAAAAAACTGACATTTTTAATATTTATACAGAAATACTGCAAGATTCCCCACATTTGGCCACTTGTTCCCCAATCACTCACTCGAAGAGGACTGGGGATATTCTACCTTTAAACAAAAATTTATGAACCGGAAAGGCATTAGGTACGGGGTTGAAACGCCTGCCGCTGGGTAGCCCTTAACAAGAACCAATCATATGTCTGTACAGCAGAGACGTAACTTGCAATTAAAGCGCCTAGGCAGCCGACAAAAATCTATTTGATCTTTTAATTTTTTTTTTTTTAACTTTTTTTGTTTTTCGTTTAAATGTGCTGAGATGTTTGCACAGGATAGTAGGCTGTCAAAGTCGGCGGAGGGTTTGAGTTGATGTTTCTCCATTTATTTTTGGTACTACATCCCTTCACGAATTGTAAGGACTTTTTGGTTTTGTTAGTTTATACTTCACATATTTAATGTCTATTCGATTTATTAAAGATTTTTTTTCAAAACATATTTTTCGTCCAAAATGACTTGAGAATTTTCCAAGGGATAGTAGGCTACCAAAGTCGACGTGTATGAGGGAGTGTTTTTTCATTTATTTTTTTTGATATCTATATCCCTTTATGAGTTATGATTTTGAGAGTTTATGTTTTACATATTTAAGATCTACTCGACCTTTTAAAGATTTTTTCGTTTTTTTTTTTTTAATTTGCCGGGCATCGGTCTGCGGAGTGACAGGTGACGTTTTAAATGGCAAATAAGTAGACTTTTCTACACAAGCTAAATGTGAAGTCTGAAAAAGTTCATATGTTTTAAGTATGTACCAATTACATCTGTCAATGTTGAGCAGTCCTTCTCACAATACAAATGGTTTTTAACGAAAGGCTCCGGAGATTAATTCCGGAACAAGTATTAGTAATATACTTTTGCTCTTGTGATCAGTTACAAGTACATGTGTGCGATAGTGCTACATTCACCAGTACGTTCAAATGTCTACAGAATTTAGAAATCTCCAGCTGATCACGAGTTATAAGAAAAAACATACTATGACGTCACCCCCAAATTTCAAAACTCCCTGTCTTAATTTTCTCAATGTACTTAAGGATCACCCTGTATATATACACACGTTTTGGTTTTTTTTTACCTTTGATACAATACAGCATGTTGCTTATTTATTATATTTATGGGAAAATTAACTCTACATTGAAAACAGTATATTAATTACATAATTTTCTTCGCTGAATTGTTATATTCTAAAATAATACAACAGAATTCAGTGACGTTAAAGTATATTGATTTTATTTACCTTAGTAAAAAGAACAATGTAAAATTATTTCAAAATTAGTGGTATTTCTTTTTAAAAACTATTCAATTTAATTTCGAACTGATTCTAATATGTAGCGAAAATGAAAATTATTAAAAAGAGGAAGTTTTTTTTTTTTTTTTTGTTAATGTCTGTTTGACCTTTTTGTAACTCATTTCAGTGTAGTTCAATTTGTTAGACAATCAGATAAAATGTCTGAATTGAAATATGTAAGGCCTGATTGCAAAAGAATTAATTAAATCATGTTTTACGCAGTTCTGGTTTAAATTTAAGCTTGACTTATTCACATGTAGAATGTGAATCCTCGAAATTGACAAGTTATTTTAATTCATCCAAGTGTAAATTGGTGATAAGTCTGGTTTATAGCGTCTTGCAACTGAATTTCTGAGTAAATCTAAATCTGTCTTAAATCTGAATTCTGGTAATCTGGTTTAAATTTTAAATTAAGAATAAAGTAACATTTTATGCAACTAATTTTTCATTTAATCGTAAGTTTATATGCTTAAACCTAGGTTCCATACGTACTATATCATCTGGCAATTTTCATAAATTACTATAGAAAATAGTATAACCCAGTTTTGCACACATGGCATAAGCTTGAAGATAAATAACTACCGGTATTTAGCAGTATGATTTTATGACCATTTTGAGTGTTTTGTGCTAATGTCATAACATTTTTCTCCATACTTTGTAATTATAAAGTGTAAGCGATAAGCACCAAACCATATTGATAGAAATACCTGGTGTAACAGGATCATTGTACACCCCCCTTTTCTCCTTTAGTTTTGAAGATAAATGATTGAAATTTGGGATATCTTTTACCTATACATAATAAGCAGCACTTTTTGACATACAAGTGATTTCGCCGGAAGTGACACTAACTTTCGATTTTTAATTGATTGACGTTAATGGGCAGCATTTTGAACTGTTGGAACGTTTTGTATTCATTTTTTGTATTCCAAAGCCACCTTATGTATAACAAGGTAATTGGAACAAAATTATATATTCTAACTTTCTTTTAGCTGTAATTTTGTTTGTGTTTATTGCATATTTTATATGACATGAATAAATTCCTTATTAATAGTACTAATAAATGGTACCACGGTATTAATATGGTTCCATTTGAAGAAATTCAGTTTTTCACCAAAACCATTTCGATGAACTTTATTTGCTCATAAATCACGTAATTTAGTATTTTTGACGGGAATTCGATTTTTCTAGCATTACACGGGTCATTTAAAATAAATCGGCACACTTAAATGGAAAACTAAAAATTATATTAAAATATTGACGTTTCAAATGTCACTTACTTGGTATCGTTGGATTCAGAAAATTATGCAGGAATCAAAAATCCAATAATATACAGGATGTTCCTTTTAAAAATTGAAAGTTAGTGTCACTTTCGGCGAAACTGGAAGTGAAAAAAAACATCACTTGTATGTCAAAAAGTGCCGCTTATTATGTATATAGGATATCCCAAATTTCAATCAATTATCTTCAAAACTAAAGGAGAAAAGGGGGGTGTACTATGATCCTGTTACACCCGGTATAGTTATATAATGATAAGGTCTTTATTTATTATGTTAATATAATTTGTTAATAACAGTATCAAATCCTAATAATAATTCATGAAACCGTTCACCACATTGTTTATAGATAATTATATAATGTGTTGTTTTTACCTCCAAGCTTGGTAGTGGTGCGTGAAGCCTATAGTGAATTTCATAATAGTTTTAGAAATTATTTTATTTACTTTTGTCTATTTTTGACTTTATTATCAAAACAGCACAGTGTTTGAATTGCTCACAGGCAGGACAAATGTCAGATGCAATAATTAGTGAAGGCAGATATGAAAATTCAGTTGTAATTTCTTTTGATATGTTTTCAGTGGCTTTGGCCGTGGTATTTTTGAGACAATGGAAATACGACTAATTTTTGATAAATGTGAATCAATAATGCGGTATTGTCTATTTATCTTTTCGTCCATTTCACAGTTAAAATTACTAAAAATATCTCATGGTCAAGGAGCTAGGATTTTTTTCTAGATCAGAAATTAATCCTAGCTTACTCAGATATTTAATGTGTGTCCGTTGCCTCTATATATGCAGCTCCCTCCCGCACAAGGTATCTCGAAATACCTTTAAGGATACAAGGTGTTGTATATATGGAGTGTTTAATTTTAATAAATTAATTCTTATTTAACCATTTTTTCGGTTTTATGTAAAATATAGAAATATAACACTGATATAATGGCAAAAATTACAAGCCAATGAAATTTCATTGAAATGTTAGTAAAGCTTTTTACATGAATTTTCAAGTATGCAATCACCATTTGCATTTGAAGTTTTTTTTTCTAATATTAATATTTGTCATGTTTTCTTTATTTATCGATTAGCTCATGCAATACATATCTTATGTGTGATAATATCTGTACTTACCAGATGAAAATACATTAAATTGTTGTAAATATAATTTTAAATAAGTCAAAAGATCAAATATCAGTATATTTATCCATAAAATAATTTAAATTATTTATAAATTACTAATCAAATACGTGTTGTAGGGCTTGTGCATGGACATCATAACTAACCTCAAACATATACAGGTTTTTTATGTTTGTATCCTTTTGTCATTTCAATTTAAATTTCTTGTGTTACTTTCCTTGTTTGTTAAATGCTCAACCTTTAACTAGCAGGCTCTTTTTAATAACAAACAATATTGATGAGTCGACATTGGAGGGTTGGGTATTCCCCAGATTTTTCATAAAAATCATATGTTTACATTTGATACGGTTTATAATGTAATTCCATTTATAAAAAAAATTAATTACAATTTACAAAAAAAAAAAAAAAAATGGGAATTAGAAAAACCGTAAATTTGAGGTTATATTATCATGTGATGCACCAGCTCTAGTTTGTATCATATAGTTTAATTTTCACGGGGGTGTTCATAAAATTATTTTTTTTCACTCTGGATAAAGTTTACCCGTTCAATAACTTCACAACCCAATTTAACTTGTTGGGCTAGAAACATAGCTCTACGTTGACTTTACTCCGAATTTTTATTTATGAACACACCCATACTAATGGTATAATCCATATAACCATTTGTATTCGTATTTTATGTGTATATGACTATTCCTATTATAATTTAGGTCACGTGTGTCAAGATCAAGAAACAAAACTCCAACTGATCCAGTGGACGGGGCGGGGAGACGTACCGCCGAAGTCGCGTTACTATGATGATAGATATCGTGAAAGGGAACGTGAATCTGGACGTCGAGAAAGTGATCGTGATAGGGAGCGCGATCGAAGAGGAGAGGATAGCCATCGCTCTCGTCACTAGTTTGCTATTTTTCTCTTATTTGTCACTATTGCTGTACTAGTACATCTATCGTGTACTAAATAAATATTTATCTAGTTAGGATTAATGTACGAAACTCTATAACTTTTGTGTTAGTATAAAAAAAATAATTTCTTTTATATAAGTTGGATTGACGTACCATAGAAGAGAGAAGTGGATGAGCTAAGAAGAAAAAAGAAGAATGTATGTTTTAGATATAAAAAAAAATGGTTTAGACTAAAATGGATTTTTTATTTATTTGTACAACGTTCCTGTGCCTTTTTATTATTTATTTTGTTATATATCGTTAATTTAAAAAAATGATTTGTATAATGTAGTAACTTGGCTGTGACATTTTAATGTACAAATTTTTATTATACAAGTGAATAGTACCTATACACTGACTGAAGATATTCAAAAGTCACATTCATTTATTATAACAAATCAGAAATATTCTCTTATTTATGTTTTACTTTTTTTTTGATATTTCTGTTATGTTTATATATTTTTTTGACTTGCTAATTTTAATTGTCCGGTATTAAATAATTTAATATATTGTGAAGACAAAATTTTGGAGGATTCAAGAGAGATTTTGATTTGTTAATATTTAATCAGTATTAATATATAATTTAAGATTTTTTAAATTATTTTTCTGGTACTCAGAAGCGGCTCATGACCCAGAATTTAATTATTTTAGTAACCCTAACTCATATTTCCCATCTTTAAGTTACAACTACTCATAACTGCTTTATTAGAATAAAACAATTTTTTTTTTTCGGGGTTAGACTAATATTTGTATCACAAACTTAAATTTATTGTCAAGTAGCATGATAAATATGTTTATTTTATTACAATCCACAGCATTATTCTATGCTACTATTAATAATAAGAAATGGTGTGACAGTATTGTTCATTGGTCAAGCCAAATAAAAATGTTAACAGTATAAAATATACATTTAACTGACATTTTACAGCAAAATAAAATTCTAATTCCAAAAATGTCACGCCTATAGTACAAGGTACAGATAATTTAGTGCTTTTCAGAATTTGACGCGAATAAGGTGCCACTTATCTTTCCTTCTGTTTTTTTTTTTTTGGCGACATGTACCTTCATTGTTTAAGTGTCCGCCTATGCATTCCCAAAAAACACTGGTGAATATGGAATTCATCATGAGTACTGTACAGCAGCTTAAATTGTATTATTTTCTCAAATAGAACCCTGAAAAAATCTAAATACATTATAGGAGTAACAGGAATTTAGAAAAAAGGGTTTATCATCTACACTGATATCAATTGAAATGATTACCTACTCAAATTATGCAAACAAAAGGAATATGCCACGAGTCGACCCCTGTATAAAGAATTTCTTATAAGATTAGCCAGGTGGACTTGATATGTATATAACATAAAGCTGTAAACCATTAACAACATTTTAAACCAGAGAAATAAATTAAGTGGCTTTACAATGAAAGAAGTCAACCTTTCTATTTTGTTACTTACATCTAATTATGAGAAACACCAAATTATTTGTGCACTAGACTATATAATCACAATTTTTGATTTTAACTAACTTTGAAATTTCAGTGGGTATCATTTAGCACATGAATCAAAAGCAATAATATCGTTCAGTTCCAAAGATCAAATGAAACAAATTTGTATTTAGATAAATAGCAAAATTTTGACTAGAAACTATTCTTAACCAGAATAGCATTTAAATGAAATAGTTCCTCAAATAAATGTTGACAGAATTATACGGTTCAATTAATAATAAAAGATTTCATTGCTCGGAACTAGAGACTAGACTGAGTTGCATAACAGGGGCGCACTATCTACATCTATTAGGATTGCGATATGAAAGAATGTAACGAGTCTTAATTAGGGTTGGGCGATTGTCAAAAGTCATAATCGATTATTGAAAAATAAACGATTATTTCGATTAATCAAATAATCGATAAATCAAATGATCGATAAATCAAATAATCGATTAATCAAATAATTGAAAATCGATTATAATCTATTAATCGTAAATGCGATTAATCGATTATAGTCGATTTTAACCAGCCTTAATCGATTATTCGATTCTCTTGCCCACTTGTAATTTACGGAGCTGTAGTATTTATCTTAGGGTTATTTTCAATTTTATTTACATACTGTTTATTTATATGACTATAATACTATAATAATTGTATTAAGTAAAAAAAATAGATAATTAGGATGTAGGGCTGGGCGATTGTCAAAAGTCATAATCGATTATTTCGATTAATCAAATAATCGATTATATAAGAAGAAATAATCAAATGATCGATTAATTGATTATTTTTCGATTAATCGATTATTTTTCACAGCCCTAGTCTTAATCTGTCATCATTTTAGAGTGCAAACTGGCGCACAGATCCTACTGTTGTAAGAAAGCAGAGATAGGGCTTCATAAAAACACTGAGTCGTATTACATCGCCATGTCGCGATCCTATTTGACTTGGATAGTACTTAGGAGTGCTACTGTATATTTTACATAACTTTATATTAGGTAATAGGTATAGTATGTAGGTTAGGTATAGTGGATGAGTTGTTGACAAGGATGGAAAACTGGGTTCCGGGGGTATCTGCTATGTGAGCACATTCCCTTTTGTTGCTCGAGACGAAAATACTCGTCCAGCAGTTAAGTGCCCCAGACGAGTTAATGCGTCGCATTTTTAAATTGAAAGAGACTGCTTGAACTGACCATACTCGCTAGCGTAGATCAACATGGATATGCTTATTCATAGGTCATGGTGGGGGCTGCGACAGCAGTAAATGTGTAGACATGAAAGTTTCTGTGCATAGTTTGGTGCCCTCGGATATATCACACATGGAAAATATTTTTTGTATGATATGATTTGTTTTTAAAATGTGTTTATTTAGTTTCAGGTTATGTTTGCAGAAAATCAAATTTTAGATCTGTACTCTTGAAATATAGTTTGTAAATTTGTTACTTACATTATTTTACTTCATTTTGTTATCCAAAAGTAACAATATAGATACAGTGCCCTTTTTTTTGCAATAAATAAGTAAAATGGATTACACAGTGCTCTAGACGAGTATACTCGCAAGTGGCATAATGCGATGCATAGCAAAAGAGTTAAAAGATCAGTACCTCATAATGGTAGGGTTTCAACAAAATTTACGAATTAGGGGTAACAGCTTTAAAGAGGGATCTGCGGAGAGTTAGTTTCGTATAAATTAAACCAGTCTATGATTACTGTATATTTAAATGTTCACTAATTACATCCATCAAATATGACATGTATTATTATCAGACGACTGCTTCATATGTTGACTAGAAACAGTGTAAATTATGTTAGTATCCAAGGTGTTTACCGTTTATTGAAAACTTAGGAGCATGTAGAGCAAGTCAAGTGATGATGAAAATCTTAATAAAGGTTTTCTCGAGTGTTTCCTAAAGGAGCTACAGCCCATTAATGGTGCTCCTCTGAGAATAGTTTTTATTAAATATTGTAAGGATTTTGAATACTCATTTCAAAAACACTTGGTAGATTAATATATTATCGAATCGTCATGAACCCCTGGTAAGGCTTCCCTACGTCTAGTCTCCGCTCATGTCGAAAGTATATACATACAAAAAGGTAAGTTACTAATATATTTTATAACAAGTGATGCACATAAATTGTAAATAAAAGCATTGTTATTGTTTAATATTACTTACGTTGTCTTGTTTTGTTGAAACTTTGTTGGTAGGCAAAATGTTTTGTTACATACATGAACTTGTGGGAATGTCTCAAATAACAATTTACTTACTAACATTTTTCATGGTATATGTATTAGATATTAAAATGTTTTGCTAATATTTCTGCCAAAACGAAATTGATGTGATGTTTTACAGGTTTTTTTTAAATGTCTACCATGTTTTCCAGGCCTATTTTCCATGCACATTTTAGCTGACCAAAACCTAATTACTCTATTGCTTTAAAATCTATTGTTATGTAACTGTCAAAATATAAAATTTACTTATTATTAAGCCCCTTCATGGTTATGTTATAAAAGTAGCCACTAGTTTGTGATATAAAAATTCAGTTACCCTTATATTTTAGTATTTAGCTTTTAAGCTGGGTGATGTGAAACAATTATGTTGTCATGTAAAGAAAGTCGAGTTGAGGATAAAACAAAACTTTTTATGTGATTCCACAATCAAATTCAATTTTTTAAGTTCCATAAATTTTGTGAATGATAATAAAAACCTTTAGATCTAGTATCTTTCTTGCAAGTCCTGCGATATAAACAAATATTAAACGCGAATTCTGAGGTTTCTCATTGAATATTTCAGAAAATAAGGCAGATATAGACAGAAATGACCAAACAATTTTGTCAGGCTAAAATGTTGTGTACATTGTTCAATAAGGTGCTAGTATATGTGTTGGATAATATTTTGTGAAAAAAAGATATATTGTATATAAAACTATAAACAAACATTTTAATTGAAATTGAAATAATAAAAAAAAACACGTTTCCCGTTGTAATTGTTAAAACTGTTCAAAGAAAAAATTTTATTTTTGTAGAATGTTTGATTTTGTTATATGTGTGTACTATCCAACCGAATATCTCTAGACTAGATAACATCTCCTTGTTTCATATCTTCATCTATCAATTTAAGGTTTTGTTGATTATTACTTTCATTATGACATATTTTGTAAAAATACCCAGTTTGACATAAACTTTGACTTTTCTTTTTTAAATCAATGATTCGTATATATTTTTAGTTTTATAAAAGACTTGAATGGTTTAAGTCTAGATACAGATGCAGAATTGTAACTATTTCTCAACTAATAATTGATAATTTGAAGTAGGATACCTACAGACATATTCTTTAACATAGTTTTATATGTATAAAAATAAACTATAATAAAATTGGAATATATTTAAAACAATTATTGTTATGAGGAGCTAAACGAAGTTGTGATTATATCACTTGATTTATTTAAAATTTAACGAACATCTTCCTAAGTTTGAAGGAACGGTAACTGATAATTAGAGTTGAACATGGATGGCACAGCATATCTATGTTGATTTCTAAGAGATTGAATATGCCGAAGGCCAACAGTAAAATTTTGACATCCACTTTTTATCGAAAGAAGGTATATTGTAAATTTAAACTTAGTGAATATTGTGTAATAACGTTCTTCAAGGAAATAACTACCATCACAGTGCCAATATGACAGTTATATTTGCAAAAATGATCGTAATAGATAGATAGCTTTATTGATGTTAATGTACAGAGTACTTGCATAAGTCAGAACAAATTTAAATTGTAATAATTTAGATATAACAATAAAAATATACAGTAGGGTAAATGTAAACACAATTATAATAATACATACTTACATATTCACATTCAAAAACAAACACAGTTATATAATACACATACATATTATACAGGTAAATATTAAAAGAAAATGTTAAATGTGATTAGCTAAAATATATTATTAAAATAGTAATAATTTGTGAACAGTATAAGTTTATGCATATATTTTAATTAAAAACTATTTTTCAGTATTGTTACAAGATTCCTCAATTGATATCCATGAAATTATGTCTATTTTTATTGTATACATGTTTTATTTTTGATATGGTCATTTGCTATTTGACACTAGTTTTTAATGTTAGGTTTTGTAATGCTGATTAACTAAAATCAGTGTTTGGTATAGTTTCATTAAATTATCATCGAAAGATCAATCTCATGTGCGATGTTCATATTGGAATGATAAAAGAAGTCAATTTCTCACAAAATTTTAATCATGTAGATTAAAATTCTTGTTGCTTTGATGTGAAACAAAGTTTTATTCACGAAACCGGCAGCATCAATATACCGGGTGTAACAGGATCATGATACCCTTTTCTCCTTTAGTTTTGAAGATGAAATTTGGGATATCCTATACACATAATAAGCGACACTTTTTGACAAGTGATTTTTTTTCACTTCCAGTTTCGCTGGCACTTTCGATTTTTAAATGGAACACCCTATATATTATTGCATTTTTGAATTCTGCATAATTTTCTGAATCTAACGATACCAAATAAGTGACATTTCAAATGTCAATATTTTTTATAATATAATTTTTACTTTTCCATTTAAGTGTGCCATGCGGTTCCGATGTATTTTAAATGACCCTTGTAATGCTAGAAAAATCTAAATCCCGTCAAAAATACTAAATTACGTGATTTATGAGCAAATAAAGCTCATCAAAATGGTTTTTGGGGAAAAACTCAATTTTTTCAAATGAAACCACATTGGTACCGTGATACCATTTATTAGTACTATTAATAAGGAATTTATTCATATGTATTAAAATGTGATATAAATACAAACAAAATTGCAGCTAAAAGAAAATACAATTTTGTTCTAATTACCTTGTTATACATAAGATGGCCTTGGAATACAAAAAATTAACATAAAACATTACAACAGTTGTTCAAAATACTGTTCATTAACGTCAATGCACTTCTGAACTCGCATAGCTGTTTCTCGAAGAACGTTCGCCAATTGCTGGGCCGTTATGCTATTAATTGCACGTCTTACTCGTAGTTCCAGGTCTTCACGTGTTGTAATGGCGGTTTCGTAGACAATATTTTTTAAATGACCCCAAACAAAGAAATCAAGGGGTGTTAAATCAGGTGACTAAGGTCACCTCACAGGACCATTCGTCGAAATTACGTTTTCTCCGAATCTCCGTGAAGGTAATCAATTACACTATCCTTGAATTATGGGGAGGAGCGCCATCTTGTTGAAAATACATTCCCTGTCGTAAATGGAAAGGTACTTCAGCTAAACTGTCCTCAATTTCATTTTGCAGAAATCTCATGTATCTAGCACCAGTCAGGGGTCCTTCAAATATTATTGGACCAATGATTCTACTACCGATTATTCAAAGCCAAAATTGAAACAGAACCGCACTTGAATGTTACCCTCCCGTAATAAAAATTGGTTTTGTCGGTTAAATAATCCCAAATTTGTAAACCTAGACTCATCCGAAAATGAAATTGTTTGGCTGTACGTTATTCTGCAAAATCCAATTGCAATATTTTATCCTACATTCGAAATCATTTTTGTACAAGTGTTGGTGCCATTGGTATTTAAAAGATTTATAGTGGTACCTATTTGTGCAAAATTCGGCTTACTGTTCGGTAAGTGATTTCCAATTCAAACCCAATTTGTCTTAAAGAAACAGTCTTCTCAACTTCTACTCGAGCCAAAACATTAATTTCCGTTCCTTCATCAAGAATGAAATTTTCTTCGGGGTTGGGCTCACTTCGGAATTGATTTTCAAGACGATTAAAATAATTTCTCGCTGGACATTGTCTATCAGGATATCGTCCGGCATAAAGGTGCCTAGCCGCAACGGCATTTTTTTCTACATAAATAATTAACATGTCCACTTTTTCATCTCATATATAAATTTGCGGCATTTTGAACACAATTAACAAGAATTTTAAACAATTTTTAAAGCACAATAAAAACACCGGTAAACCATCAAATGTTTGACAAACTAAATATTTCATTGTTTTCAAAGCCATCTTTGTTAGTTACTTCTTAACATTTAATTAGAACAAAATTGTATTTTCCTATTTTCTTTTAGCTGTAATTTTGTTTGTATTTATCGCACAATACGACATATGAATAAATTCCTTATTAATAGTACTAATAAATGGTTACCACGTTATCAATATGGTTCCATTTGAAAAAATTTAGTTTTTCCCCCAAAAACCATTTTAATGAACTTTATTTGCTCATAAATCACGTAATTTAATATTTTTGACGGGATTTCGATTTTTCAAGCATTACACAGGTCATTTAGAATAAATCGGTACCTCATGGCACATTTAAATGGAAAACTAAAAATTATATTATAAAAAGTATTGACGTTTGAAATGTCACTTATTTGGTATCGTTGGATTCAGAAAATTATGCAGAACTCAAAAATGCAATAATATACAGGGTATTCTATTTAAAAATCGAAAGTTAGTGTCACTTCCGGCGAAACGAAGTGAAAAAAAAATCACTTGTATGTCAAAAAGTGCTGCTTATTATGTATATAGGATGTCCCAAATTTCAACCAATTATTTTCAAAACTAAAGCAGAAACGGGGGTGTACCATGATCCTGTTACACCCGGTAGAATTGTGTGAGAAATAGGCTTTTCATTTTCAATTAAATTTTATGATTTATTTGTATCTACAAATGATTTTTGTTCTTTTTATGCCATTTTAATGGGGCCAAATTGATTTGGACGCATTTTCTTGTGATCAATAGTGATCATGAATTAGGTAAATTTATAATTATAATAAAGTAATCAACTTTATGACAGTATTACCGAAATCTGTTTAAATTTGCAAAAATCGTCAAATTGGAGAAACATTACATTGCATTACAATGCAATAGAGGGGTAGGTAATGGTAAAAAAAACATTAAAACCTGATATAATTGGTCAGGCAATACAATGTAGATTAATTAACGCTTTTATTTAGAAGAATGGCACTTCACTGATGAATGATAGGCTTACCTTCTGGAATGCACCACCACACAAGCATTTTGGAATAAATGTATCCAAATTTAGACTGGGGAGACCCGAACCAAAATGGGGGTACAACTGAACAGTGAATTTTAATAAATACCAAAAAAATATATAACAATTTTTACTTGTTTTTAGGCAAAATAGGAGTGCGATATGACGCATCTGATATGATGTTGACTTGAGGATATGGTAGGTGGGGCGGTGAAAAAAAAATAAGTTTTGTTTTACAAAAAAAAAAAAGGTCAATAAGCAGATAATTTTATATTTTTCAACATATGTTTGCGATAGATCCATATACATTTGTTCGACCTGTGAATTTAGTATTTCCTTATAATTCTGTTTGCTTTTAACTGATATATCTATGCTTTAAAGCTCGAATTTGCCTAGACTATGTAATGTGGCAAGTTCTCTTTAATTTTTGTATTGAAACACTATTATGCAAGGTATGACAGTTTAACCCTTTAATAAATTAGTTATTTATAAGAAAAAAATATGTAGGTTATGTTATGATGACTTATTATGAAACGCATATACTGATATACAGTCTAATAATTCAATACACACTATAAAATAATTCAATACACACTATAAAATAATTCAATAATGCTTGGAAGATGAATAACATTTAAAGTCATAAATATAAACACCGGAGGTTTTGGTATTCACAAAAAAGGACCGTCACATAAATATGAACACTTGCTTGAGTTATCTGCACGGCACGTGGTGACCCTTCTTTTTGCGGAAGGTTCGTTAGGTGTGGAGACCCTACTTCAGGTATCCGTTTATTGAGCTATTGGAAGGCGTAATATATTCAGTTGTAATTTGAATATTGAAAGTCATTTTTGTGTTTATTAAAATTTTTAATTTCCAGATGGTGGCTCGTAAAGGACGTATTCTCATTGTGACGATTTGTAGTTTTTTTTCTTTTAAATTAGTGCCTCTTATAAAATGCATATTATTGGTTGTGACATTGGTAGTTTTTTTAAAATTAGTGGCACATATAGGACGCATTGCTTTTATTTACTAACGATTTGTATAATAGCGCGAAGCCGTTTGTAAATTACAGAAATAAATCTAGGATTGTGGACTATACAAGAATGAACAAGCAGTTAAGTTAAGGTGAGAATAGAAGTATGCATGTCAAAATATAGATTTCTAAGCCGATATGTCTTCGTCCGGGATACCAAATCCCTCGATGTATTGTTATATTCATAAATTATGAAGAACTAAAATACAGTTGGTCAAACATATTTTTGATATATAGGTACCCTGTCAGGTGATGTGAAACAATTTAAAATGTCATATTGGACAAAGGTCCAAAGCAAGTAGTTACTTGACCTGACATTTTTAAATATATGCAGTTTTTACTGACTTTTTCGATCTACTTGTACCAGTAGCAATGACTAAACAGTTGAAAAGATTTTACTTGTAACATTGACCACTGCAATATTTTTTAGAAAGTTAATATTTTTAAAAATAAAGATTATAAAATAAACTGCTTTAATATCGAGCTGTTAACCAGAAGTATGGGAAAATTATTGAAGATGATTTTTGGTAGCAATTTTAGCAAGTTAGAAATTATAAATATTTCGGGGAAAAATAAAACTAATGGAGTAATTAGCTATATTTTATTAATATTGCAACAAATAGTATATAATTTTAAATGATAAAAAGTTCCTTATTCATACAATAATAAAGGCAATCATAACATTTACATATCTGGTCTTTAATTCTATACCATTTATACATTTTATTACACACTAATTCACGGATAGTTTATTACATTACAGTTTTTTTTGTTAACAATAAGTAGTTTTTAAAAGATTTAAGTAAACGTAAAGCAGAGGACACACTTGCGAGCTTTTGTAACTAAAGCAAAAATTCCAACAAGTATGAAGCTAAATGCCAAACTAACATATCAGTAGTGCTTCGCCTCAAATGTTAACTTCTCCAATTGGTAAAAAATATATTACAGTAAAATAGATGTAATGAGATGCAACAATAAAACAAAGTCTTGTGTAGAAATCCGTGAAGTGTGAAGTGGAAAGTTTGTTTTAATTCATTTGTAAACAAAAAGGGCTACAAGATCAATCCCAGTAATTACGTATAGAATTACTTGACAGGACTCATTTGCAGGTTGGTACACTATTCACATGATTATAGATAAAAGAGAGCAAAGATAGTATTAAGCAGATAGATTAATTCAAGTGTCTGATTTCGGCAATGTTTTTTTATTCCACTCATTAAAATAACAAAACCTCAGTCTTAATTTTTCACATTACCATCCCTTCATACATCAAATTGTTTTTAAAAATCATTGGGCCATGAGTTTTAAAGTAACAAAGTTAAATGTTCAAAATATTGATAGTTTATTAACCACAAATTTAGTATACATTTATTTCATATATGTTCTGAATTAAGGAAATAAGAAAACTCCTTTGTTGGAATATTGTCATGAAGATAGAATTGACTGAATCTAATAAACAAAAAAAATTGCCCTATTGCCAGTTATAGGAGACCAGATGTAAAATTTTATATTGGGATAGGCGATGATAATGTGACTAACAATTTACAATCAAATAAAAATTACTAAATAAATACAGGGCTTAGTTTTTAGACGGTTTTCATAGTCAGACATGGTCCGATCAACAAGAAATATATATGTATTTTGACATTCAAAATCATACTATGAAAACTCGCAGCCAAAATTAAAGTTACAGGAGAATGTCCCGTATATCATATTGTAATTTTGTGGTGAATTGATATTTTGCACTCTGTCTAAAATATGTCTGCTGCCTCCACCATTTGGCTATATCGCGTGTCTGTCCTCGGCCTTGTGATAGTTTTAAATTACCAAATTTATTAGAATACAATATATTATAATGACCACTTTCCTTATATGAATTTAAATATGTTCCTCAAGCACATGTGAAGCACTTGTCAACAAATTAATTTCTTCGTTTCTTTTTACAACTTTTCTTTTTCATTTTTTTGTTTTTAAAAACGTAATATATCATTTCAAGATCTGATTACAGAAATCTTTATGTGTATGTTAATAGTCGGGAATCCAGACTGGGACATGGATGATCAATTAATAGTATAATAAATAAACAGGTATGTGCACTGTATAGATCAATAAAATGTTGAAGGATAAATGACCTTTAACTTCATTATAACATTAATATGTCGAGACAGACTATCTTGGGAGAGAGGGAGAACTCAGGCCCAATCTCGCTCCCCCTATTATAGACAATTAAAACATTTTTTTTATTAACAAATTCTGTTTTATGTTTCATGTTTATCTAATTATATATAAAAATGCATAAAATATTACACATGAATCAGTGGTCAACCTAAATAAATTAAGATGGTCTTGTTTTTTATAATTAAATGTTAATTGTTTTTCTTTTTTCATTATAAATACCATTCATTAATATTGAGAAAACAATTGTATGATACTGATTAAACATAATCCAAATGGTCTCAATAAATTTTGGATTTAAACACACTTTTCAAAATCTTTGCTAAATAGATACATTAATTGGCACCATTTTATTTATAGTTAAAGATATTATATTTTAATCAGTTCACTATTTTGGACTAGAAAATAAAAATATATGGCTACTATTCACCAGTATAAACAATTAAAGCTTAGTGCCTTTATGCTTAAAAGAGATTCTTCCAAACAACCGAACGCAATTAGGCAACAACGAAATAAAATCATCTTTTAGGCTTTATAGTCCTCGTTTCAAAACCCACTTTGTCCGTACAATGAAACTCAAATTGAGTAGACAGTATATATAGGACACTAAACTGCATGGATTTTTTCCATTTAGAGTCCTACTTGAGAATGTCCAAATAGGATGACACTGTTGCAAAATTAACAAAGTGAAAATTATACCAAAAAATGTAAAATTTTATAAGTCACAGTTCTTGGGAAAGACCTTTAAAATTTGGCAAACGGATTCTAAGCAAAAAAAAAAAAGATAGAATTCATTTTCAGACGCAAAATAGACAAAATTTCTTTTTATCATCAAAAATTATTATTATGCGCGAAATAATTTCAACATCAATATTCAGAGATGATTTTGTTTCATTGCCCTTATTTGCATATACCAAACATTCACAATACAATCAGTAAAAAAAATCCAATTTACTTCAATTCAACTAGAACTCTCCTTAGTCATATGACAATGTATAGGATTATTAATCTTTATAGAAAACATTTGGTTAATAACATTTTAAAAAAATAAAAAAAATTACCATTAACTTATTCAGCCATCTGAAGAAGAGAATTAATGGTACTTTCTTTATTTCCCCTGTTAGCTTCAAATACAGTCTTAATAACTTCCTTTTCAATATTCGGAAACATTTCTTCAATCTGTAAAAAAAATGTCACTATTACTCCCTAACTTACAAGTAAACCATCAATATTAAAAGAAGATTAATGAGACTGTTCAGAAGTATTCAATTATTGAAATACTTATATTATAATTTTAGTTTTAAATTTGTTAAATATTTTATAAATTATTCCAGTGATGGTGAGCCGGATTTTTGTCCAAAGCAAAAAAATCCATTTTGTGCTAAGAATATGGCTAAGAAAAAAAATTTAGCCATCAAAAAATTATTTTTAGCCAAATTTCCCACCTACTGCCAATTGTGGGAACTAAAATCACCACAGCGCGTATGGCGCTGCGATCAGACGAGTAATTATCAGTTGATTTGTGGTTTGTTTACATTTGCTTTATTTCGTTTTGTGAGTTCATTCTTATACAGAAAATTACATATTACATTAATCGAAAGTCTGTAAGTAAATTCAATAATTTTAACCTATTTTGCAATATCTTCTACTAATTTTTGGAAGTACTTAACCTATTAATGTCGCTATTATAACCTTTTGTATTATAGTCCTCTGGCTTGAAATGGACACGCATTGCCAGAGTTAACGATTTTTCCATGAATTATGCTTTCTCCCATACTTTTGTACACATAAAAATTCGTATTATGATGCATTATTGTATACTGTGGTATAAACGTTGATGAAGTAATAAAAAAAAGGTAGAGAAACAAACAAACTACAAATGTGATCAAACGAATGTAAGGAAAGAGGATCACTCGTTTCGTCAAGTGCTTTTTTTAGCTACCTACCTGTCGGCGACGTAAATGCTCAAATTCTAAATATTTGACATAAAAACATGACATCATAACCTATACATTATTTAGACTTTTACGGTTGGTACTTTCAGCCTCAGATAACACTAATCGGATGATAACATACAAGAGAACCATTGTTATAACAATGAGAGAAAGACAATATCATTCGATTAGTGTTAACTGAAATTAAAAGTACCGGCCCTTAATGCTATTTTGTGTTGAATTAGCTGAATAAAAATCTGATAAAATTCTATGCATTCAAGTATTTTATATGGCCTATACATATTTGATATTAATTAGTCAAACCAAAACCAATGTAGTGGTACATATTAGTTTTAATTTTTTTTCCCCATTTTTGTCCCGGTTTTTATCAGCTAAATATCGGTTAAAAACGTTAAAAAATAAAATTAGCCGTAAATTTAATCACTATATTCCGAATTATACACGTTTTAATCCACCTTAATTGTGTGGTAAAGACATTTGTCTTTCACCCTGGAGTCCCAGGTTCGATCCTCAATCGAGGAGCTAGGATTTTTCTAAATCAGAAATTAATCCTAGCATACTCGTGTGTCCATAGTCTCTAAATATGTAGCCCTCTCCCACACAAGATACCTTGAGGTACCTTCAGGGATACAGGATGTTGTATTACCTGTGGTGTCGACGTTGACATAAAGCATATTACAAGGAACAAAAATACATCTCTTGAAAAATTTTTTAAACGAAAAATAAATATTAATCAGAATGTTATCGGTACCATTTTGACAAATAAAATTAGAACATTCGGATGCAATAGTGATTGACGATTTTAGTCAATCAACAAAATTTCGCTAATGGTCAAGTATTTAGTATTCAGAATCGAATATTGAGTGATATTGTGATGAGATGTCGGTGAAAATATTTTCAGTTGAGATTATGTACATATATATTTGAGCAGAACTTTCGTGCTCTAACCGTAAGCAAAGAATGTATTTTATAATCAATTATGGAACAGGAAATTTGTGTTCAATCAATCAGCATTGATTTCTAGTATAGGTGTTTCGAGGCGTTCGTAGTGCAAAAATACGTTTTTAGTAAAAATTCAGCACAATATCAAACACTGACAAGCATTACCTCAAAAATTAAACAGCTGAATGAGTCCATTTGTTCAGTAGGTAACAACTGTAGAAATGCAATGTTGTGCATATTAACAAATTTTTAAAAGTTTATATGGTCAATTTATTTATTTTTTATTTCCTCAGCAATTTCTCCAAATATAATTTAATTACTTACCTGCTTTAATTCAGAATCGCTAAGAATTGGAATGGGTGCTGCATTTGTTCCTGCATTAGGCACTGTATATACTTTCAAGGGCTTTACAGACCCAACACCAGCTCTGGGAACAACCATGATGGGATTTGGTGCATACAGATAGGGTTGAGATGCCTGCAAATATAATATGATTTTAAGTAAAAGATCCATTTACAATCAATCATCTCCATTCTTACTGAATAACTTAGAACAAGATTAATCATGCCCTCTACCCCTTCTCCTTGTTTTCCATTAAGAGGGTACCAGTCTTCATGTGTTTCTCCCGCAAATACTTGTTGTGGAATGACTATCTGAGTCCATGCAATCAATTCGTCCATTGTAAAAGACCGTTCGTCGAATATTTCTAGTGTAATCGTATTAATCCCTTGAGGCAATATACTATAAAAAATAACAATAGCTACTTTTCTAGTTATTTGGAGATTCATGTTATAACTGTTTTTGTGGTTTTAGATTATTAAAAACATAACATTGCAGCAAACATCGAAATTAAAGGTGTCATAAATAAATGAATGAATAAATAGCTTTGTTACAGATAATGTAAATGACTATTTTTTAATTCTTAAATTTAGGTACATCCCATGCAAAATCAGTAGGTATGTATAAGCTTTTTTTGTATATATTTGATATATTATTAATGTAAGATAAATACAAAGTTTCAAAAAGTCTGACAGTTTATTTGCTTCGCATTATGCATATCTAGAAAAAATTAATTAATTTGGGAATTATGTAGGCATCCTTTCAAGCCTAATAATGATAACTGATAACAATAAACTACCTATAGTTTTATATATTTTACACTGTCATTAAGAATGATAAGTGTAAAATATATACAGGAAGTTTACTGTTATCATTACGGATCAGGAGGTAGCGATAAATGAAGTCAATTCCAGGGTTGCCTCCAAGTAATGTATTACCGCATAATATTTTCATGCGTATATGACACAATTATCTTATTTTGTGGTCATTTTTGTGAGTTTTGCAACATCCAAAGTTAATACGAAGAGGACTGCAAGTATTGGTGAATACTACACTAACACATGTATAAAGTACATTACTAATATTTGTTTTAAATTTCCAGAAGATAATTTCCGGCGCCTCAATTGAAAATTCATTTGAAATTGTGAGAAAGACTGTTCAACATCAATAGATGTAATTGGCGCATATTTAAAATATGTGAACTTCAGAGACTCCACATTTATGTCTTATGTACAAGTGTATTTCTTTGTAATTTAAAAGGTCCACTATACGTGACTTCAAATTATTGTTTTATTGCCCCAAGAATGTTTCCCGATAATTGAAAAATGTGAACTGCATCTGCTATAGTGCTGGAATTTGTAGTTTCTAGTACTTTAGATGAAATCAGATGTCCACACATTGTGGTAAATGTTTTTTTTTCTTAGTGTAATTTCCGATGGCACCTGAACATTGCTATACTGTCCACTAATACACGTTTGCAAAAATTTTCTAAATAGTAGATTATCTAGTTTTATCCACCAAGCATCATTTCCACTAAATGTAAGTTAAAATTTGTTTGCCTGTCACTATCAGTAACACTACAACTCGCACACTTTTTATGACTGTCTGCGGAAAGATGACTTTTAATGTTTGCCTTAACATTGCACGAAAGCACCTTTTTTCCAGCTTGTGCAATATTATTCTATGCCGTTAAATTGCAACTCTGGGAAACCACTAATCAACAAGTTCATTTTATCCTCTGATAGACGCGAACAAGACATTTTAAGAAAGTTAACGTTCATTGCCTTTAATTTCGAACTGTTTACATATTATCCACATAAACGTTTTATAAACAATATTAATTTAGAGGTATTTAATTATTTTCAACATCGGGCAATGGGCGTAAACATGATAGACAAGAGACCTCGCAAGCGGGCGCCTATTATTGGACTCTCGGCAATACCAAGCCTTTCCCTCTTAAGATGATGGTCAGTAAGTAATTGTTTTTTATAGCAGCAAGCCATCCGATTACCCAATAAAATGTTTTTATCCCATTTTTATAAAGAAAACATATTTATTGCATAATACCTACACACGTAAGAATATTTTATCATTTAATACTGTTTGGAAATGTTTCATTAGGTGTTTACAATATAATACAATGTTACATACAGACGTAAGTAAACGTCATCTGGAATTTATCGCTACCTCCTGATCTCTAGTTATCATTAGGTTTGAAAGGATGTTTACATAATACCCAAATAATTTTTCGAAAAATAAAGTGTTTCTAAAGTGCCTCCTACCATTAATTGTTAAATTTAAAGAGAAATTTTTAAATTTGGATATTTGATATTAAATTGGAACCAAAAATGTGCTATTATGTTTAATTTGTTGTTTCATGCGATGTCAGAAGCTGTCAAGATCATTTTTTGGTAGGGACTCGAAAAGAACTTTCCAAAATAATGCAAAGCGTAAAATAAAATTATTATGCCACGTGTCTTATGAAGAATGGATAAAAAATGTTTTCCTCTAAATTACATGATTAAAAAAGCTTTATTGCAGATATGTATACCAGTAAATGACTTTATTCCACCTAGGATTTTTGCCCCCATTTGGATCAGTGGGAGTTTCATAAACACAGTGTCCTACCCTAATCCTACAGTAAGGATCCATCCTGGTCATACCATAGTTTTTTGCAAGCTTTGCTTGAGCTAATGTAATGCTTAATCGGCCAGACAGATTTGTATAAGGTGCGGCTCCACCAGCATATTGCTGTTGAAGGGCTAACGCTGCTTGTCTATCAGCTGCCTCCTGCTGCTCTTGGGCAGACATATTTACACGCAAGAAATCCTCAGGCAATGGTCCTAGGAGAATCTACGAAAAATATTGTTTTTTATTAATTTTAATTTGATGCATAATAATTGATGACAATAAAGACTTACCCGATTACGTTTTTCCTTAACTTTGTCTGAAACTGCAGACGCCATTATTTTGTTTATATTATTCAATATATTCATAAAATCGTTATATTCTGCACAATCTTTTCACAAAACGCAATTTTATTTCATTCCGACAAAAATGACATGTTCTGTTGACATTAGTCAATTCTTCTTCTTCTTCTTCAAAAATAGAACAGCAACAATTTCTGACAACTATGAACTTTACCGTTGATTGAAGTATTCTTATTTATTTCAAGTAACGGCTTTACATACATAATTCAGCTATAAATAGCAACAAGCATATTAACAAATAGATCGTATCACAACAGACATATAACATATTTGCAAAAATTCATATAATTCTGATGGCTAAGATAGTAAGTAGCGTCAATGCATCCAATTATGCTTTATCATCTTTTTAAATTAAAATTGCAGGCGCGTCATATACAAGAAGATTAAGCAACGCTCTGCTGTAGTACAAGACCGAGAATAATGCAACGACGTAAATGCCCTTGCTTTTTCTAAGTAAGTAGTCTATGGCAGCGAAACTTCGTTTCATGGACCCAAAAAGTCGTTACGTCATACTGAAAAGTTTCCAACCAAATCCACGACTGATGCAATGGACATATGCAAGTTTATATGTTTTATGATCATAAACATAGCACGAACATTTTCTATGGAGGGCAAGAATAATATGCATGTCTACATAAAAAATTTTATTGAAAAATATTAAAAATAAAAAGTTGATTTAAAAAAAATAAATGTAAACATTGATCCTGCTTGTTAATAAAACTAAAATAAAACTTCAAAAAAAAAAACATCTACGCTTTTTTTATTTACACTATATTGAATAAAAAAAACGAAAATGATGTAACAAATTTAAAAGGGCCATTTACACCAAATCTTTGGTATTAAATAAAATTTAAAAAATGTCTAAAACAAAGACAATAGATTTTGGTAACAAAATTTCAAATAATCTTATTCTAAAACTCATATAAATATACACTGAGAAACTTCGCTACAAAAATATGTATGAAAAAAAGGCGGAACCTATCGCTGTACCTGCCTCAACCGACCCATTAGCACAAGAACATTCTTGTGCCATTAGACTAAGCACTTTATCAGTCTAACGCTGGTCTTCATAGTCAGCCGCTAGACTGCGGGATATCTACCGCTCACTGAATCAGATTCGTGCTACGGACGTTTGAGAAGCAACTCTGTGGACGTGGACATTTCAGCGCGGCCTCTCACCAGTAGACGATCTCCCGCTGGCGAGTGGTTGGCGACCGACATTAGTCAATTTCCAACGAGGAATTCACTGTAATGACGTCACACTTACGGGTCCATTCAAGCTGATCAGCCATCTTAGATGACTTTCGTAAATCTTATCCGACCCCTAAATATGTCATCTATAATTATTTTATTTACCTGTTATTAAATGCTGAGATTGTCACCACAGCGACAAATTATTGATGAATTCTATATTCTTGATCTTGTGTGAAAAAGTTTGAAACTCAAATTGCTGCTAAAATTAGTTGTGCCGTTGAGTGAAGGAATATAATTAATTAAACAACTTTTACAATGTTTTGAGAATTTTTTTTTAGTATCACTATATCTTGAGTTAAGTTCATAGCTCAAGAAAAATTAGAAAAATTTAATTTCAAATTCGTTGCTTATGAGTGGTTCAGTATTGTTGAAAGATAGTAAATATAGGAACACTTAGAACTAAAGTGTATAACTAACATACGTCCGTAAACAAATTATACTCAAATTTAATAAATGTTTTTTTTAAATCTTCCGTATTTTGGTTGCTTAGAAAAACTTAAATTTGGCTTATAACATTTAAACGTTAAAAAAATGAATATAGTTTAAAAAAACTAAAATACACGCTTTTAAAGCACATCAAACTAAAAAAGTGAAAAATAATTATAAATATAAACTGAAAACAATAATGAACGAAAAATACTAGTATTGTGAAAAAATCGTGGGTTACTCGATATACGAAATATATGGCACAAAGCGCCCCACGTTTTTTTCACAATAAAATAGTATTTTTCGTTCATTATTGTTTTCAGTTTATATTAATAATTATTTTTCACTTTTTAGTTTGATGTGCTTTAAAAGCGTGTTTTTTAGTTTTTTTTAAACTATATTTATTTTTCACTTTTTAGTTTGATGTGCTATGAAAGCGTATTTTTTAGTTTTTTTAAACTATATTTATATTGCTTATTGATGCTGATATTATAACATATTACGATCCAACAGATACTTCTGAAAAAAAAAATATTTTTTTTCAGCCATAGCCGGAATTTGAACTCACACCCGAGGAGTCCGTCGTTTCGCGTCGACTAAGACTTGCGCCTTAGCCCGCTCGGCCAACGAACGAACTGAGAATCACGGAATGTACTAACAGTAATAAGCCACTTGCTCTCACGCAGAGGATACGTGAGGAGATTATTTAATTCTGGCGATCCTGATCAGGATAATGATATAAACTTATCAAATTATTGTATTGTTACCGGTTCTTCGTAAGTGTACAAAGTTTCAATTAAATCTGTCCGTTTAAAGTGGGTCAAAATCGAGTCCAAAGAGTCGGGTACAAACAAATAAACTCACAGACATACAGGTGAAGCTAATAAAAGCGTGTTAAAAAGAAGCTTGCTCCTTCCTACTTTCAAAACACATTTATCTAGACACGTTAAATTATTCTAAAAATATTTTTAGATTTAGGAGAATATGTGCCTGAACGTCCTCATTAAAATCATGGTTGACAACAAGAAATGTTTCAAAAATATTGTTTGAATCATAAAAGATAACATTTTTAGTAGTATTGCTTATAAAATATTTTAATTAGATTTTACATGACCTCAAACAGATTGGTTACGCTGGTAATTTAGATTTTGGATTATTTAGGAAACGATGCCCCTTATGAAAATATTGTTCGTACGCTTTTGAGTAGTAGAAAACAAAGTAATGGTGATAGTATTTTAACTCATTTAGAAAAATTTTTGAGACAGCGACACGGTCCTAAATATTTTGGACATTTTCTTGGAATATTAGAACCAATTTTCTTTAATATACGCATTATATACATATGTACATACATATGTATGCATACTAGTATATACAATTATAATAAAGAAAAATGTATATATTTACCTATTTGCAAAACTAACGTATTGTAAAATATTTTAATATAGTATGTATTACCATAAAGATCAAAGAATAATAATAAACAATAAAACTTAAACATTTACGATTCTAATTTGCTAGCAGCAGTTCCGGATGTAAATTTTATTATACATTTTATGTACACCAGAGAACTGCGATAATAATCTCTCACGCCAATGGCGCAGTTGCTTAGGCAGAAAATTATGCAAAGTATAACGACTTTTCATATTTTAGCGGCAGATATATCGAATTAATTTTTTAGTTGTGAAAATAAGAAATCGAAACATTTTGGTTTGGATGCATGTCACTGTCAAATAATTTTTCTTTTCACCAGTGGCGGAACTAGCTTAAATTTAAAGGTGGGCCACTGGGTGCAGGCCACAAATATTCTGTTGAGCCAATAAATAGCAAAAAAAAAAGTAGAATCACCCTTATTTCCGTCAGTGTCTCACCAGGAACCGCATCGATCGATATAGGGAAAAGTACGCATCAGCAAATTTTGAAAATTTAGGGAGCTACTAACGACAGTGTGGCCAATCCAACTAAAATAATTACAAGCATCTGACACTTCCGGTTATACCGGAAGTCGATACCAACTTGCTTATTTTAAATGGTCCTATATATTTTAGGGTTTTTGAAATGAGCATAAAATTCTGAGTCAAAGACTAGGATACCCTATGCCTAAACCCAGTCGTTTTAGAGGTAATTGACATTTTAAAAAAATTTTGACAGCTTTAATGGTTTACAATAGCCTTTATAACTTTCTTCGTGAAAAAGATACTCATTTGCTTTTTGGCATGCACAAAGACCATAAGGTGAGCTACGCTCTACGGTTTAAGAAATTCAATAATAGTATACCAAGTGTTCCATTTTTGTCGTTACATTTTGTAAACTTCGTATCGTATTTCTGCATGCCAAAAAAGCAAGTGAGTATCTTTTACACGAAGAAATTTATGTATTGTAAACCATATACCTGTCAAAATTTTTTTTAAAATGTCAAATATCTTTGAAACGGCTGTGTTTAGGCATAGGGTATCCTACGTGTTTTTGACTCAGAATTTTATGCTCGTTTTGAAAAAATATACAGGGTGTTTCGTTTAAAATAAGCAAGTTGGTATCGACTTCCGGTATAAACGGAAGTGCCAGATGCTTGTAATTATTTTAGTTAGATTGGCCACACTACCATTAGTAATTCCCCAAATTTTCAAAATTTTCTGGTGCGTACTTTTCCCTATATCGATCGATACAGTTCCTGGTAAGACACCCTGTACAAGGGGCAACAAATAACTTTCTTGGCTTATGGGCGGCACAACTGTAAATAAATTTTTCTTGACTAGCAGGTGGGCACCAGGGTGAACCATTGCTTTTTTAGGTGGGCCCACCCTTAGTTCCGCCACTGGTTTGTATGAAAAAGTGCTGCTTATTTATGTATCCCAAATATCGCAAATTTCAATCAATCATCTTCAAAACTAAAGGAGAAAAGGGGGTGTATCGTGATCCAGTTACACCCGGTATACAACCATTCATACGCATGCAGTCTAGAACATTTCAGAACATTCCCGACCTTTCTCGTACAATTCTAGTCCCATCTTTCCAGTCTACACAGTCCAGTGGCGTAACAATACGAAACAAATATTAAAAGATAAAAATTATTTGTTAGGCATATGTGTATATATTCGTCGCTTTTAAATGACGGGAGGACATAGTTTCTGTTATTTGTGGTGATGAGAGCAGACTTTTTTATTGAAACAGGGTAGCTCAATAACACCCTCATACTAACCTGCTATAACTTGTTTCAAATAATAAGCTTGCTCCGTCACCAAAAGCAGACACGGATATCAGTGCCCTTCGGGCATTTAAAAGTGACGAAGCTGTGCATGCCTCGTTCCCTTTTTAAATCAGTGACCGTGTATAAATATGCGTATACAGAATTAGAGAATAATTTGTTGCTGTCACTTTGTATACATATAGATCCCAGGTAGCAAGGGTACGTCATAATGACGTCAAAATCTGGTGATTACTGGTCATAAGACGTTAGTGAACCAAAAATCGACGACATAATGACGTCTTATAAATGACGTTAAAATGACGTGCTGCATATCACGTTATATAACACGTCATATTGGCGTCTTTTTTCGGTGCTATTATTATATATCAAAGTCATATACAATATGGAATGAAGCGGCATTTTCGCAAGTGACATATTGCCATCATTACAAGATTACCTGTATTTTTTTTAACAGTTTCCAAAGAGAATAATCAAAGGCATGCAAAAATATTGTTTTTAGTTTGTTTTTGCGCAAAAGCAAAACATTTGCCTATATAATTTTTGCACCAATATTTTATTACTTCTAGGAACATTTTTAATATTTGCACGTCACAGCCATTCATCATATAATTTTTGTGATATAAATTTCGTACCCTGTATCCCATTGAATTCAAAAGTACTGCTATATAACCAGACATGAGCGCAACTACGTTCTAAGTTCTGAACAACGTGATTAATATTAACCAATCGGTGTAGGTACAGCTTATGCGCGCGCAGTCCATCTTACCACAGACCACTGTGAATTCCCAGGCGTTTACGACATTTTCTGTTCTGTGTTTACTCTGGCCTATTAGTGGAATATCTGGCAAATGTGTTGTTTTGACGTTTAACGAAAATTCGTAGCAATACTTATTATTCACAGTTTAGTATATGATAGTAAGATAGAATAAACATTTATTTTTTTGAATATGTAGTATGTTATATAAACATAAATTTTATATAGTAATATATTTTTTCAATATATGTATAAACTAAATACTAATAGTTTTATCTGTATTACTGAAAACCTGGGAGGGGGTACCAAATATAACCTGAAAAAGACGTCAAAATAACGTCTAACTAATGACGTGAAATTAACGTCAAGTAATCAACGTCATCGGTCCAAGACATTAGGAGGACATTTTCACGTCATATTTACGTCATTCAACTAGTCATTTCTCGTCACTCGGTGACCATTTTTTCACGTCATTTTCACGTGCTCTTGCTACCTGGGATAGATTTACAACATCGGTATATTTTTACAAATAGTATTTATTTCCCCTTATCAAGGAAATGGCTCAATAGAATATCGATCTGTAATCAGTTTTCAGCAGTTTACCATCAAAATTAGTTTTAAATAGCTAAAAGAAAAACTCACTAATTGTGAAACTATATGGTAATGCAGTAGTTGGCTAGTGCGCGAAATGGCAAGTGTGACTAGGCAATCTTTCTATCGTAGCTGCAGATTCGAATCCAACCACCGGCAGTGGCAATGTTGATGCGAATGTTGTTGTGTGTCCGCGTTATTTCATCAATGTACCTAACTTTCGCCCGTGCAACCTCGGCCTTGGATTCGGGTGTTGTCTAATTTCTGTGGTGTAATAATAATAATAATAAACATTATTAATATCAAATACTTTTTTTTTAATTTAAAATCGTAATACCATATAGATTGGATGTTGTCAGCAACCCTCATAACCTCGGCACAACTAAATCGACGCTAAACCAACGTTTTATTTCTTTATTTTTTTCATAAAAAAATATTAGATATATATTTGTATCTACTACTCTTTACATAGATATGTAACAGCGAATTGGAAAATGCGGTAAATTGGTCCAATTATATTATGTATACAATAGGTAGTTTTCCAATAAAATGTCATGAATGTGAAAAGACAATAATTTAATTTTTGATAACATAATGAGATACAATTTTCATCGCAACTGGACACCTAGTTTTACTGATATATGTATGTATATCTTATCTTTGTTTATTTTATAATATAATAATAGGTATTAATATCATCAATTGCGATTATGAGTATTTCAGGTATGCCTACTGAAAATTAAATGTAATTAAACCATTTTACAGTATTTACGAAATATCCAAATTAATATAATTTTTTTTTGAGGTGACAAAATTTTCATTGCAACTGGAAATTGTGTAAAATTTTGCGACTTATTAGTATCACTGATTTATATCTTATCTTTGTCTATATCTGTATCTACTATTTCTCAATATAAGTTAATCAGGTGCGATAATGGGTTTTTCAGCAGTTAAGCCTATTGAAAGTTAAATGTAAATTTAAAACTATTTTATAGATAATATATGAACATCCAAAAATTGATCCAAGTTATAATGTATATACTTATGTTATGATTGTTATGAAAATGGCATAGTTGGTCAAGTCAAGTCAAGAAACAAAATACTTAATAACAAAAATAAATTATAAGAAAAAATCATCCGCCATATATAGGCTGTCTGTTTTATGAGGGCCATCCCGGATATCTCGCTTAATATAGAAAAATGTCTGAATAAAATTAATTTCATTTTTTATGAGCTACATGACAGTGAAACCAAAATTTTAAACACATGATCAAAAAACTTAAAAAAATAGAAGCAAAAATTATTATTTGCTAAGATATGAACAAAAATTAAGAGATGAAAGGTAATGGCAGTATTATAGAGAACAAAGCGTTCGATTGTTTCCAAAACTTATTGTTTTTAGTGTGCTCTCTTGATTGATAAAAGAATATGAATCAGTGGCGGCTGGTGTAATTTAGTCTATGTCATTTCTTAGTATTGGAGCACTGTACCCAAGCGACGCCTTAAGGAAGGCATAACTATCGAGACTAAATGTTGAGATTTTGCAGAAAAAAATTGCGACTCAAATTTGCGAAAAAAAAAAATTTAAAGTATTGTGGCCTACCCAGATTATTTTTTAAACACTGTAAAATATTTGCAAAACCATTTTTTTTCTGAATCAGGTGGAAAATATATCGACAGATTTCAAATTTCATAAAAATATGTTGCTTTTTCATAAAGTTACATCGTTCTGAAATTTTATTTTAGAATCATTTTTCATTGTGGAAATTTTAAAAAGGTGCAACTTTGTAAAAAATTAGTATTTTTTGATGAAATTTGAAATGTCGATATATTTTCCACCTGATTCTGAAACAAAATGTTTTGCAAATATTTTACAAATTGTTTAAAAAGTAACCACAATTTTTTCAATTTTTTTCGCAAATTTCAATCGCAAGTTTTTCTGCAAAACTTCTTCATTCAGTCTTGGTAATAGTTATGTCTTAAAGTAGGTATCACTTGGATCCCATGCTCCAATAATAAGATATGACATAAATTTCACAAGCCGCCATTGATACGAATCCAACAGTGAACATTAAAAATGATAATATTTATGAATACTTGAGCAAAGCAATCGTGTTCCCTTTACAATCAGAATAAACTTTTATCTCGAATTTTTTTTTTAAACAAAAAAATCGTACGTGAATAAAACCGTAACTGCCAATAATTTTTCCGTAAGTCAAGAAAGCACACCAAAAACAACAATATTTCAAAACAATTGAACCACAACTGTGTTCTCTATAACATTACCGTTAACTTTCATTTTTTTTCATCTTTTCAAATAGCGTTTGAATTATTTTTATTTTTGTACGTTTCTTAATCACATCTTACAAAGTAGGCCACGGGTTTAAAATTTGTTTTCACTTTCATATAGGTAAAAAAATGGAATAAATTTTAGTCTAAAAAAATTTTTCCCCAGACGTCATTTTTGAAAAAAATGGGATCAGGATTACTTTAATTTTAATTGAATTTTTTTATAAAGATATTTCTTTTATTTGTTTACATCAATTTAATTTTTACTTACCTTACCTGTCATTCTTACGGCAATCATTAAATGTAACATTTTGCAATTAAATCGATCAACAGATTGTCGAGATATTGATGAAAAACATTTTCCTAAGGCCCTCTTTGGAAAACTCTTATAAAACAGGTTTCGGCACTGTCTATTTATATTAAAACTAACCTGAAGTATCTATGTATTTTTACTTTCTCATCTATTTATACTGATAAGTATTTGTTATTATTACTAAAAAATATAGTGACGTTTTATTTAGGAAAGAAAAGAGGGCACAAGCTCAACTTTCGCCCTGGGTACAATTTTGTCTTAGTCCGGCTCTGATGTTATTCTTTGTTTTGTTAAAAAGATTAAATGCACAATCGTTTGTAATGATCGTGAGTAAGCATTGACATGATTTGTTTCAAATGCCTAGTAGGTAAAATCTTATTCTCTAAAATTTAATTATTATTATGAATTAAAAAACCGTGAGATTGTAAGTACAATTTATTTTAAACTTATTTGCAACATAAATAACGTCGGCATCTTTGATCCCTTTACCGCCGTCAAAGAAGCCGAAATTTTTTTATGTTGCAAATAAGGAAATAAACTATGCTTTATTTTTGAGATATTTGATAAAATTCAAGACAATGCACCGATGGGTAAATTTTATTTAGTATTACAGCAAGATGTGAAAGACAAAACTCACAGTGTTTGTGCAAAATGACGTTTGTCCAGATATTATAATTATTAGTGTCATTCGGGAGTAGGTACCATTATTGATATTGATCTTTTTATCATGTTATATTATTTTTGGATTTATTATATCCCCTGTATAAAATTAAACAACTGTATTTTGACCAATAATAGGTAGGTTCCTGGATGTAGTAATAATATACCTAGTAATTCACATTGTTTTAGTCAATAAGGAAATTTTTTCTGCGTCTTCTTGATTTATTTCCCCATTTTTCTTTTTACTTTTAATTTAAATATACTTGTGGTTTGTAGTTAACCTATCGCACTATTATTATATCCACATAAAAATAATAATATACTGCAAATGCTACTTCTGAGTTCTGATTCTGTCTTCTTGACGGTAGATTAGAGAATAGAGATCCTAAAATGTGGGCCAATCTAATAACCAAACTATCGCTAGGCTAGTGCAAATTAATATTCAAAAAAAAGTCAAAGCTTCATTTGTTTTCAATCTGTAATAATCGCATTGGCGGGCAACATGTATCTCCAGTCGTGACTTGGTGGAGAGCATTCCAACCAATCCTAGTTAAAGTTATGTCATGACCGACGAATAGGGAACAAACATTATGACATCAAGATCTAAAAATAGCTCGTTTATAATGAAAACCGCACATGGGACTGTATAATGTTTGAGTTTAGCAGAGAGCGCGGGCGGAGATACAACGTGAGAGGCATTTTATGCGATGTTTATCAATTACGAGACGGATTTTATGATTTTGTGTTTGACTGATAATGTGCCCAAGTGTCAGAGACTGATAGTTCGTGAAAAATACAAACTTTTGCAAAGTGGTTCAGATTTTGATTGTCGCAGGTGGTTTTTTGTGAGGTAAATATTTATATTTACCCTCTCTGCCTACGCTGTCATGTTCACCGCTTTTATGCAATTTTCTGTTATGCATGTTTTGTTTACTTTTTTCAACTTCATCTGTACAGTGTGTATATTATTAATTTAACTTAATTAAAGTATTTTAGAACACATTTTAAATATCCCCATTAATTGTGTAATTTACCATTACCTTATTTTTTTCAAATAAATAATTTCTAATCTATTAGATTTTCCGCACATGTTTGTTGTTAATCCATTTACGAGTTCATGTACTCGTACTTACAATCGATATTTTTTGAAAGAATTTGAATAGGTATTTATTAGTTCTAAAATTTAAATTTTGTATTCATCTCTCACTTGATTTATTGTTTATAATTAACCATTATACAACATTTTAATACAAAAAAAATGCTTTATAATGAAATTATATTTTGTATATGAAATGATTCCGGCATATCGAGGCATGGTCAGTACCTACATATTTTTTCATTTTAAAATTTTACAAAAAAATAGTTTGAAAGTTCGCTTAGCATGTGGTATAAAATATATCAGTCTTGTGACAAAGTAATGAATTAAAAACAGTAATATAGGTGGGAGACATGTTATAAGGAATAATTGATCTATTGTTAAATTACAATGTAGTGGCCTACCAGTAGGTATGTACACGATCTACGTTATATTTTTTCAGTATACTTATTAATTGATGGCGATAGCTGAATAAAATACCATGTTGCTTCCTATGCATTGAAAGGTTTTTAACCCTCAGATGTTTTGCTGAGCTTTTTGTATTGTTCATTTCCAATGCAGCAATAGTAGAAATTTCACCTTTACTTTTTTCTACATTTTTCAATAAAATGTGGAAAATATTTAAGGAGTAGAAAAGCAGCAAATGTCTTCTATAGAGACACTTTACGCGTGTGTACAAAAAAAACACGAAAAATATAGAAGTGGCTGTTGTAAAGAATTACCAAAATATATTATTTTTTTATTTTTCACCTACCTTCTTGTTGGTATTATTATTAAGTCTATAATCACAACTTTCGATCTAAATATGTAATGGACGGATTCTTGATACTAACCTTTGTATTCGAAATAAACTGAGGACAACATGAGAAAATGAACGACATAAATAAATAAGAAATTGATGCGAGAAGACTAAAGTCACGTGACTTAAGCTTAAATGGGACAAATATAATGGGTTTTCATTAAAGATTATTATTGTAAGTAGTTTCTCTCCAGCTCTTGACATCACGGTCTATATTTCTCTATCTATTTCGCTCTCTCTCTCTAAGCGATATTAATTTATTATTATTATTTAATCTATTATCATAATTATTATCCTCGTAATATCTTGTTAACATCTATTACAGTTTTTATAAGTTTTCATTGTTTCTTTTTATTGTTCTATTCAAAGAGCTGTATTATATAGGGAAATTGATGTATTCACCTCGAAAAAATAATATACAGATTTAGCAGGTTGTTTAAATTACAGGCACATCTGAAAGCTATATTATTTTGTTGATACGAAGAATAACTTTTGTAAAATGACATCAAATAAAAACACTTCGGAAAATACTAAATCAGAATTCGAATTAATAAAAAAAATATAAACGTTAAAGTTGTTAAACTACTTCGGAGCAGGGTTCGCCCGATTTAAATCGTTTGATTTAAATCAAGTTATTTTTATATTTTAATCGATGATTTAAATCGGAAGAAAATTCTGAAAATAAAAATACTATTACAAAATATAAATCAACCATTAACATTCTTGATAAATAAGAAACATTTTAGTACAAAACAGGTAGTTTCTAAAACAATTAATATTTTCATTATAAAATTTGTATAGGAACACTAATTGTCCTGCTTTCTCCACTCCTAATTTATTTCGTAAATTGGAGTGAACGAGCCCAAATGTAAAAAATACTTTTTCCACCAAAGCTGATGAAGAGACAGCACATAAAAATTGCTTCAGTATAGGAAGTTTCTCAATATCAGGGATGTTTTTTTTGTGAAGCCCACCACTGTAAAGCATATTACCTCTTCTGAAAACAACTAATTTGTCAAATGAGGGACGTTACGAACTATCCTCCCTTTTATATTCTATTATGCAGTCAATTTATAACAGGAAAATTCCTGCAATGACAATTATCGCCAATGAGGGCTACAATTTTTAGGCTCAACAGTTGACGCCACTGGCGAGAAAGGTCGCTGTCAAAAGTTATTGTTAGGCGCGGAAAAAGTTTATAGGTTTTTATTATAATTATTTCATACATCAGTAAATAAAAAAACTTTGTAATTATGCCTCAGTGTTGTGCAGTTCCATTTTGTTCGGAAACAAAAGGCGGACATATGCTTCCGAGAGATAAAACTCGCCTAAAACAGTGGTTGGTAGCGATGCGCAGGGATAACTTTACTCCTTCGAAACATTCGTGTATTTGTAAGGAATATTTTAGTCCTGACGATTATGCGTTACCAAAGGAGTCTACTACAGAAAATTGTAAGTACTAATCGTGCACATTCGTTGTTTTCATCATGCTCATACTTGATATAACCTAACTTTAAAGATTTAAGGCACCTCTGATAGGTACAATAATTTCCCTAATGAGTAAGTAAATTATTGCTTTCTCGTTCTGCCATCATTGTGTTAAATGTCTTTCAGCCAGTTTTTATAAAAATTACTAAAAATTCGCGTTAAAAAGCCATAGTAAACATTAACGTCCAGTGACATGGACTTTACCCTACACTAGTGCTTCTCGTGGTGAATTCAGGCGCCGTAGCCCTCATTGAAAGCGATCGTCGCGCGTCGCCTCGGTATCTATGAAATTAATGAAATCGACCGCCAATCTTGTCAGAACAGGAAAATGCTAATTTTTCATTGTTTGTATGAAAATATAGACCACATAGACAATTATTCCAGTGCCCTGAATAATTTATATGTGCAAATTGGTAGTTAGAGAATGCAAAAAAAATAGTGTATGGTAAAATCGTATTTGTTTTCAAAAAGTTAGAGTAAAACTGAAAAAAAATCAAAGAAACCTGATTTTTTTTTGATATTTTATATGTCATTAATTTTTGATATTTAAAAAATCATGATTTTTTCCAACCATGCTTCAGAGTACTTAGTTCATGAAATTAGCAATTGGGTACTTCTGGAGTGGGTTGGAACCTTTGATGTGAAGATAACACTGACGTAGTTTTCACGAAACACCAAAACACCACTCGCGTTTGGCCAACCATCTGAAGATGCTTAAAACTGTTTTAATCATCTACAGGTGATGCCAACTTGGTTGTCCAAACGCGCATCTGGTGCAGTATATGGTGTTTTGGTGTTTCGTGGAAAACTACGTAAGTGTTAGAAACTGGATAAACCGAGGGATAACCTAATTTTATAGAGCTTGAAAAAGTGCAGGTTTCCTTTCTTTGTGCCGTAACCGTCAAAAATTATCTTATGAACATTCTTTTTGCAGATAAATGTACAGTAGGATTATTATACGTAATTCAATTGCAAAGAAGTCGCAATTTGTTATAAACTCCTGAAGATCATTATTTATTTATTTATTTGTTATTATACACTACCCAACAGAACATGTTCCAATTATCTGATATAAGCCGAAACTGAGGGCGGCGAGACGTGACACAGGTTCGATAACAAGTTCGAAGTACTCACTCGCTAGCATTAAAGTTTACAATTGGTATATCGATTTGTCTCACTCCGGTAGTGATATTTTCTTGCATTAAGAATGCGTTTTGTATCAGGTTTTCTAATAACGATACGACTATTATTTCAGGATGGAATTTTTATGTTGTCTTTGCTATTGATTTGCTAGTACCGGAAGTCGGTGTTGACAAAATTTGGTTCTTCTATAAGAGATACGTATTGTTCTGTAATCATTCTGCAATGAAAACAGTCCCCGTTTTTTTATTGGGACAATGTTTTGGCCTTTCTTCCGTCAAAGTAAATTCTTACGCAGACGTCAATTTGTTTAAGTTCTTGACATCGTTCTTGGTCCTTTATCATTCTCGTTGAACTTTGTTCTTTTAACGACATTCGTCAAGTTCTGTTCCGTCATCAATCCAACATCCTGTAAGACTATCGAAGCAATTGCTGCTGCAGATCGGTCATAAATGCAAGCTTCAATTTGCTACGAACGACTGCATGCCTGACCGTCATTTCCATACATCAATCATTCATCAATCCGATTTGCATATAGACGATTCCTCATTTTTCATTGGTTCATTTTGTTACGTGAATCGAGTCGCAATAGTCATCGGTCATCTACAATGCCAGTTGACGCGTTTACTTCAAAAACACCATTCGCAACGCACAGATTATGGTCCAGACTCGGATTATTATCTAATATTTAATAGGTACAATAATGCAACCCTAAATATAATCCTATATACTAGTGGGGAGGGCTAACATATTGTGTAAATTTAGGACCCTCATGGAATATTTGATTCTGAGCATACTGGGAAAATTATTTTAATGAAAATGTATTAGAAGTATGTCGAATATTTGGATTGTAATAATAGCGTTAACAATATAAAGCAAATGTAATAGATCTGTTACATTTGTATTAGCTAGCTGACTGTCGTTAATATGCCTCTCCGAAACAATACCAATCCTACGACCGGAGATGGATTCCAAAAATCCTGTCTGAGGATCAAGAAGAATAGAAGATGAAGTGTTGAATTTCTTGAACAAAGATTATTTTGACCGAAGGACACATTCAACTATATTGTCACTAAGAGGTCACATAATATGTTATTTTAGATGTCCAAAGGGATGTCCCACTACATTGAGTGTTGTGATTTTTTAAAATGTATTCTAATTCTGCATTATACGAGGCATTCATTATATGTAATCAAATCAATATATAGGTTTCAAAAAAAATTATAATCAGAATAATTTATACCCAGTTAAACAACTAATATTAAAGGAAAGGAGATTAAAAGACATCTCTCTCAGACTATTTCTAATATAGTTATAGTTTCTGTCTTTATCCTTAAAATTTTTTAACTTACTCGAACGATAAGATATTTTTTAACAATTATGAATTATACAATAGGTATGTAATAACATAATAAGAAAATAAAAGTGTTTCATGATTATTTAATAGTGGGTAGGTAGGTAGTTATCGATAAAGAGTAGTGCATCGGTATGCACTTTAATGCGAGCTTTAATGGTATGAGGGTAAGGTGCAATATTAAATTCTCACAGCGAAATTGCGGGACCTAGGCATTGGATAGCAATAAGAAACTACTATTTATAGATTAGTTCTTATATTTTTTTATTAACTGCACCTTTGCTAATATGCAGTTTTTAAAGCTGATTAATACATTGTTATTTATCCTTTTATTATGACATCAAATTCTCATTTTTCCATACAACAAAATGCTAATTTACCTCGGAGCGTGATTAATAAAGAAGGTAATTTGCTCATTAATTCGCCGTACTATATTATTTCTTTTAATTATTAGAAGGTATTTTAAAATATACTCCAATGTGCTAGACAAATTGAAATATGCTGAGGCATTTGACATTAATTCCTTATAAAAAGAATTTTATACCTCTTATATAATAATTAAAAACCATTCAATTCATTATCTGTTACAATCTTTTCATTACAAAACCCGTACTCAGATATGGGGCGTAGCGACGTGCATATTTGAATTGTCTTGTATACGAGTTATATTTTATTGTTGCTTTGGTCTCCCAGCGTTTGATCCTTTGGGTAGCTCTACGTGTACTACCAATAATACGTTCAATCGGTTATGTGCTGTACCTAAACATCAGCATCGCCAATCCAACCAAAAAATTATATCCCAGAATTTAGGTAAAAAAATCAGATTTTATAAATGAAAAATGACCAGATATAGTAGATACCGCTAGAATTTAAGTATTTTGTGAAGTAAATTGCTAGACAGGATAAATACAACGCAGGAAACATTTCAAACATTAGATAAATTCATATAAAACGAAAAATAATACTTTCGTAACAATAAATAGATTCCTAAATATATCGCATCGCAAAATAAATGTACTATGTAGTTACTACTTTGTCCATATAGTTATAATAAAATTAGATGAAAATAAAGTCTAACTTTTACAAGAAAACATTAAATACTTGTATATAAATTTTAAAGACGAATTAATAAATTAGTCATTCTTTTGAATACGAAAATTAATAGGTATAGTTTTTTGGTCGATATATGTACAGCAGTTTTTAATTTCATCACATAACATAATTCGTTTGGAATTTAAATGTTAAAGTATCCGCATTTAATCGATATCAATTTTAATTTTATTTAGGTAGTTATATTAATTTTACTAAAGACTCCTCCATTACCGCACGCCTTATCTAATATTAAAAAAATCATCGGATCTGGTGATAAAATATCAGCAACAGCAACACTGGCAAACATAACCGCCTGTCCTTTAAGAGGGACATACCTCCATCTCTTTCTTCCCCATTAATCACCGTGCAAATTTCTCATTTTTACGTCATTTTTCACAGATCTCTTGGGTTAAGGTTTTAGTTTTGGAAAAATCAGGACAAGTTTCATCTAGGCAATTTACATACATATTGCAAGCTGGATTTTTTAATCTACCTGTACGATTCTTATATAATATGAATTCAGTATCTCTTGGTGGTTGCATTTAATAATTTTTGAATTACAAAAGAAAATTTGCACGGAAAATTGTATAATTTTAGAATAATTTATAATCGCCGCTAGTTAAACAACCAATTAAATAATGCGCGCTAGGTTTTCTATGGTCGAACCGGGGGGCGTTGTCATATTTCCCGTGTTATGTTGCTGTGTTTTGGTGGTTGAGGCGAGGAAAATTATTAAAGAAATATTTGTGATTTTGAACTCTTCCGCGAATTTGTACATTCTTTGTTGTGTCGCATCAAGTTTTTTCAAGTCTTTTAATTTGCAGTAAGTACGTATTTTGTATTTTCTTCTTCTGATGCTTGTTGCCATCAGATTCTGCCAGACGTAATTCAAGAATGCCTCATTTTTTATATAAAACATAAAGTTTAATGAAATAAATACGCTGTAACTAGGAACTCGCTCATAAGTAAGACGAACAAAACGTCAGTATTTTCATTAGTTTCATTAGCTGCTTGTGTTTTAGCGTCAAACTAGTCGGATGACATCAGAAGATAAAAAACTGTTATTTTGTTAACCCTTTCTGGAACTCATTAAAATTAAAAAAAAAGAACTTGCATTTTAAAATAATATCGGCTGAGCAATGCCCATTTCTGTCGGCATCTCTAGCCAGTGCGAGTGAAAATTAATTCTCGGATGGAAAATGTCGGCTTCACGAATGCGATTGAGTTCGATACTCGATGTGATTTTGGTACTTTTTATTGTTGCTCGCGTGTTTATTTAGGCTCAACTCTAGTGATCTAGATGTCTCACCAACATATAAACTTACCACATCACGTTTTAACAATCTTTTTGTCTTTAACTATACAGAGTGGGGCAATTGTGCGTCCGACTTCGATATGTCGAATTCTATGATGCTAGAAACTTGATTTAAAAACATAAATAAACTATACCAAAAAAATCTAACCGGAAATTATTTTCGAATATACAGGGTGAACCAAGACGATTCTACAGGGTCAACATGTTGCCCATTTTGATTAAAACACACTTCTATGCGTCTTTGGAATGAGGTTTCTACTGTTCATAAAATTGCCGAAGTGATACTTCTAAAAGCGTTTATTATCCTTTCCTTCAAATTTTGGATTGTTGTTGGTGTGATGTTTTTATGGACATCATGTAACACGCTTGTTATAATACTTTCTCTTGAATTAACTGAAAAAAAAAACATTTTTAATTTTTCTTGCTGAATTTTGCAGTTATTATTCAATAAATTAAAAATGATCACAAATAGCCATAGGAATGTACGTACAGAATATGTTCCTTTTTTGAATCCTACATCATATCGTCCAAAAATATACAGTGTTCCATTTAAAAAAATTGAGAAAGTTCAGTTCAAGAAGTTGTAAATTTAAAAATCCTGAGTGTCATCACACAGATGTCTCATAACTGGTACTAACATATTTTTTCTTAAAATCGATAGTTGTGATTGTAGTACATATGTAAATGGTATAATGTCAACAAAAAAAATCATTACATCCAAGTCGTTGGAAGAAAGAAAAGTCAATAAGAATACACGAATGAAAGGAGGCCACAAAGAGGTTTCAAAAAATGTTCTGATATACATGGCATTTCATTTAAAGAAATGTTACTTGACCCTGTAGAATCGGTCTTGGCTTACCCTGTATATTCGAAAACAATTTCCCGTTGTAGATTTTTTTGTCTATTATGTTTTTAAATCAAGTTTCTAGCTCATAGAACTCGAGATATCGAGGTCGGACGCACTATTGCCCCACCCTGTATAACAGCTATAAATAATTTATTACAACATTAAAAACCCTTCATATGATAACTTAGATAGTGCTTGGCACAAAACAATAAAATATTAGAACTGTAAAGGAGACCTTGATTAAAACTGCGTAACAATGAAATATCTACATTAAAACAAAAATAATGCAATTTTAATGGATGGGCAAGGCCAAATTTTATAGTGGTAGAGTATATTAAACGCAGTTTTATTGTAGCTGCAAAATAATTAAGTGTGTAATTTAAAAAGTGCTGGAATTTCAAATCAGTTACACAAGTACCTAAAGTATATTCTCCAGAAACGCGAAATTTGACAAAACATTTTGCAGTCTTTTAAAATTGAGCGAAATCGCGGGTAAACAGCTAGTTATTAGATCGAAGGTAGCAAAAAAAATGTTTAGGATTTGCAATATTTGCGCATAAAGTAGTAGATACTTTACATTGCACTTTGTTAAATTTAACTATACACATTAAGCCAGCCCATAAATAATATTACATAATATGACCAATTCTAATTATCTCTCAACAGTCTCGAAGGTAGGGACCTTCTTTTATCTGTTGACAAAGATCTCAGTAAACGTTCGTATAAATTTTCACTATGATTTATAAAATAAAACTTTTGTATTTAAGATGTTTGAGCATGTTTTAAATGTAACTTTAAAAAAGTAACTGCTTTTTCATGATACAACAGATAATAAAATAATTTACAAAAAATGACGATGACATGGAAAAATCACTAGTATCGTGTAATTCAGAATCCCTCTCTGGAAATGTCATCCGAGATACGGGCTCTGATGAAAAATAATTTAATAATTAAATAAAGTCGTAATAGGTACCTACATGAAAGTAATTGGGAATTAATAAAATTTGTACAATTTTACAAAACACGCAAAAAAAATTACTGTGCCTGTCAAAATGTTCTGTATTGATTGACTATAGGTACGTGCATTTTTTAATTTAAATAAAAATAAGTAAATGATTTTGTAGCATCAATCATCACATACACCTACGTATTGCCTTGAAAATATAGAGTAACCGACATTTTGTAAATTGAACATGTTACAAAATATATAAACTTTATTCCTGACTGAAATATTAACAACTTAAATCGTATGTTCAAATCAAACACAAAAACCAAGACATGTAATTTATATTCTGTTTCATGTTTAGTTTAAACTACATTGTCATATAAATGAACTTTATGTACTTAACAACTGAGAATGTTAATATTTAACGAAATATCAAAAAAAGTTAAGTAGGTGGTGTTGATACTTAAAAAAAACAAAAATATAATAAATGGCTTTTGTTGAGGTTTCAACTTATTGAGTGGCAATTGTGAATAATTTGTAATTTATAAAAAAAAAATGTGACGAAAATTTATTAAATTTGACTATGAGAACTGAAAAGGGCAATAACTATTACGGAATGGAAACACGAACATTAAGAACAAAAGTTGCTAAGATGTCAACATTATAAAAATATGTAAATTGACGATTGATTTTAAGTAAATTGTATCAGATGAATTATTGCAGCTACATAGATTTCCGCTTAGATGAGATTAACCCCTTAAGTGTTGCTGGTCTCATAAGGGACCACTGCTATTTAGGGCCATATTTAATTGAAAATCAAAGTAATTATCGTCTTTACGGACTTATGCGAACATGGTGACCACCAGGTGGTTCCATAAAGGAGCATAACTAATGTCATTGGCAACTTGAACGAAAGAAAACTATAACTAATAGACTTAGGACTGAGGATAAATCTATTGATTCAGAATCAGAAGAAAATATTCATAATTTCGATTTTCGGCAATAGAAATAGAATATTCTAGTTTACTGTCCCCCAATTCTCAAATATCATTAGAAGTCAACGCTGAAAATACTGCAGCTTCCGAAATATTTGTATGGAAAAAGGTTGCCTTGGATCCAGAAAAATTCAAGAAATTTCCATTCTCTGAGAATACTTAACAGAGTCTAGTTAATGGTTCCCTGTACTCCTCTATAGATTTTTTTTGCAACTACTTTACTGATGGCGTTTTCGACCTAATTTTGCGTGAGAGCGATAAATACGCCAAACAAAGAGGTGTAAATTTACAATTAGAACTAGTAGAACTAAAAGCTTTTTTCGGAATCTTAGTCATTATGGGTTTTCACCGCCTCCCTAGCATGAAATTGTACAACTCGACAGACAAAAATATTCATGTGCAACGAATAAGCAAAATAATGTCTCAAAAGAGATTTTTACAAATACTTCGCTATTTACATCTACATGACATCGAGTTAATGCCTCCATGAGGCAATCCAAATTTTGATAAACTTATAAAGTCCTCGTAGATATTTTGAATGAAAGATTTTTAACTTCCTACAAACCAAACAGAAATCTCTCTATTGATGAAAGCATGGTGGGTTTCAAAGGTCGAACATTTTTGAAACAGTATATGCCAATGAAGCCCAACAAGCGTGGAATAAAAATATGGGTTTTTGCTTGTAGTACAACTGGATATAACTTGAGGTTTAAAATTTACGAAGGAAAAGAAATTGGTGAATTTGGGAATTGGGGCTTAGGGGAAAGAACAGTACTTCAAATGGCAAAACCATATTTAGATAAAGGGTACTGCATATATTTTGATAACTTTTTCAGTAGTTTTCCACTGCTGAAACAGTTATTAGACAGAAATACTTTTGCCTGTGGCACTTTTCGTCACAATAGAAAGTATTACCCTAAAGAAAAAATTAAAACCAGACAAATCTCTCAAGAGGTGATTACGATTATTGTATGTCTCATTCTGTAAATGGAAGGTACGCGGAACAAAATGTGTTAATATAGTCAGTTCTTTCCATGATCCTTCCAAAATAACAGGTTTTGAGAACTAATACAAAGGGGGAACAAGAGAGGAGATTGTGTCCAATAGTCATTTCCGATTATAATACAAATATGGGTGGAGTCGATAAATTCGACCAGCTAATGGAAACATATAATATTTCTTGGAAGAGTAGGCGCTGATGGTTAAAGATATTTTATTTTTTATAGACTACAGTAGTAGTTAACAGCTATATTTTGTATAAAAGTATTATTCGAGCAGTAGATAGTCGCTCGAAGCCAATGTCCCATTTGATATTTCGTAGTGTGTTGGACAATTAATTAATTGGATCCTTTGCTGGTCGTAAGATATTAGGTCTAATACCTTTGATAAATAAAAATAAAATAAACAAAATTGGAGGGCGCCAAATAGCAGTTGAAAATACAATACGTAAAGTAGATGTTGGAAGTCATTTGCCGGTCCAGGGAACCAAAAGATGTGCTTATTGCAGCACAATAAAAAATGTAAAAAGAACCAAAATTTCATGTGCTAAATGTAATGCAGATTTATGCATTTCATGCTTTCAATCATTTCATGATAAGTAAACAGTAGTTTATATATACTTTTTTAATAAAATTCATGCTCTGATAAGTGGCCCTTATTGTTACCATCAAACTTTGGTGACTTGTAAGTATACCTAAATGATCAGTGGTCCCTATAGAGACCACCCTTTAAAGACAAAATGGCGGATATTTTTATATAACAAAAATCGTGCATATGTTTATTTTATGTATATTTAGTTTACACTAGTAGAAACATATTTTGATATTTAGAAAAAAAAAAGTCTTGCTCCTTAAAGGGTTAATAATTGAGTTTAGGTATGTAAAATCAGTAAAATCACAGATAACAAGACGTATGCGTGGAAAACCTGGACAAACAAGCAGTTTTCACCGTTCAGACATAAGATAAATGGGTTCGTGTTAGCTCCAGCGGAATCATCTTGATTTTAATAACTTTTTTATGAATATCATTGCGTTAAATACCTTCTTAGAACCCAAAGAATCAAAAAGTATGTAGTAAATAGATAATTTATTTTGCTAAAAATCGTCCAATATGACTGGCCTAATGATAACATGATAACATCAAGTTTTTACACAGTCTATTCTCGAGTTACCGTTGAGGATATGTGGTTTTCCTTCCGCAAATTTCAGTCGAGATTTCCTTTAATTCTCCTATCTTTCTTAAATCGTATATAATCGTGGGTATTTTTCTACATATCAATAAAATATCAAACAAGTAATGCAGAATTTTGCGTATTTATTCTGCCCAAAGAAACTAAAATAAAAATAGTTTAAAATGGGATAGTGGGTACTAATCAAATTGTATAAAATACAAACATGGTATTATAGTTCAAATTTTCCATTATAAAAATGATTTCAATAAGATTTTAGTGATCCATATGTTAAATTCTGATTTGAAAATACTTAAAATGGGGACTGAAAAAAAAAATTTGCCGGTTATACACCGCATCATACTACAAATTTTACACGCATTTAATAATTCCGTAGTGTAAATAGTACAGGTGATTGATGTAAGAATTAATACTTTTGTGGGTAACCATTTCAGACTGATTTTAAAAAACGAATTACAATTTTTTAGTATGTTGTTACGTCAATGGGCCGTGATAATTCCAAAGTATGCCCAGAGATGGCGTTACCGGTATTAGAACATAAATTAAATTGCCAGGGTAGTCAGTACATACAAGGAAGTCTCTAGAATTGTTCGAGAAGGGTCAGGACAATACAAGAAAGTTCTAGACTACATAGATCGATATGTAAGGCACACAGTGGGTCAAGGAGCTCAGTACTGATTTGGAATTGTGCTAGTAAAGAAGAAATAAGTTAGAGACTAAAGTAGTGATTTCTAAAATGTTTAATTGTGGTTATAATATTTTCACAGTATTTTATTTTAGTGCAAGAGTTGCATTTTTAATGCCTACATTATGTAAAAACAGTATGTAACAAAATATTTCAGTATGTATCGCCCGTACTATCGGTATCGCGATGACAATACGGTGAAAACAGCACTGAATTCCATAAAGTGCGCATGTGCCGCTCAAAGTGTCATGGCCGCCGTTTCCGCACTTTCCGTGAAAATAACCAAACTATAATAAAGGGCTAGGAAAATAAAGAAACTATAATAAAGGGCAAGGAAAATCTTACTAACGAACTAAAAAATACTTATTTAAAAAAAATAATAATAATAAGTTTGTGATTCGAACCCTAGCGCGTGCTAGGCTACTATCTTCTCTATCGTCTAATGAGTTCCTTGCTGACAAACGATTCCAAAAGGATTTAATACACTTTGGCATGACAAGTAACTGCGCATGCTCTGCGGCTATCTTAAAACGGAATCCAGTGCTGTTTTTACCGTATTCTGATGCCGGCGGGGCTGTTGTCATCTGACAAAATTCAACTTTGTAGGATATTACGTCAAGGCCTATAGAATCGCTTGAAAATTGGCGGATCTGATCGTTTAAATATGGTTTAATGTTTGTTTTCTTTTGAGTATAAGACTATTAATAAAAAAAAAAAAACGGGTCAGCTGTTTTTACGTGTAGATTTTATTAAAATAATAAAAAATAGTCCACTGACCTGTTTAAAATACTTTTAACATAAAATTTCGTTAGGCCAATATTATCCTAACTTTTGATACAGAGAGATGTGATAAATGCTAAAAATAACAATAGTATAGTATAGTAAGATGCAAATGTATGTGATTAATAAATTCTTGGTATTTATAATCTTCATGCACATTGCGTCATTTACTGAATGAGAAAAATATATGTTGGTGTTAGTCGTCAAGCGGTCTGCCAAAACATTTCCGGTTTGATATACAGAGCGTTATTAAACGGTATTACCCTAAATATTTGTTTTATGTTCCTTACAAAATGTGGGCGGATTATTATTTTTAGCTTTCTTATCTACAGGGTGGGCCAGATTTTAATCGAGAAACTTAAAGAATGGATAGAACACGCCAATAAGTTTTATTTTCAGTTTTTCCGATATTTCTCGGGAAATAACCCGGACATTGTTATGAAATTCGGAAGATGAACGTTGCGTACATCAGTACACTTCTCACCAGTTTTCATCTCCATTCCAATCAGTGGCCAGACGATGGGGAGTGTCAATGATATTCTTCCCAAGAAAATGGGACGCCATTGATCCAAGCTATTTTTCTTTCTTTTTCGACATGTACTACTATTAATGCAAATAAGTGTTCTCCTAATTTTTTGCTAGGATGCAACATCTTTGAATTAAACTCATTTCAGAAATATTCATTCCTTATTTATCAATTACCTGTTAATTGGGTCGTTCAAAAACTTGCATGGTTTTGCATTTTTTCCGTTAATATAATTTCGAATATAGAGATGAAAACTATGGTTCAAAGTGTACACAATTTACACTTTCTGAATTTCATAACAATATTTCAATTATTTCTTAAAAATGAAGCATTTTTAAATATAAGTTTATATGACAAATCCATACTATTTTGATGTATTCTATCTTTTTTTTTATGTTTCTCCATTAAAATCTGGCCCACTTTGTATATACCTACGAATTTACAAATCAGCTTTAAGAGTATTAAGAGTGTAAATAAATAAATATTTTCTTTCTACAGCTTTTCTTGTTTTTTATTAGAACAGTAAAGTAACTTGTATCCCATATACGATTGTTTTTAACACATTAACACTTCCCATTAGTATCAAGGACGCTCAGTTTGATTTTACATAAAAGTGATATAAAAGTCATTAATTACGGTCTAGCTAAGAAGGTAGGTAGTTGTTTTGATAGAATTTACTCAATTTGAAAGAATTTTTTATAACTTCAACAAAGTGAAATAGCTCAGAAAAATTAAAGTTGCGATTTCACCTGATACTACGACTTTTTTATAAATCGCTGTTAACATTTTTCTGTTAGTAATATCGAAAAACGAAACATTGGTTCATTCTAAACACCATGTAGATTTAATATATAAAATTACAGGCAATACTGATGTGCATTTTTTTTTTTAATATAGTAAATACAATTATTATGAAGTGGCACCAAATAAAATATTCGTATTTTCTAAGTTTAAAAAAAAAATGTACATTAGTATTACCAGTAATTTTATATATTAAATGAATCGTATATTTTCGTTTTTCGATATTACTAACAAAAAAAAATTAACAGCAGTTTAAAGCTGTCATGGAGACGAGGGAGTGCTAACGCCTCGCCGGCCGCCTTCAGTTGTACGCAAAGGTGGTTAAATTATTGTTACCCAAAGAATGTCATAGATGTTTTAATTAATTAATATCTTGTGCTCTTATTGAAACACCTTTTATATATTTTTTAAAGTATTTGTCTTTTGGAAGCCACAGAGAAACACTCAAATTATTTTTTTCAAGACCGTGAGGCCCAAGCTCCTTTAAACCGTCTCAGGGCGATTTCCCTCTGTTCCCTATGGTAAATCCGGCCCTGGTATCAGTATAATTTTTTTCATAAAATTGCAAGGTTTACCCTCACCTCACTTTTCAGCATAAATAAAATAGTTGTTTTTTGCGTTAAAGTTTGTTTGAATCTTATTTGCAACAGAAAAAGTCAGCTTCTTTGACAGCGCGGCGATAAAGGGATCAAAGACACCGACGTTTTTATGTTGCAAATAAGGTTTAAATAGACTTTACTAATCCATGAGTTTTCGAATTTAAACAATCGGCATATTTACCGTCGACTTAATTTAGAATTTCTAAGATCGATCGCTATATTCCATTTTATTATATTCAGTGATGGGGGCGTAAAACAGGTGCGTGTTCTATATATTTGGCGTGTTTCCAAGTATGTGCTTTATTATTTTTTATCTTCAATAATTATTACCCTAACATTTGTACTGTGCTGAAAAGATCTCATGATCTCTAAAATGACTGAAAATAAGTAACCCCTAGAACATTTGTTTCAAATTCCGGATCGTCTCATTGCTTTAACTTTATAAGACAATTTTTGTTTTGTTTTCGTTGCCCGCATGATGTTAATAATTTATACTCTGCCATTAAAACTGTCACATTTTATTATGATCGAACGGTTTCTTTTATAAATTAATAGGGAGTTTAGTTTATAGGCGCATGTATCCACATATAAGACTAATTTATGGGGATTACAAAATTTTAGGTTGGCGTGCTTTGCAGCCATAAAACGCATACATTTGTAAACAACAAATGTATATAAGAAATTAGTTAAATTGGTTTATTTAATGGATAACTGTTTTCTGATTTTGGTTGGGAAAGGAATTTACTTTTTTCAATAGAATGGCAACTCAAGCAGTCATTACATTTTACCTTTCCATGGTGTATGTATAGTGGAATAAAAAATACAAAAATTAGAAAAACCGAGCTATGAATTTAAATTGCTTGTTGACATCGAAAGACAATTGACTGGAGGCAATTGCAACAAAGGCGCCTCGGATTTTTATGTATTTCCTTTGTCAGTTTACCGCTACCGATTTTTTAAAATTTTCTGTTGGTACCTTATTTTGAGGCTAAGTTAGTTATCTCAGTTATTCGCTTAAATTTTATACGCTTGTGTATAATCTGGGCACAAATTCATATGGCACCCAAATGAACCAGTAAATAATAATTAAACATCTGGTAAATAAATCGTTTAGAAAGCTACATGCGTTTTTTTTATTCTTTTTTTTTTAGTTACCCTTCATACTATGACTCATCCGGATAGGTTATTCATGCAAATCGCGTATTTAACCTACTACCTGCCGTAACTCGGCAATGAGTAGAAAAATATTTCTTTTATAATTTAGCTTATATAAATTGCTGACTAAATGAAACTAATAAATTAGAGTTCGGATATCGACGAACCATTCCAGTGTCGGCTGCAGGAACCTTGATACGAAATACAAGTTTTTATCATTTGAATTTGTTTACATTGGATAAATGTTTATATAAGCATATAAAAACTAACTCGTTTATGCATTTTCATTATCCACGTAATTTATAAAACCCATATTATCTAAAACAATTAGTTAGATTATAAATCAGACTTCGTTTAATAATATAAAACTGTTTGCAAATTATGTAGTTACATAGACATTCGAATATCCTCTAAAAAAATCATATACTTACCTAGTGCAAATCCCCGCTGGTACTGCGCTGCGTAAATATATATGTATGTGATTTTTTCACGAACTACCCAATACGCCACTACAGCAACGTTTTACTACAGAAATGTTGATGATGTAAAAAGAGTCGTACTACAATTGAATGTTAAAGGAGCAGTTGTTATTACAAAGGCTCATGAAGCTGTTGTCGATCACAGTGTCCCACAAGATTTAAAATGTATACACAAGCTATTCGAGAATCCCTCTCCAAGATAATTTGCCATAATCGATGGATGAATGTAGTGTATGATCCTCGACTATATATGTATCAATTATCTGGAGACAAAGCTGAACACTAAACAAACAGCTAGAAAACGTTTTACACAACAATCTTGGTTTGGTCACAGTTCATCGAATAGTAGACCTACTACAGGGCAAGGAAGTGGATTGTTTAGAGCCTCAAATAAATATGGTATCTACGAATATTCCCCTATTTTAAATATGCGCCAATAACATCTATCGAGATAGAACGTTCGTTTTCAACATATAAATGGATTTTTGGAGATAGGCGGTGGATTTTAACAGCAGAACATATGGAGGAACTTTTGATAATATTCTTCGTTTGTAATAAATAATACTGCGGCAATAACTGTGAATAAGTGTGCAGTGTAACGAAAAAAAATATTGGTGTAAACAGCTAGCCTGTGTACTTTGACTTTACTACTTTCACTAGTCATTTGTAGAATCTACAGTACACTACAAGGTAAGCCACTGGAAATTATTAGTTTGAAGTAATAATTTAAAAAATATTTGGTTTTAATTGGTATATAAATTATTAACAAATGTTCCTTTGCGCCGACCTTGTTTTTGATGCCATGACTCATGACTCTCCGATATACGAACTCTTCTAAATAATGCAATTTTCTTATGTAATTTTGAAGAAGAAATATCTTAAAACGATAGGAGGTATCGAGACGCGGTCTTGAAGATTTCCTTGCAAATTTCATCAGGAATAAACTGGCCTAACCATGACATCAGACTACTATATATGTTATATATAGAAAATATAAACTGGCATATATATTATCGGTCAAAATCAGTCGATTTCAAGATAGATTTTTTAAATACAAGTCTTACCACACTATTCAATACGCATGCACCTTTTGTTACAGCTAGAATTACCAAAAAAACCTGCGCCTTGGTTAACAGATATTATAAAATTGTTAATGAAGACCCGTGATCTTGCACATACACGCTATATAAAAAGCGGTAGTCCTACTGATTAGGAATATTATAAAACAGTAAAAAACTATACCAATAGTGCCATAAAAAGGGAAAAATATGCATTTGCTCAATATAAATCTGCGGGTATTAATTCTAAAGACAACTGGGACACCATTAAACAGTTGGGCATAATAATAAAAAACAACGCTGATGTTCCAAACCAACTCAGTGATACAGATGAAATTAATGATTATTTTGTAAACAAAAGTGTAACCGATATATCTGACTGTCAGCAAAATATTAACAAATACTCAGGTCAAGCGATGTTTGAAAATGATATTTTCCAATTTAAAATAGCTACAAATGAAGAAGTCCAAAATAATTTAAACGCCATAAAAAGTAACGCACAAGGTTGTGATGGTCTTAACGTTAGAATGTTACGATTATGTCTTCCAAATTTGTTGCCCCAAATTATCCATATAATAAATTTTTGTATTGAGCGGTGTGTATTTCCTAATAAATGGAAAGAAGCATATGTCGTTCCATTTCCTAAAAATAATAATCCCAAAGAGTTCTCCGACCTAAGACCAGTCAGCATATTACCAGTTCTTTCAAAGATTTTAGAAAAAATACTGAACCAGCAGATCCTAGAATATATTACAAAAAAAAATATACTGCCAGAATGTCAATCAGGATTTATCAAAGGTAGATCCACCACAACAGCTCTAACTAAAATTACTGATGATATAATAAGAGCCACTGATAAAGGTGAGGTAACTGCATTAGTTTTACTTGACTTCAGTAAAGCGTTCGACACTATAAATCATGATCTCCTGTACGCCAAGTTGAAATTTATCGGATTTAGTGAAAAAGCATTGGCTATGATGAACGACTATTTATCTGGTAGAACGCAAAGGGTAAAGTTGAACAACGTAGTATCAAATAGTTTACACATAAGGAAAGGGTCCCGCAAGGATCTATACTTGGGCCTCTACTCTATAATATATACACACACGACCTTAAGAACCCAACTACTGATACTAAAATTCATTATTATGCAGATGACTCCCAGTTATATAAGTCTTTTCCTGTTTCCTCATCAGTGGAGTCTGTCTCCATAATAAATAGAGATCTAAATCAACTAGTAGATTCAGCTAGAGATCATAATCTTAAAATCAATATCTCTAAGTCCTCAATAATGTATTTTGGTAGCAAAACTAATATAATAAGAGTACAAAACTTGGGAATACCAATAGAAATTAACAATGTTCCCTTAGAAATAAAGCAATCATGTAAAAATCTCGGTTTAATACTTGATAACAAATTAAAATACGACTCTCATATTAACAATTTAATTCGATGTTCCTATGCCAGGCTAAAATTGTTTTACAGTTACAGAGACACCCTTCCAGTAAAACTAAAAACAATAATTTGTGATTCACTAATTCTAAGTAGGTTTAACTATGCTGACACTGTTTATGGCCCTGGACTGAATAAGACCGTACAAAACAAAATTGAAAAGGTTCAAAGATCATGCGTACGCTTTATTTTTGGACTTAGGAAGTATGACCCCGCTTCAAATAAGATCAAGGAGTTAGGTTGGCTTACTATGGAACAAAGGCGATATTCACACCTAGCAAATTTGGTTCACAAAATATTATTAACAAGCGAACCTACATATTTGAGGCAATTATTGATAACACGCTCAGCTATTCACTCTGTTAATGTCAGATCAAATACTCTATTATCCATCCCGACATTTAACACCACACAGTTTAAAAGATCTTTTACATATAGTGCCTGTCATCTCTATAATAAATTACCCAGTCACATAAAGAGATTAAATAAATACACTTTCAAAAAAAAATTCGTCTTCACCTACACAACCGTTAACGTGAATGAATCTATTGGGATATAATATGTAATACTGACTTATTGTGTTTCTGTATTATGTGATATGTCTGCATTTGTGTGAATGTAGATCTAGTTTTTTCTAGTTTTTTCTTTTTCTTTTCTCTTATTTCTAATTACAAATTTGTTAATTTAAAAATTAAACGCTCGTATGTAAAACTGTAATCACTTTAATTTTAATATGAAGGTACAACATTTTAAGGATATAATATGTACTTGCACAATATTTTATGTATATGTATGTGTGTGTATATGTATGTATGTATATGTGTATGTATTTGTATGTATGTATATATGTGTATATATATAGGTGTATATATATGTGTATATATTAATATACAAATAAATTTTTGTTATGCTCATAAACTGCTGTCACCGTATTATATGTTATATACGTATATATTTTTTTTGGTATAATTATAATTGTAATTGTTTTCTGTAATTTTAATTGTAAGGGTTAAGTGGAAGAGCGCCTTATAAGCGAACTTCGCCCTAATAAAGACGTTTATTATTATTATTATTATTATATACAGGGTGCAAAATGAAACCCTTGCAATTTTTAAAAATTTCGTTAGTTCCGAAAATATAAAAAAAAAATTGTAGGTTTTTATGTAAAACAAACACTGAAGTGGTTTTCCACAAAACACTATATATTGCACTCGACGTGTGTTTCGCCAACCAAGTTGGATTCATCTGGAAATGGTTAAAACTAACGTTATGCCAACAATGTATCCTATTAACACCTAAATTATTGTCATGGTTCAGTGAATCGTGACTCACTAATAGAGCGGACTTTGGGATTGGTCCTGTGTCACCATTTATACTATTTTTACATTTTGTGATTTCCATGGTTTTAAATGCATCCAGCTGTCTAGTATTTGTTACATTCCTAATTAATCGTACAACTACTAATATCTGTGTTATTGTTCTCAATCACATGTTGGGCAACACTAGACATACATATATTCTACCATATTTGAGATGAGCCATATGATCTTTGAATCTAGTTTGAATTGATCGTATAGTTTGTCCAACATACTTTTGATTACAGTCCCTATAGTTAATTTCGTAGTTCCCCGACTTTTCGGTTGTTTCAATTTTGGCTTTTGGATTGCCTAAAAGTTGTTGTAGTTTACTTCCCTATGAATGAACCCTTATCATACCTATATCTTTAAAAGTCTCTCCAATGCCACTGGTGAATCGAGGATCGTGTGTAATCGATAGAACATATTAGGATGATCTGTGGACGAAGTGGAAGAAACGGTATTATGTGTATTTTGATATCTCTTGATATTTTTAGATAATTTTTTTTCTGAAAATGAGTTAAACTTTTTGTATATTGACTCACTCTTCAATGAGCACTTGAAACAACTGTTTTTTTACTCTTCGATTCAGCTGACATGCCTTTAACCACCCATCCCGATTAATCGAAAATTTTGGTTTGCAGACATTGCTTATCTCTAAGCAAGCCTCATTACATTTTCGAGAACTTTCACGGTAGAACCATTACTGAGCACAGTGTTGAAAGTCGGCTCCTCTGTTGAATAAATTAAGTAAAAACTGAACAATTAATTGTTTTGCTTGTAGTTGATAAAGTAATTGGCAATGATTTTCTGTATATGTATATAATTTGTGGAAATTGGTGTAATACCAAAGATTGTTTGGGTCGCCCTCTATCAACCTGTTTACTTTTATAAAATGTTATACGTATTATTAATTGCAAGGGCAAGAAAAATAACAGAAATCATGTTAATAAAAATCAGGGTCGCCCGATTTAAATAGTTTGATTTAAATCAAGATTTAAATCCATGATTTTAATCAAGTGATTTTTTATTTTAATCGATGATTTAAATCAAAAGATAATTTTGAAAATAGAAATACTATTTATTACAAAATATAAATCAATCATGCAGGTAGTTTATAAAACAATTAATATTGATTTTCATTATAAAATTTATGTAGTAACACTAATTGTCCTGCTTTCTCCACTCCTATTTATTTCGTAAATTGAAGTGAACGAGCCCAAATGTAGAAAATTCTCTTTCCAACGAAGCTGATGAAGAGACAGCACATAAAAATTGCTTCAGTATAGGAAGAAGTTTTTCAATATCAGGGATGTTTTTTTGTGAAACCCACCACTGCAAGGCAGTAACATTGCATATTACCTCTTCTGAAAACATAACTGCTGCAAAAGGTTCTATTTTTGCTTGAAGTTTTATAATGAGTGATAATAAACCACTATTTTTATACATTTCTTGCATGGTATTTAACGCTTGATTTTTTTCTGCGGCAGTCAATTTAAATTTGGTTTTAGTTACATCCAAAATGTAAGCTACAAAATGATAGGGCGTAAGTGCCTGTTCATATCGTTTTTAACACGCTTTTATTAGCTTCACTTGTATGTTTGTTTGCTTGTTTGTTTGTAACCGACTCTTTGGACTCGATTTTGACCCACTTTAAACGGACAGATTTAATTGAAACTTTGTACACTTACGAAGAACCGGTAACAATACAATAATTTGATAAGTTTATATCATTATCCTGATCAGGATCGCCAGTCCTTTCCTCACGTATCCTCTGCGTGAGAGCAAGAGGCTTAATATTGTGAGTATATTCCGTGATTTTCAGTGCGGTCGTTGGCCGAGCGGGCAAGTCTTAGTCGACGCGAAACGACGGACTCCTCGGGCGTGAGTTCAAATCCCATGGCTGAAATAAAAAAATATTTTTTTTTTCAGAAATATCTGTTGGATCGTAATATGTTATAATATCAGCATCAATAAGCAATATAAATATAGTTTAAAAAAACTACAAAACACGCTTTCATAGCACATCAAACTAAAAAGTGAAAAATAAATATAGTTTAAAAAAACTAAAAAACACGCTTTTAAAGCACATCAAACTAAAAAGTGAAAAATAATTATTAATATAAACTGAAAACAATAATGAACGAAAAATACTAGTATTATTGTGAAAAAAGCGTGGGGCGCTTTGTGCTATATTTTTCGTATATCGAGCAACCCACGCTTTTTTCACAATAATACTAGTATTTTTCGTTCATTATTGTTTTCAGTTTATATTAATAATTATTTTTCACTTTTTTAGTTTGATGTGCTTTAAAAAGCGTGTTTTTTAGTTTTTTTAAACTATATTTATTTAAAAATATGTAGCTGAGACGAGAGTAATTCTAATTCTTCCTTAAATATTCTTTCTATTTCCTTCCAAACCTCTACTGAGTCAGATAGGGAAGCATTTTTTTTTCTGTAATTTATCAAGTCCTACAGCATAGGCTTTAAGATGTTTAGGTAATTTTCAGCTGATCGTTTCAGACCAATGTTTGAAACTTTTTGGTATATTTTGAGTCTATTTCTTTTTTATTCTCATCAGATACTTTTAATAATTTCTCCCATCGGCTTACATATACTTCTGAACAATCTGCCATACTATTCCATCTCACGTCACTCGGAAGCACTAATACTGATTTTTTATTGTTTGTATGAAAATATAGACCACATAGACAATTTTTCCAGTGACGTGAACAATTTATATGTGCAAATTGGTAGAGAATACAAAAAAAATAGTGTATGGAAATACCCTATTTGTTTTCAAAAAATTAGAGTATAACTGAAAAAAAAAACAAAAAAAAACTGATTTTTTTTATTTTTAAATAAAAATCGATTTTTGATTTTTTTTTAAATCATGGTTTTTTCCAACCGTGATAAAAATTTAGTTTCCATTAATTTACTGAGTCGCCCTGTATAAATACAGTCGAACTTCTATATCTCGAAATTCTCTGTAACCCGAATATGTTTCTGTGCTCTTGATATACACTTCGTTTTAGAAGTATTTTCTCTAACTCTACAGTCTGGGGGGATTTAGGAGGTTTGAGTTAAAGAAGTTCGAATGTATTTATAAAATTTCAACCATGTAGGAGTGAAATTTTAAAACTGACAAAAAATTGACCATTTTGTATGTCAGTTTTCACAGGTTAAATTTGTAATGATAGTTTGTTTCATTAGGTGAGGCGTTTACTTGTACAAAGAATTCCATTGTAATCTAAAATGGAAAAGTGTGTACGATTTTGTCCGCTTGTACGTTTTTTATGCTGACACAATTTTATAAAACAAGTGAAATTCATGTCTCCGCCTACCACCCACTAGAAAATTGTTTAAATAACAATTACTTACCGGTAAGTGTGACCTTAGAAAACCATAGATGAGTTCATACTATAGAATATAATAAATAAAAATCAAGAATCATGAAAAACTTTGTTTATTTGAAACTATCCTGTCATATTGCAAGGTCTTAGGATAGATCTTCAATACTGTAAATTGTTTGATATTTACTATGCTACCTTGAGGATAGCATAGTAGACTACAGAAGTTACTAATATGTATGTATGTACGAAATATACATTTTTTGTAATACGTCCTTTATTAGTTAATACATTCTAAGTTTAATAATTGTATGTTTTAATTTCAATAAAATCAACTTTTTTTTCATAAAGTATGTAAATTATCTATTTGTATAATAAATATTTGGTGTCGACGTTATATAGTATACCAAACAAACCACCTAGCCAGAGTTATATTAGATGTAATTATCAACACATGCATTTTTTATTAGTTTTACGACCATAAAACATGTATAATAAAAATACGCTCACTAATACGCAAATAACAATTTGAAACTAGACTTAACAGATGAATATTTTATAAAGTTTAGAAAAATATTTAAATAATTACTCTAAATTTTAGCATCGAAGTAATTCGATGCATTGGATTTGTGATACTTTAAATGTTATTTTTATACGTGGAAATTCTCGATGGACGTTTGGGAGGCAACGTATATTTCAGATGTAAAATTCATTAATGTTAAAACCAGCAAAAACAGTTCACATTGGAGGTCATAACAATGTGCACATCTTCAAAAAATTAATATATGTATATGCAGTGTTGAAATCGAGTTTTGGAATTTTTGATTTCCCTTGATCTGCCAGTTGGAAATTGCTATTAGAAAATCAATCTAGTTCCTGTAATAGTATTGCTGAAGTGGGTATTAGAACCTTTGAAGTGACTAAAATTGAAGCAGCTTTCACAAACATCAAAGCCCTGAATACTATGCGCATGTCACCAATCATTTGGCATCGTTTGAATATTATAAAAACTGAACATATACTAGTGGAGCTTATTTATAATCAAACTATTATACAGTTTGATCAATGATCAATCTTAGCAACTTGATATTTAGTCTCATTTGATTATTTGTTTTGGGGCTATTTAAAAATCAGTTTTATAAGTTATACCTGGCAATTTAGAAGCTCGTAATCAATAGACTGGAAAAGAAAGATAATAAAATTATAACAAATAAATTACTTTACTCAAATTAAACAAAATAAGGGCGAATATCAAAAATAATTCATATATTATTTATTCTCGGGGTTCTTGGGAGGGTAAGAAGTGAAGTAAAAAATGCTGAAAGTTAATGTTTCCTATGCAATCGTGGCTAAAACTTGTAATACACATCTAGAAACGCATCTATTGTGTCAGTGCTCAATGAATACCTTGCGTACGGTTCTTGTGGTGTGGATCATAACAGCAGACAAAAAATAATAAATAAATAAAACTAACTATTCCCGATATCCACAATAATGGTAATGGTAATGGTGGGGGAGGCTGACGCCTGGCAAGTAGGCCACAGTCGGGCCATTTTTACCAACCCCCAGCTGTCCCCTCAGCCATGTGCTTCTCTTGCTCCCTCATCGAATCTTTCCGACCTTCTGATGAAGGTCAGGATGTCACTCATTGCGAGGGAGCTCATCTCCTCCCTTAGAAGCGCCTCAGAACCGAAGATACTGTGTCTCAGGCGCCCAAACGCTTCACATTGTCCCAGGAAGTGGTAAGATGTCTCTTCATCACTCCTGCATCTTGGACATGTAGGGTCTTCCTCAATACCTATCAATGATAGATGCCTCCTAAGTCTGCAGTGGCCTGTCAGAACACCAATTAAGAGAGTCAGAGTTTTCCGACTCCGTCCCAGCAACCAGGCCGATCTCGATTTGTTCGGCCCCGTCACAAAATCTCGGGTTTGCCTGCAGGCCCTGTTGGTCCTCCAGTGCGTCCTCAGTGTCTCGTGGGCCCACTCATTGAAGGCCGTTGTGACCTGCCTTCTTGAAATACCTAACATAGGCTCAGGCCCGTGACGGTTGCTCGGCTCCGAGTCTAGCCAATTCATCGGCCTTCTCGTTGCCTGGAACTCCCATATGTCCCGGGACCCATACCAGTCTCACTTGTTTATGCGTGGCCAGCTCTTCTAGGGCATCTCCACACTCCTGGACGAGAGCTGATGTCGTCCTGGGGGAGCACACCGCCTTTAGGATATCCACAATAACTGACGCATAACTTTGAACCACGATTTCAGCAAAATAAAATAATGAATAGAATTATTTTTGTTGGAAGTTTTATGTAATCATTCTTGTGTATGTGGCATTTTATTATTCAGTTACCTCATTAAGAGATAAATGTGAAAAATTAGCTTTAAGTCGACGCTAGGAGTAATTTTTTCCCAAAAAGATGTTTCATTCCTGAAATGGTGCTAACTTTTTGATCTGTACCTACTTCTTACCACTCTCCAAAAAATTCCGACCGAGTGTAATTAATATAATGCATCTAAAATTTACAGCTACCAAAATATATTTTCTGAGATAAACAGTCGTAGCTCTTTTCTACATCACATTTTTGCGATAAATTTTAATCGGTAATTGTGTGTTTATTGTTCCACACTATCGATAATTTAATTTTAATCTTGTTGCAATGTTTGAATTCTGATGCAAAATGTTGTGTATTTTACTTGCAGTATAGCAGTAATTAATGATTAGAAATCAAACAGGATTATGTGTTATAAAGTTATAAATATTTACGTCAATGCAGTAAAGTGTAGTCATAAAAATATTAATTAAAGCATTGTTCACGCTCCTAATTAGGTTTGCAACGGTTCGCCCTCTGCATGAATACAATTTCTGAAATATAGAATATTTTATTGGACTCGTCAGAGTCAGTTTTTAAATAGTAATAAAGCATTAAATGATAAAACAAGACTACGTTCTTCATATACAAATCGAGTCAACTCGCTAGATACAAGACTAGCGGTATGCGCAATTTACAATTGCCTGTCTAAATACGAAGTCCGAACGAAAGTTAACGATTGCGTCAGGGCGCCTGCTGGGAGGTGCATACGAGACAAATCAGTGTTCTCGATTGGCGTATAATGGTCAGATTTGCGGATATTTGAAATGGTGGCTGAAAATTTTCTCACCCTGCTAAAAGTCTGATAAAAAGCGAATAATTTGAATCCGTTTCCCTTGCGTTTCAGTAGGAAAAAAGTAACTACTAATTATTTTGAATTTGGCAACATTGTTGCAGCACAACAAAACTTGATTTGAAATGACGTTTTACAATGTTACCAATATGAGAACACAGAAAGACTCCTACTGGTATAAATAATACATAAATAAACACCACATAGTACAATCCCATGTATCCCTAAACTAACGTTGTGCGGGAGGGGGTACCCATTTAGAGAAAACGGACACGCTCAACATTCGTATACAGTGGAAGTAAACTCTCACAGTTAATTCCACTGGCGACTGGAAATCGAACCCGGAGCTCTTTAGCGAGAGCCCAACTACGTTGCCTCTCGACTATCCTGTATATAAATAAATAGATTGGGTGACTTATATTTTGAATAAGTTGTTTTGAATTAACTTGTGCATGGAGAAGCAATGCTGCAGGGACAAAATGGATAAGTGGCTTGCTGATTATAAGGAAAAAAAACTGTTTTTATTTATTCTGATAGAAGTACTAAAATTAGCAGGTCTTCATAAATATTTGTTGTAGCTAAAGTAGGTATTAAAAAACCCGTTTTTGTGAAATCTCTTAAAACTAAAAAAAATATGGTTTTGCCTGGATTAGTATCATCCATATACAGTGTGTCTCACTTAAGAGTGTAACAGCGTAATAATTCTTTTGTTTTTTGTCCAATTTAAATCACTTTCCATCTTTAAATGCAAGGCTATATACGATGCTAAATTATTATATGGAAGAAATCAAAAAATCATAGTAGGCATTTTTTTAATCAATTTTATTAGCAAAATTTGGTCGAAATCATTCAAAAATTCTGAATCCGAAGTTTAGTTAAATTCTAAAAAAAAAATGAGGTTTTGATGAAAAAAATTCCAGTCCCAAATTTCTGGTTTTGATAAGCATGCTCTGACTCCTTTGTTTCTACTAAAAGACAATTTTGTAAATATCGTATTAGTTGTCAAGTAAATCTATTGGCATTCTGTCTGATTTTTTGTATTCTAGCATATTTTATTTCAATTAAAATGTTTACAACTGCGGAAAAAGTGGAAATTGTTAGATTAGTTGGTGGTAACACTGGTCTGCAACGAAATCCTCCTTTAAAAAATTATGCTATAAGTATGAAGATTTTAATGCTCTGAATCTATTCCCGTTGGCCGATTTTTTTCTATCACGTCTAGATTTTTTTATATGAATTTTTTTTTAAATTTCATAAATTTTGTTTTTTTTAAATTTTTTTTTTTTGTCAACATCAAGAACAGTATACATACATACAAAATAAGTTTTAGCGAGTTGTAAGAGAAAGAAGGAAAGTATTGACAGTGATTTTTATGGTAGTAGATATGCGCATGCGCAGTATTCGCTGTGACTTTACTTTCTTTCTCTTACAACTCGCTAAAACTTATTTTGTATGTATGTATACTGTTCTTGATGTTGACAAAAAAAAAAAATTTAAAAAAAAAACAAAATTTATGAAATTTAAAAAAAAAATCTAGACGTGATAGAAAAAAATCGGCCAACGGGAATAGATTCAGAGCATTAAAATCTTCATACTTATAGCATAATTTTTTAAAGGAGGATTTCGTTGCAGACCAGTGTAATTCTCGTACAACGAGGTAAGCTGTTAACAAAATTTAATAATCGGCATCCAGATCGACCCCCAATAGACCATGTAAAAGTTTGGCGAATTAGTAATTTATTCAATAGAACTGGCAAAGTGTGCAACAAACAAGAACGTGTGAGGGATCATGTTAAAGATACAGAAATTCTTCAGTTTGTGAGAGAAAATTTACGGTGTAGCCTAAGGAAAATGTCCACAATTTTAAATGTATCCAAGGATACAATTTGGCGATGCTTCCGTCAAAATAAATTACGTCCCTTCAAGCCGGTTTTCTTACACACATTAGAATGAGGAGATGAAGAAAGGTGGCTGGAAGAGAGTTTTTGAACAACCATAATTTTTTAAAAATATTTTATTCTCAGATCAAGCGACATTTACAACTAATGGCACAGTTAACTCTCAAAATACTCGAAATTGGTCCGTTGAAAACCCTCATTGGGTTGTAAACTGTCGACGCCGGTATTCAGAAAAGCTGCATGTATTTTGCGGTATTTTGAATGAACAAATAATTGGGCCATATTTCTTTGAGGGAAATTTAAATGCGGAACGACAGCACTGGGGACAAAGTAGAATCAGTATCGCTAAAGTCACGGTGGAGTGTATTGCTTATTCATCTAAAGCGCGGTATATCCATCTTCTGGTTGAGTGGTTGTTAGTTACCAAACAAATTTATATAATTATTACATCTCTACTTTTGGAAAAAACTGATCACAGCTACATAAGTATATTCTCATGGAATAACTGTTCTGCAAAAATGGATAAATAGTAACTATTATTTTACTGGTTTAACAATTTTATTTTCAAATTTATCTCTTCGGTAACTTTACCATTTATTTATTTTTGCAGAACAGTAATTTCATATTAGAATATACTTCAATCACTTCATCAGTTTTTTGCAACAGTAGAGACAATAATTAAGATAAATCTATTTGGTCACTAACAGCCACTCTACCAGAAGATCGATATACCGTGCCTAATGTAATCTTTGCGTATTAACGTATTTACTGAAATTATCCGAGTGTTTCACAACTTAAGCGTTTCTTTCGAGACGCCACAGATAGTAAAACACATATTCACATAAATAATAAAAATAAGTAAATAAATAATTCAAAATGTTCTCCCCCCGTCACTCTCAGCCACGCCAACTTGGGAATGTCAAAGGGCCTCCCCTATCCTATGATACGTCATTTTGAAGGGCATAAAAGTCATCCTTCTACCAAAAAGAAAAATTAAAATAGGTTCATCCCTTTTTGAGCCAGAAAGTATCATATAACGAATAATAACATATGCAGGAAATTATTCTATTATATGTTCAAAATGTGTTTTATTGTTTGCAAAATAATAATAAAGCCTATTTTCGAATTTTCGCCAGACTTCTAAATGTTTCTCTGGAAATCTGTCCACATTTTCTGTTATCTTAGCCCTAGACACAGCCTACTTTACGTAAAGAAGGCTGTGCCTGAGATAACGAATATCTTCTGGCGGAGTTTTGTAAATTTGTGTTTTTAAATAACCCCAGAGAAAAAATGAGCGACGTTATATCTGGAGATCTTAACGCCTCTCGTATCAAATCATTTACCAGGTCCTCTAATATAAAATTTATTTGAAACCTATTGGCCATAAAAAACGTCGGCACCTTTGAAGGCGGTAAAGGGATCAAAGTCGCCGACGTTTTTTATGTTGCGAATAGGTTTGAAATAAACTTTACTGTAAGTCGGATTGGTCCGGCCCGGATTTAAATCCAGGTCGTCTGAATAGAAAGACACACCCTTATTTCTTATACCATCCAGCCGATGCCAAACAATTAACGTTTTAAATGTTCTTACGATCAGCAAAATTAATTCAATTTTGTAAAAATGGTAATTAAAAAAAATGAAAATATTGGAGATAATATTTAATTAGAAAATAACTGGTTATAAAACATGGTGTATTAAAAACTAATTTATAAATACATACATAAAATAATCATAAAAAAACTGTAATAAAAATAAGAAATAGAAGTTTGAAAAAATTGTTAATTAAGAAATAACAAAGTATGTGTACACATTAACAAATTGAATAAAGTTTCTTACAAATGCATAATATAGGAAAATTAAACAGAAAGATTCAAATATGTATTAATTACTGTAATCATGAAAATTTATATAAAAATGGCAGTATAAAATGTAAGGAACTATAAGTATGTATTATTTTTTCTAGAAATGCATAAATACGAAGCAAATAAAATGTCACATTTTTTAACACGCTTTTATTAGCTTCACTTGTATGTTTGTTTGTTTGTTTGTTTGTTTGTTTGTAACCGACTCTTTGGACTCGATTTTGACCCACTTTAAACGGACAGATTTAATTGAAATTTTGTACACTTACGAAGAACCGGTAACAATACAATAATTTGATAAGTTTATATCATTATCCTGATCAGGATCGCCAATCCTTTCCTCATGTATCCCGGCGTGAAAGCAAAACGCGAAACGACAGACTCCTCCGGCGTGAGTTCGAACCCCACGACTGAAATAAAAAAGTATTTTTTTTTTCAGAAATATCTGTTGGATCGTAATATGTTATAATATCAGCATCAATAAGCAATATAAATATAGTTTAAAACAAGTAAAAAAACACGCTTTCATAGCACATCAAACTAAAAAGTTAAAAATAAATATAGTTTAAAAAAACTAAAAAACACGCTTTTAAAGCACATCAAACTAAAAAGTGAAAAATAATTATTAATATAAACTGAAAACAATAATGAACGAAAAATACTAGTATTATTGTGAAAAAAGCGTGGGGCGCTTTGTGCCATATTTTTCGTATATCGAGCAACCCACGCTTTTTTCACAATAATACTAGTATTTTTCGTTCATTATTGTTTTCAGTTTATATTAATAATTATTTTTCACTTTTTAGTTTGATGTGCTTTAAAAGCGTGTTTTTTTAGTTTTTTTAAACTATATTTATTTAAATTAATAATTAAGGAAAATAAAGAGTAGATATGTAATAACCAGAGATCGGACGTAGGTATCGGTTCCCAGTGACGGCTTTTATGCAGACATAAGACATAATATTATATTATATATAAATCCTACTGAAACATTCCCAAACAACAGAAAAACAGAAATTCATATATGTTAAAGTGAATTTTATTAGATTTTAAAATGTTAATACATAAACTAGTTTTGTCAGAAGACGTAAAGACAAAAAAGTAATATTTTTACACTGGTCAAATTTAGAGGTAACGTCACTATATTTTTTTAACTCGTGAAGGGCAGGAGATAAATTCTGTAAAGAAATTTGATTGGTACCTTGTTAAGGGCTACTCAGCGGTACGGGTTTCAACCCCGTATCTAATGCCCTTCTTGTTCCTAAATTTTTGTTTATAGATAAAATAACCGATTCACTAAATACTGCTTAAACAATACCCCAATTCTACCTTATACAAAACACAAAGCGATGAGTATATTTGTTGATCTAGATATGACGAGAACACAGTTTCAGTATCTTAAAAAGTGTTTAGATGTGAAGTTAGTTTTATTGGAAAACGTATGACGAAAACAAAAGTTATATTTTTGCACTAGCAAAATTTGGGGGTGACGCCACACTATATTTTTCGTTAGAACTCTTGAATGGCTGGAGATATCTAAATTCTGTCAATACATTTGATTGGTTTATTGATAATGGTTACTCAGCGGAGGTGCTTCCATCATACCTAATGCCTTTTTGGTTCCTAAATTTTTGTTTATAGATAGAATAACTCGGCAAACTTATACTTAAGCGAATTATACTTAAATTTATTAATGCTTTGCTTATATTAGAACCAAGATCTCTAGTGTGGGGGCCGTAGGCGGGATTCCTAGTGCGGCAGTCACAGAGGTTGGTACAGATAGGTAGTTTAAAGCCGTTCACATCTGGCGACAGCCAATTAACACCTGGCCGGCGGTTTCCTCTGATGTATGCCGACAAAGGTTCTCACAGTCAAAATTGGTGGACATGGATAAAGATGAAAGTTCCCACAGTCCTCAAAAAATTCCCACACCCAAGTGACCCAATATCTACCAGTTTAACTCCAGAACATTTTGAACAGATAATATACTTTTATTCGTGTAGTGAAACATAGTCATGCGTGTGTATTAGTTCAGTGTTACATCCTCTAATACCTCCATTCCTCTTCGAGTGAGTGTTTACAATAAATTGACTTTATTAACTTTGGATATTACGGAATTCGCTAAAAAATTACAAGGCAAGATATATAGTTTGTTTTTTGAATTTTTTGCGCGTATATAAAATTAGGAACGATTTGTTCGTGTACTGCTATGTTGCAGCGCAAAGATCCAAACATCAAAGTATATTGTGTCATACATGCATGAACACGCTGTCAAATAACCTACAACCAGTTCTGGTTTTGACGTCATCAGTATCTAAATTCCGGCCTCTAGTAATGATAAAGTTTTAGTATCAATGTTTAATGTTTCATATAACAGTTTTCAGTTACAAATAAAATTCACGTGTCAACCGAAATGTCTTGTTTTTTAGAAGTATGCGTGAACATAAGATATTGTCAATTTTCCAAAAAAAAAAAAAAAATCGTACTCTTTCTACTTTCAGTCAGTGGCATATTATCATACAAGCTCATGAAGTCGGGGCTTGGGGCGCAAAATATTTAGGGACGGGACGGTTGACCGGAGGGGTAAAATAATCAATAAGTTTGAAAAACAAAACAAATGGAAATAAAATCTTGATTCTAACAACAAATAATATTACACATATAATATTCATTGCAACAATTAATTGTACTGGTCACTGAACTTCTCTCTCGTTATTTTCCGTTGTTGTGCTTGTATTAATACTGTACCTAAAAATAAAAATTCATCAAAAAGGGTGCAAAATATTGTGGGTTTCAGGCGCCAGTATTGTTTAATACGCCAATGCTTACAGTAGGAAACTTTCCCGCACTATAGCGACACGACCAATGTTGTTCTGTGATGCCTTTTAAAAAATCATCAACGGATTTTATAATTTTTTTTAATTTTTTGAATGCATTGCGCGAATGGAAGACGTTAACCAATTAAATTTTTTTCTTTCGCAAAGGACAACTTTTGTACTATAGCATTTTCATGTGAAAAGTTTCTGTTTTTCGACTCAATCTAGTGACCATATTTCTTTACAAAATTCTCTATGCTCCACGACTATTTGTACGTCTCGTATCAATTCGTTCGAGGATGATTGGAGGAAATGATGTAGTGTCGAGATTGCTGCTTTATGATTTTATGAATTTCCTTTAATTCATTTAAATCACTAGTTTTTAATATGTATGTATATAAGATGTGCTTCATATAACAATGACAATTTTATTAAATTTTAATTGTCTATAAACATTAATTGTAAATTATAAAGGTAATGTTTGCATTTCAATTGCGAACATTTATATGTCGAACACGCCCATATTCTTAGAAGTTCTCCGCGATATTTAAACTTTATGCGTATTGTGTAGAACGTATGCATAAAATTTGAATATAAATGGCTGTAGGTCTCTAATTATCTAACCGATTATAGGTTGGTAGTAGTTATTTGCTTACTAAAACATCTGACATTAGGAAAATTAACTTAATGGGGATAAATGTTGATGAGGTCAGATTCTATGACTAAACTAGTACAAATCACTTTTTTTTTTTTAATTTAAAATTGGAGCAAAATTATGGAAAATTAATGATAGTTTAAAACTTTTATCTGTGTCTTATTAGCATATTTGACGAAGGTCAAAGGGTAATCTGACCTAAAAAATAAATTAACCGTAGAGAATTGTTTCTGTTCGTATATCTAGAAACTAAATGGTCTATTTGCTAACATGTTGGTTTGAACTATTATAAATTTTGCGATTTTTCTCTCCTTTTGAACTTGAATATGCTGAACGAAAAAAAATAGGTTTTTTTTGCAATTTTCTAAGCTAATTACTAATTAAATTAATGTGTCAGTTATATTAGAAAAGGTGAAATTGAAAAATGTAAAATTTGCAAACATGCTTGGAAAAATGGACATAGAATAAATATAGTTTAAAAAAACTAAAAAACACGCTTTTAAAGCACATCAAACTAAAAAAGTGAAAAATAATTATTAATATAAACTGAAAACAATAATGAACGAAAAATACTAGTATTATTGTGAAAAAAAGCGTGGGTTGCTCGATATACGAAAAATATGGCACAAAGCGCCCCACGCTTTTTTTCACAATAATACTAGTATTTTTCGTTCATTATTGTTTTCAGTTTATATTAATAATTATTTTTCACTTTTTTAGTTTGATGTGCTTTAAAAGCGTGTTTTTTAGTTTTTTTAAACTATATTTATTTTTCACTTTTTAGTTTGATGTGCTATGAAAGCGTGTTTTGTAGTTTTTTTTAAACTATATTTATATTGCTTATTGATGCTGATATTATAATAATATTACGATCCAACAGATACTTCTGAAAAAAAAAATTTTTTTTCAGCCATAGACGGGATTTGAACTCACGCCCGAGGAGTCCGTCGTTTCGCGTCGACTAAGACTTGCGCCTTAGCCCGCTCGGCCAACGAACGAACTGAGAATCACGGAATGTACTAACAGTAATAAGCCACTTGCTCTCACGCAGAGGATACGTGAGGAAATTAATTATTTAATTCTGGCAATCCTGATCAGGATAATGATATAAACATCAAATTATTGTATTGTTACCGGTTCTTCGTAAGTGTACAAAGTTTCAATTAAGTCTGTCCGTTTAAAGTGGGTCAAAATCGAGTCCAAAGAGTCGGTTACAAACAAACAAACAAACATACAGGTGAAGCTAATAAAAGCGTGTTAATAAATATAGTTTAAAAAAACTAAAAAACACGCTTTTTAAAGCACATCAAACTAAAAAGTGAAAAATAATTATTAATATAAACTGAAAATAATAATGAACGAAAAATACTAGTATTATTGTGAAAAAAGCGTGGGGTGCTTTGTGCAATATTTTTCGTATATCGAGCACCCCACGCTTTTTTCACAATAATACTAGTATTTTTCGTTCATTATTATTTTCAGTTTATATTAATAATTATTTTTCACTTTTTAGTTTGATGTGCTTTAAAAGCGTGTTTTTTAGTTTTTTTTAAACTATATTTATTTTTTACTTTTTAGTTTGATGTGCTATGAAAGCGTGTTTTTTAGTTGTTTTAAACTATATTTATATTGCTTATTGATGCTGATATTATAACATATTACGATCCAACAGATATTTCTGAAAAAAAAAAAAATTTTTATTTCAGCCGTGAGGTTCGAACTCACGCCGGAGGAGTCTGTCGTTTCGCGTCGACTGCCTTAACCCACTCGACCACCGGGCTAATTAACAATTATGGAATCTACTGACATATTAAGCCTTTGCTTTCACGCAGGGATACGTGAGGAAAGGATTGGCGATCCTGAACAGGATAATGATATAAACTTATCAAATTATTGTATTGTTACCGGTTCTTAATAAGTGTACAAAGTTTCAATTAAATCTGTCCGTTTAAAGTGGGTTAAAATCGAGTCCAAAGAGTCGGTTACAAACAAACAAGCAAACAAACAAACAAGCAAACATACAAGTGAAGCTAATAAAAGCGTGTTAAAAAACGGGGGATTCGGCAAAAATTTTAATGAAAGAAACGGACAGCAAAAAAATTAAGGAATTGGCAATAATATTATTGAATGAAGAAAAATGTTTATCCCATTGCTCTGTAGATTTTGGTACAACGTGGTTATCGATGTTAAAAGAAGAATTATTGATCAAAATTAAAATTGTATAATTTTTAAGTATCAACAGTTCTATGTAAATATTTATGGATATTACATAAATAATATATGTGTCAAGTTTCACATTTGACATATTCTAAAAAAAAGATAAATAACTTTGAAAAAGGAAACAGATTCGTTTTCCGAAACGTTAGGGAATTATATTATTTTTGTGTTTCATATTAGTTGTCAAAAAAAACACCCACATTTTTCCAGTAATATACTTGGTAACTAACTATATTTGTTTGATAACGAAGAATTATTCGTGTGGTAGTAAATCCCAAAAACAAAAAGGAAACTTTAGAGAATGTCACAAATAACGTTTAGACAATATTTTTGTTTATTCACGAAACTGAAAATAAAAAAAATTGAGAAATAAACCTCTTTTCATTTCCAATACGAATATCTCATGTGATTTCGACGATGAGTTAGTTTTTATATTATTATGGTTATATAAGAATATATAAAATACAAATTCACAGTACAATGTAAAGTTCCTGCAGACGGCACTGAAATGACTCGCTGATATCTCCTCTATTTATAAATTATGTTTTTGTCATTTCATAAATGCATAGGTCATCTTCTGATCTTAGTTTTTTAATCTTCCCAAGATTATTCTCTAACTATTCTGCAAATTTTCTTTTCCTATTTTCGCGAAATCTGTCCTGTAATATTCATGTTTAGTCGGAATATTAACTTGGTATAAATTAGTAACAATATTAAGTTGATCTAGTCAAATATCACTAAATACACTAATCACAATCTGTACACAAAGTAAACTTAGGAGTGGAGGTTGTCGCATGCAACATGCGATGTTTTTCATCAAATATCAGCTAAAACTGCCACCTATATTCCGTTTTGTTTAAATATAATTAATTAATTTACAAAAGTGGTAGATATATTAGACACGTTTGGATAAAGTCTCAAGTTATTTATTAGGTATTTCTTTTTTTTTTTTTTTTAATGTGATCGTAAAAGTTATATGGAACTTATTAAATGACTTTATTTATGGATTTTCTTAAAAAAAAAAATGGTTTAAATCGAATAAATGAATATCTTATTGACTCTGTTAAGTAAGACACTCTGTATGTATTTATAATGCAATAAAAGAACAGCGAATAAATGAAGATTTCTAATAATTTCATAACGATGCCTATCGGCCTGATTGCACTGAGAATGCCTTATGCCAAAGATTATATATAGTATAATCTTTGGCATTCTTATGTCAAAGATTATATATAGTATATATAATCTTTGCTTATGCCGACTATTTTCACCCTGTGGGCAAAATTTATTGGGTTCCGGATTTTCCCCTTACTATTAGGGAAATAGCTATGCGTGTACTAAATCCAAATCTCAACTGACTAGACTCCTATTTTCTTACTCCTAGGAAAAAATTAGCATATTACAAATTTTTCCCGTTTTGCTTTAGGACTAATATCTATAAGTGTGCCAAATCTCTACCCTCAAGCTCTATTGGTAGTGGATACGGGGTTGCTACTCCTATTCGTCACCATCGAGAAAAAATCTGTACCAGCGTGCATGAACCACATTTATTTCTCATATTACAGCATTTGCGAAAGGAATTTCAATTTGATGGCATAAATCGCCTTTCAGTCTTTCAGGAAAGAAATGTGGTCGAATCAAATAATTGCCAATGTCAATAATCCCAACCCAAACATACCGAGAAAACCTGTGCTGGAACCTTGTTTCTACTATGACAAGCGGGTTTCTTGGGCCAGTTGTGAAGTTCTGATAATTGAAGATCTTCCTGCCCCTTAGATTTAGCAAAAGTGTTAGTTCTCTGGAACAATCTGGACAGAGCTCTGCATACAGACATCTTGCTTCTAGGGTATTACCATTGGTTAAACCCTACATGAAAATAGCTATTTCAGGTTTCTATCCTTATTTTTGGGGCGAGTGTAGATCCATCTTAACATACTCGTATTTCGATACGAAAAATTACGAACGGTAGTCCCAGTCAGTAATTTTGTTGGTAATCCAACTGAAAGTCGCTGACCTCGGCCATTACTACCTGTTTTTAGGTGGTAATGCCTCGTCTTGTCTTCTAGCGGCTTGCATATCAACGTATATGCAGAAGCTATGCAATCTTAGGCTGGGATTGTGTAGGTGATATACCATCCTTCGGAGGCAAAGTAAAGCGGTCGGGCCTTGTCTATTAAATATTATGCAAGTAAAAAATCCCTACTATTCGATAGGGAAGAGAGAGGTTCGGCAAAATTACCAGATTAAGGCTAGCTCGTCTCCTGACATCGGTGATTGGCTCTGGTAACGAAATAGACCGACGTTAAATAAATGAATAAGAAATCCTTATTACAGACCTTCCGAGAAAAAAATCCGTCGGGTTCTTGATGTTTCCTTAACTACCTGAGAAATATGTATCTATGAATGTGTTAAATCCCAACTGTTTGGCTCGTGGAAATTAATTTAGAATCCTCACACTTAAGCCAAAATATGTTGGATTTTGAATTTCTCTTTGCTGTGATGAGGGCAAAATCTGGAACTGTGTCAAATATTAACTTTGTAACTAGGTTGGTGAAAGTATATTAGAATTTCCAGACATCCGGACGCATATACTAATTTTCTACCCTCTGAGCAAAGAAGAGAACAAATACCCTATAACTTAATTAAAGAGTTGCTGAATAATAGATTTCGTTAGAATCGGTTCGGCCCTTTTCGAGTTCTGCAAGGACAACGATACAAACAAATCACAAACAAATATAATAAATGTCAAATTGACAATTTATTTTCTTTAAATTCTGTTAAAAATACGACGTCACAAATATTGACAGTCAGCAACTCTCGAATGCGATTATTCTAACTAGTTGTTTTACTACATACGAGTATATTATATATGCACCTTTTTATTTACCGTAACCGATTTAAACAGCGCAATAAATACATGTGGTAACAAAGGAAACCAAATAAAATATTAACATACGTTTGGAGTAACTCGATGTTATCTTCTTGACAAATAATAGAGGCAAATAAATAGTACCCAATTCCATTATAAAAATCGTGTCAAAAAAGTCCTTGATTTTGTTCACACATTTTGTTCATTATTTTGTTAGACAATGGATAAGACAAATGTGAACAGGAAAGCACTGTAAGATTTCAAGGTTTTAGATGAAATTAAAATGTAGGAAATGGCCCATGTGTTATACGACCCATAAAAATGTTAAATATTACTCTTTTTATTTATGTTCGCTGTTCTGCGTCGCTAAAAATAAAAAAATGGCCTAATTTAAATTTTAAAATTGTTTAGGGAACAAAAAGATCTGAATATTCATTAGCTAATGCATTTTTAGAATTTTATTCAAAATGTTTAAACAGAATCTGTAAGAATTAATCGTTATATACTGCGCTAACAAGTTGTATAGTATTTGTGATGAAAATGATATAGCTTGGTAGTTTATATTGACGGACGGTTAGCTGGTTCATAATTTGGACTGTCCCATGCAGTATTTTTTGAAATCTTCCTAAGACCTTGATATCGTTGAAATCTGAATCGATTCCTTAGATATCCTAAATATCTGTAAAATCATATAAAAAATTCATGAAATCTATGTTGAAATCGTCTAATGATGAACCTCGTTTATCTCCGCAGTTTGTTGTAACTTCCACTGTAAACTTGAAAATGCATATTATGATAAGATGACTTTTTGCCTTTGTGATTAGAGTTAATTCCATATTTACCCTTGAAAATATTATAATAGATCTGTCCACAAAATTTTTGTTTCAATTGAAAGTGATTATTTATCGGTATTAAAATGCACTGTAACAATAAAACCAACAACAAATTATGTTAATTTGTTCACAAACTTGTCCCAGCGCAGCGACTCTGAGAACGTTCCTCGGGTAGAGGCTAGCAGCGTGACGTCACATGCTCGCTGCTCATAGCCTATTGCTACTGGGCCCATAATAAATAACTGATGCTGTGGTAGTATAATAAAAATAATTAACTGCTGCTGGTTATGTCTCATAGTAAGCGAGCAACGATACGCGCAGTACACATATTTCCCTGTGTGGATAAGTGTATTAAAAGAAACATGTTAGCAAGAAAATAGTGTTTTGTTCCTGCATGCATAAACACAAGTAATCTAAAATATTTGTAATCCTACCAAAGCATAATAAAAAAGTCCATATGTATTGTAGACAACAAGATGTTTCAGAAATATGCCAAACTTCCACATCGAGCAAAATAAGCAAAAGAACTCTTGTGAACATGTGTCCAAAAATTAACCGTTTCTAAGAAGGTGTGTAAAATATCGCCAAAAATATTTTTTTGTTTTTTCAGAAACAATTGAAGTTAAATACTACAATAATAATGACATTTAGAAATAGATGCTTTTTTATCGCATTGGGCATGGTATACCTTGGATATTTTTTATTCTTATTTTCACATACGATTTTTTTTATGCATGAAGTTGAAGTTTCTTTATTTTTCTCGAAAACGTTGCATTATTATAAAAAATACAAAAAAACTTTTTTAAGTAGTACGTTTTGCTCTTTAAGAATTATACCTGTATTACCAAAATATCCTTTTTTTTTTCATCTTTTCAATCAAAAGAACATTACGCCGCCATTATTTGTGCCCTGGTACTTGCAAGAACATCTGAAAAGTATACAGTTGCATACATAGCCTTCAATGAGTTAGGTTTGCATACCAAGTTTTGTAATTTTTTCTCCAATAGTTTCCGAGAAGACAAAAAAAACTTCTGGGAATACTTTACACATCTTGTGTCTTGGAAACGGTTCATTTTTGGACACGTGATCATAAGAACTTTTTTGTTTGTTTTGTTCCACCGTGGAAATTTGGCATACTGTTTCTGAAACGCTCTGTATACAACACACACACAACACTGTAAAGCGTATGAAATAAGTAGGCACCTACTCGTTATACATATTTATTTGTTGTTGATTTTTTGTTGACCGTTGCAACATACGATTTATATTGTTTTAAACACCATCAAATAACACATTGTAAAATTGATAAATAAATACTTATTTTTACATCACTGGATTGTGATTAATTAGAATCGCCATCTGATGCCAGAAAATAAGACACCATGATAACAATATCGTCTACATTTGGCAAATTGCGTGAATCGCCTTTCTGAAAATCTACCATTTCTTTATTATGCAACAAATAAACATTAACTCTTTTAAACCACAATATTCTAAATAACGGTTCGGCGGGCGCTAAAACTATAATGTACCTCTCGCCAGCCGCTGAGCTCCGAGCATGTGACGTCAGCAAGCGTTTGTAAGATTCAAATAAAGCAAGCAGTCTGCGGCTGCTGTTATATGTATGTAATTATGATTGTTGCATTTTCGTAATAAATCTCAGATATTGTTAACAGTGGCTCTAATGTACCATTTTGACTAATATTGTCGTATATAATTTTTTTTTGTGGACATGACTATTATCTTATATTTGAAACCTATACAACCTACTTATAATAGTATACCTAGTATTTTGCATATTTTTCTCCTGCTTATTTCCACAAGAAAGACATTCGTAAGCTTGAAAAAAATGCTTAGAGTTTTCTGATTTAAGCAATCGAGCAATGCGGAAAAATTACTTTTTGCTGTCATTGTCTTTTGTCTCATGAATCGCATTTGCGACAATCCACATTCCCTGCTTTTGAATAAATTATTATGTGTTTTGGAAAGATAAAAATACCCTCATAAAAACAGGGAATAAACAGCCTATAACGTATATCATATTTTTTTATGGAGTGTACATGAATACAACTGAATTTTAATCAGTTAGCTAATTTTGTAGGTAACCTTAAGGGTTGTTGAATATTGTTACATTTCGTATCATATGTGTTATCACAAAATTAATTAATCTTCCTAGTCAAGTGAGCCAAAGTGAGATAATTTATTTGAATAGGGCACCTTTAGCTAGAAGTCTATGAATAGCGGCCATTATCATCGCTTTAGCTATTACAGGGTGGGCCTCGAATTGCGCAACAGGAAATTGTTTTGACATAATTTATTATGCGCGTCTCACTGTTGAAATGTTCAAAAACTAAGTTAGCATATTAAAATTAGGTTGTCCAGTAGTAGTTGTGTAAAATTTATGTGTAGTGCATTTTCCTGAAGACAGTTTTGATTCTCTGCCAAAACAAAATATGATTTAAATGCCTGTCAAGCTTTGTTTTATCTACTTTGTCAGTATTATGACAACACTTTTATACATTCATTAACACTCATCATGTTTACATACAAGATGTTCATAAAAAATTTGAAATAAATTGATCATGTTTTTTTAAGTCATTCAGTTAAGTTTTTTAAAATATCTGGAGTATCCACGTACCACTTAGGTTTCATTGTGGCAGATTGCCGATTATAGACAATATGGAGAAAAGAGAGAGGCTACTTACTGACAGTTAGGTTGCAGCACTTTAAAAGTACCCCTAACTGTGCAGCCCTTTCTAAAAATTCTTGTTACCGAGAAAATAGGAAAATTCTAATTTTTTTTTTTACCTTGCATGTAAAATCGCTATATAACAGAAAACAATTTTTTTTTTTTAGTTTAAATTACTTATTCTACTTTCAACTGTGAATTTTTTATAAATGTCTGTAAAATAACGTATTATTGAACTAGATAGTAAGAGCTATGAACTAGATAGTAAGAGCTAAAGCTGAACCACAAAACTGATGTAAAAATAATAAAAAAAAATAAACTGAGCAGTGAAGCTTTAAATGCTGTCTCGGTTGTTAGATTTTCTCCCAACAGTTATTGTCGCTTAAAGCTGTGTTAGCACGCTGTCGTCGCCAAGATTACCTACCAGCATAAACTTTAAATCGCTGTTAATTTTTTTTTATTGATGAAAACGAAAAACTAAAATAAATACCAAAATACCAAATGGATAACTTGAAAATGTTAAAATAATTATTTTTTTATAGGTAATTAGGAAGTTTGATCGTTTTTTTTACCTGGACATTTTCATTTAAAATTCCTGGATAATACTAAGGACATTTTTCCGAAATCTAGGTATTTTCAATAGTACCCATCTGGCATCATTGGTACTCGGCATTGAGTCAAAATTACGATAAGAAAATGTTCTGATTTTATTAAAAATGTGTTATTTGTTTATATTAATCGTTAATTGGTACTAAAATGTATTTGTTATATAAACATGATTTCTGATATATGACTGATAATTCAGTTGACTTACAAATAAAAAAAAACAAAACATTTTGGGTTATAATTACACGCCAGAATTAATATGTATTACAGGTCAGAGAGATAATTTTTAAACTTAATATTTCGATTAAATACATGGAGGAATAAATATTTTCAATTAAATAATTTTTTAGACCCGGGTTCAAATAAATTTTCATTTATAACAAAAATAAATATTTATTTAAAGTCTGCGTTTGAAAACCTTTGCTCTTAAAAATATGAGACGTAAAAAATTTAAAACATGGTTTTGTTTATAATAAATAACCTTTATTGTAAGTTATTGACTCGATGTGTTTATAAACGGAGCAATAAAAGTGTCATTCTGATATTTGACTGACTTGAAAATTATTTTAAGCGTTAAAATTGTTTGCTTTGAAAACAAATAATAATAAAAATCCTGTTTTAGACATTTATGGTCAAACTTTCAGGGAATGTACAGCTACGTCTACTTTAAATGACCGAAGGACGTTGGTATCCATGTCTGCTTTCGGTGACCGAGTAAGCTTACTATACATACCATAGACAGAACATCTGCACGTGACGTCACGTTTTCAAGGTCGTTGTCAGGAGGATAAACAAATAACAAATCATAACCTCACGTCAATTTCTTATAATATAAGAATACCATTGTACTTATTTAATGACTTTCAGTTTATATCTTTTCTTGCATTTTTAATTAAAATACACCAAGTCAAGTTTTTGTACGGTGGTAGGTTGTGGAAGTAACGTAGCAAGAGATAGTGTCAGTTTTCATAGAATTCCATCATTCTTTGATAATCATAAACAATATAATTAATTAGCGTGTGATAATAATCGCCATATGTGATCAAAACCAAATTTTCTTACACAACAAACACAGGAATACGTTCACAATAAAGTATTACAACCAGTCACCAAACTATAGTAAGTGACTAAATAACGTTTGAGGTTATGGCCCCTGCGTTGTTTTACCTCCAAGCAAGTTAGCCACGCCAATAAGGTCATGTGATCTATTGAAATAGATTAGCTCAAAGAGTAAGACTAGACTCACAGTGAAGGCGTGTACGTGCAAACTGTTGTTCGCACGAATATGCACGTCTACACACGATCAATCTCAATTGCTGGCTTTAGATATATCCTCGCACAGTAGCTGCATACTGATTCAGTCTGAATTTATGAATATTATACATTTTTATTCAAGCTGCAACACGCCAGAGAACATCTAAAAGAATTAAAATTAGTATACAATGCACATAGAACATCAGAATTAAATATACACACGCACATGTCTTAAGACAGGAACGTACGTTCATGTACGCCAGTGTGTAGACAAAATTTCAGTTAAAACATGTCTTGTTGCTGCTTGAATAGATATCTGTGTGTAGGTAAATGGATATCACCTACATGAATGTGCGTTCATGTCTTAAAACATGTATGTGTGTCTGTAGGTACCTATACTTTGTTGTTTGGATTATTGCGCATACGTCACAATTACAAACTGTATGAAGTAAATAAATTGAAGGTCAACTTTACTTTTGAGCAATGGCGTGTACTGAAGAACAACATTTTTTATATTCCAACACAGAGATAGGACATAACCTAAATTTCACCGGCCTTCACTAAGTACTTACCTGTATATACGGTGTGGTTTATAGGTTCTCTGTACATGGTACAGAATAAATCGGCATCGGAGGTTTCAGCTGTAGTTTATTAAAATTATGCGAAAATAAGTTAGCGTCAGATGTTAATCTTCTGCGTTATAGTTGGGCAAATAGATACAGAGCATTCATAAATGATCGTAATCCACGTGACCAATTTAACAGCATCGTCGAGGCGTCCCGTCAGCAAAAGATGGTTAAAAACTATTTCTTAGACACATACGTATGTGCAAAAAATCCTCATCGGGTACTGCCATAATATGAAAGACACAAAATCATAAGTTAAATGTTTTCAATTGATCACGTGGCTCACGATCATTTATGAAGGCTCTGCGTTAGATTTGTTTACTAACTTCTGGATGGGACAAAAAACATTAGACTTCGTCCGCACGTTTCAAAATTGTTCGGCTGTTCTAGCCGCGTTACCTATCTTGCTGACCTAATTGTCCGAGGAGGGCAAAAACACGACACTTAGACGCACCAGCTCAACTGTTTGTGGCAGTTAATTAAGTAAATGTCAACAAATCCTGTATGTCTGTTCTCAACTAAACAAAAATAAATTCCACTAGGCCCATTAGGGATAGTTGTTTCATGTGTTGTCTATTACCTCCCTCGTTACCTTCAGTTTTAGTAAATTTTAGCTAACACCTCTTCCATAAAATTAAATAAATCCCTTCAAAAGCAACTGGACATTCCATTTAAAATCAGAATGCAGACTAGTCTTCTTTTGTTCTGAAATTAACGGGAATACATGCTGCATTTTTGTTTGCAATTGCGTAAATTAATTGATGTTTCAATTTATATTTTCATTCACAGAACAAGACGTCATCATTGTTATATAAATTTCATAAAACTACTCTTACATATTAACTTTGCAGTTCTTTGTCTAATTTCAGGAGAATTAAGTATTTCAAAAAACGAAAATGACCTAAATTTTTCAGATGGTTTCATCGTTTTAGTCTCGAAATATTTGCTGTTGATTAAATTTGTCATTAATAATTTTTTTAATGTAGTAGCGTTGAGATGAAAATAACTTTTATGTTAAATGTCAAAGTCTTAATAAATACACGGTTCTTTTGATCTCAGTTTTTAGTAACAAAAAGGCTGATTTAATATTTTAAAACATTATTTAAGTTGCCATATTATCAAACGATGAAAAAAACGACGAAACAGATGTTGATTTCAAGGATATTACAAAATCGACAAAGCAGAAACAAACAAACCTACTTGGACGCTCTTCGCCACAGCTGAACTGTGCTAAGATTGCTGAAAAGAGATTTATCATTATCATCGTTGGGAAATAAAAACTGTATTAAATAGATCTATAATTGGTTTTAAAAACTCAGTCGTCAACTGAATTAAAGACTTTTTGAACATAATAATTATTATTAACGCCTTTATAATATCAATGTTTTTTAACTTTTGCTAATGTACTTTTACTGCATGTAAAACATTTGTTTAAACGTAAACAGTTTCTAAATAAAACCGTTCTGCGCATCACAGGATAATATATTTTCCAGTCCATTAAATTTACATGATTCGTATCCTAAATTTTCTGGGACCGACAAATGTCTAGAAATTATAAATAAATGTTATTTATGTAAGATAGTAAAATGTTATCATAAAAGTAATTTTGTATTACTGGTTTCCTCGCAATTCTTATATCCGTATTTGCAAAATAGCAAAACTCAAGATGACATGCCTGTGGCATCGAGAAAAATGTGTTATGGCCCATGTCTCGTTTTATAAGTTGTTTCAAAATCTCACGGTCGTAATTTTGTTTATTACTGACATTAACCTTTAAAAATTATAATCTCGTGTAAAATTTAAAATTCAATTAAATGAAGTATGTACATATACAGCAAAGAATGTTTTGAAATTTATGTAATCTTAAAATTTTGAATAATTGATGCTATTTTTCTCTTGACCTATTTGTTTTAATGTAATCATATCTGAGGTTCATTCATAGTGAAATACAGAGTGTATTACGCACTAGAGTGGGCCGAAAAAAACACTATTTTTTTTTCTATCGCTATACCTCACAAAAGTTGCATATTGCCTAGCTAAGCAAAATGGAAAAAAAAAATTCAAATAAAAAAATATCTTCCGTTCGCGCATGGCGCTCAAAGTTTTAAAAAATTTCGAAATTTCGTTTTTTTTAATTATTTTTTTTATAATTGCTAAACTCAATACTAACTAAGCGCTATAGGTCCTAATGTGAAGTTTGGGGTATAGGGAATACGAAAAAAAAATTAAAACCCTTAAATTGAAAATATTTAGTGTTTGCGCAAAATGCTCAAAAAACTGGATTTTTTTCTAAAAACGACTGTATTTCGTAGCTTATCTATTTTATGTTCAGTCTATATAAATGAAAACATATTTTTATTTTCAACTTCTTTATTCAATAAATCATTAATCAATCACTTTAAAGTTTGATTTTTGGGAAAATTCGGGCATAATACTTCGTGACAGGAGGGTAGTTCGTATTAATCCGTCTCTTGCGTCAGCGCCACACACTTTTTTGAGATACTTCAGTCACAAGTTTGACACACCGTTCAAACCGCCTGGGTATGACAAGAGAAACTTTGGAAATCTGGTTGCGGGTCGGTCTTTATCATTTTTATGATGTCCTTATCCTTGATTTTCCTTAGTAGTTGAGGAGGAGAGATTTTCAAACTATCCCACCAAATCATATCGACGTAGTCTGTTGCTTCAAAGTTTAGTTTTGGCGTGGTGAAATTTCGAATGGTCTTTCCCTTCTAAAGTGATCCAGCTTTCAGTAGTCTGCGTACTCCCAGTTCTCTGATAATTCTTCTTTCATCCACTGTCATTGCAAGAATCAAATTTTCGGGATGAGCAAAGAAAGCGTTTCGCTCCATTACTGGCTTGATAACTTGCAATAAATTTTGATTTATGTACCGTGATGTTCTGATAGCTTCAAAAAGTATCTTTGGACCATCTGTGAAACGTTTGCTGGTTTTGATTTTGAACCACAGAGGCATGTAACAAATTTGATTCTTGCAATGACAGTGGATGAAAGAAGAACTATCAGAGAACTGGGACTACGCAGACTACTGAAAGCTTGATCACATTACAAGGGAAATACCATTCGAAATTTCACCACGCCAAAACTAAACTTTGAAGCAACATACTACGTCGATATAATTTGGTGGGATAGTTTGAAAATCTTTCCTCCTCCACTACTAAGAAAAATCGCGGATGAGGACATATAAAAATGATAATGACAGACACATCACCGCAACAAGATTTCCAAAGTTTCTCTTGTCATACCCAGGCGGTTTAAACGGTGTGTCAAACTTGTGACTGAAGTATCTCAAAAAGTGTGTGGCGCTGACGCAAGAGACGGATTAATACGAACTACCCTCCTTTCACGAAGTATTATGCCCGAATTTTCCCAAAAATCAAACTTTAAAGTGATTGATTAATGATTTATTGAATATAGAAGTTGAAAATAAAAATATGTTTATCATTTATATAGACTGAACATAAAATAGATAAGCTACGAAATACAGTCGTTTTTAGAAAAAATCCAGTTTTTTGAGCATTTTGCGCAAACACTAAATATTTTCAATTTAAGGGTTTTAATTTTTTTTTCGTATTCCCTATACCCCAAACTTCACATTAGGACCTATAGCGCTTAGTTAGTATTGAGTTTAGCAATTATAAAAAAAATAATTAAAAAAAACGAAATTTCGAAATTTTTTAAAACTTTGAGCGCCATGCGCGAACGGAAGATATTTTTTTTATTTGAATTTTTTTTTTCATTTTGCTTAGCTAGGCAATATGCAACTTTTGTGAGGTATAGCGATAGAAAAAAAAAAAATAAAGTGTTTTTTCGGCCCACTCTATTACGCACGTTTCAAATAGCACGAGTTGAATTTGTTATGAAATACTTAATAACTTGACTTAAAAGCAAGCCATCATGAATCGATTTGACGCAAATATCATTTTGAGTATTAAAAAGCAGATTTAGTTTTGAGGGGGGGGTAGAAACACACTGTTCCCCTTTCTCCCAGCTACCCTGTGGAAAACTGGCTGATTAGATCTCCGTTATCGAATAAGATATCGTATTGTGTTTTTCTCTATGTTCATGAATTTTTTTTATTTCGATTTTTAGGTGTTCGTACATCTATCGTTTCTTATTCTCATTAATTTCGTAAAATTTATTGCTAAAAACGTTTTGCCTGGTGTGCAGATATCTATAAATTTGAATAAGAATGAAATAAAAAATTATTAACAGACAATAAATACGTCAAATATGTACATGTTTAAAATTTTCGTTTATTTAGACTGCATGTGTGTAGCTTTCTACTAATGCTTTTTTTGTGGGAGTGGAACTATCTCTTTTCTTTACGTTGATAGATAAAGTAGTCTGTCCTTTTCAATAAATAACAATAAATAACCAAACGCCTACGTGTTTATGTAAATTTTAATTCACAGCAGGACATCTTTGATCTATGCTAGTTTTTGTGCACAATATTTTTCTATCCCTTTCCAGCTAGCAACAGCAAATATAACAGTTCTCTTTTTAATGAGTTGCTGTGATGTGTATTTATTGTAAATACATATATAAGTATACAATATGTAGTTAACGTTATTCTTTCCGATTTTAGCGAATTTAATTGGTAAATATATACCGAATGGCCAAAATACCACATACATATTTTGGTTATTCGCATAACATAGACACAGTAACATAGATTTCTCACATTTCTTTTTATAAGTAATATTTGTTTTGGCAGACAGTCCTCAAAATTTTTTGAAAGGGACTCGGCTTTCGAGCATCCGGATTCCGGGTACTATATTCCGTGTGCCCTAACAACAGATATTGAGTTATAGTTTGTTTCTTCTTGAAAAAAAAGTAATGAAATCATTAATAACACCCATTGAATATTAAAATTAAACTTCTTTCATTATATTGTTTACAGGGGTGAAAAAAATTTTAACCTTTCAGATTATACAGCTTTATTAAATTAAACCATTACTAACGTAAAATAAATTAGAATAATGTCTTAATATTATTTCTAAAAAAAGAACACAATATATGTATATATATAAAAAAAACATATCCACACATATGTAATTATAAAGAGAAACCCTTCAACCATACACAGTCGACATCCAACCAGTCCCCTGTAAAAGACATGCACAACAGATATTTATCAATACGACTTTATCAGTTAAATAATTTTCTATTTTGCGCTTTTTTTTCTCTTTTTTTTTTAGTATTTTACTATACAGAGTGTTTCCTAAGTGATGTCGAAAAGCTTATTTGACAGTTTATCTCACAGTTTAGAATTTTTGTTTCCGAGAAAAAAACTAGGGTTTATACAAAAACCGACTTTAGAAAAAAAAACTATTTTCGCTTTGCAGTATTCCAAAAAAAACTGGTTAAACCGGTTTTTGAATTTTTACAAAAAACAAAACAAAATGTAATTAAAACAGTAAAAAACTTTTTTATAGTTAACATTTTTCAGTTTATGTGATATTATTTATGGAACTACAAACAATATAAAAAATAAAATGCACTATCTATACATAACCAAATATCTAATAATAAAAAAAAATAAAATCTGTACAAATTCGTACAATTTTTCAGTTCATATAGTATTTATTCACGAGTACAAGGAAAAATATAGTGTGACCTCACCCCCAATAAAGCTAAAATAAAAATATCTTTTTTGTTTTTTGTCATACGTTTACCGATAAAACTAGTTTACATATTAACACTTTAAAATGAAATAAAATTCGCTTTATCATGTATAAATTTTTCTTTTTCTGTTGTTTGGGAATGTTTCAATAAGTGTTTTCGTTATAATAAATATGATGTCCGTCATTGGGAACCAAATACCTCCGTACGAGCTCTAAGCATGATAGAATGAGTGTGGATTTTTATGTCGAACATTCGCCTGACTCATGAAGATTAGTTTTACAGTAAACATTAACTACAATTTGTGCCTGAGGCAATTTCAGTCAAAATGTTTTTAGTTAAATAATTGAATAATTTTTACATATTAATTCTAGCGTCTAAAACTGGTTTTCGAATTTGACAAGTTTATCAAAAAAAGGCGGTTTTTAAAAACACTAGAAAAAACAGGTGCCTTGTCTCAAGATAGTCCAAACTAATATGTGGCAAATTTTAAGGTTGTCTCTGTTTGTAATTTTGCAAGCATGCTTAAGGTATTTTTATTTTATTCTGTTAGTGACTTTAGTCTGACCGATATACTAGTATACTTATACGTTGTAAATATTTGAGGAACTGTTTGAAACACCGTTACACTGTGAATTTTCATTTCAGTCCTAATAATTCTTCATTTATCATGTTTTATATTCATATACTGACTTGTGTATATATGTATGTACATTTCATCTGTTTATTTATTATTTTATATGAAATTCCCAATGGCATGCCTGTTTCAACCTTAAAATTACACAAATATACAGTGGAACTTTTATAACTCGTACTTCTATATCGCGAAATTCTCTGTAATCCGAATATTTTTCTGTGCCCTTGACATATTTATACTTCATTTTAGAAATATTTTCTTTAATTCAAATTTCTCGGTCTCGGGGGGGATTTATAAGATTCGAGTTGGAGAAATTCGACTGTAAATTTTTTCCTATCACAACCAAGCTACGTGTTGCATTATTAAAGCGCGTTTTTTACTCTTCCTCAATAAGAAACAGAGTATAGTAATTGTGTTTTAATTCGGGCGATCGGCACTCAATAACTGAATACGAACGTAAAATTCCTCGTATCTGCGCAAGTTGACACTCCAGATCTTCACAAACCTAGTATTTTTGAAGCTAAACATTTCTAGTATACCATCTAGTGGTTCAAAGTATTCGTGAATTCATAGTAATAATAATAATATATATATATTTGCAGAAATTTCAATGGTTACATGATACTTAATAATACAATAGTGTGCAATAAATAAATAGTATACAAATTGCCGAATCATTAGGCGTAAGAAAAAAATGGGGTACAAGTTCTTTATTAAAACACGGTTACTTATATACTTGTTTTTTTTTAATACAAAATTACTTATATATATAGTCACTTATTTTAAAAAATAAATTATAAGAATCAATTTATTTTTCATTCCTACCCGCTGTTTTGCAGTGAACGTGACCCTGAAAAAAAATTTCGTTATTTGCATAAATTTTAATTTATCATTGGCATTAACTAGTATTAGGTATTTGTTTACTTAAAAATTTCTAATAAACAAAAATGATATTAGTACACAAAACACAATGGACGGGATAAGATGTGAAAAGTCTCATTTATCACATATAATTGGATGGACAAGCAGTGCTAGTGTAAAAAGCTAATATTGTGGAAAGTTATCAAGTTATTGCACATTTTTTTGTGAAAATCTTGCAAATGCAAAGATTATGTGATTCAGGATTCAGGAGATTTTAAATGTATTTAAATATTTTTATATATCTACCTAATGAATATCTTAAATATTCTTAATGACTTGAATAAAAATACACTTCAGTAAATTTATATGCATTTAAATATATGTATTTTAAATAAATTAAATAACTTCATATATAATTTAATAGGTGTTTTTAATCCTACGTGTACAAATTGCTGGTTGCATATCCCTCTTAATATGCAGTGGTTTATCACATTTTGTGCTGGGTGTTTGCTTGTGAAGGTGCTAGCTATTTGGGTAGAGCTGGGCCCATCACCTTCACCTCTACGATAAAGGACCGTACAGACGTTATTGGCAACATGTTCGTGAAAGTCGTATTTTAGTAAATATCAAACAGATTTTCAGCTTTTTATAAATGGAGGTATCTAGCATATAGCAAACTATTTTATTCTTATAATATTTCTAAACGAAAAAATTAAATAAAAATGATGGTAATAATTAACTGAATTTTTTTTATATTTGTTTTAATTAAAATCACACATTTTAATGACAACACAAATTATCAGTTAAACATTTATATTATTAGGTATAATTGTCAGAATAATAACAAAGTGTTACTACTCTTTTAAATGTCGTGGGTACCATATTAGGTATTTACGCGACGGCTTACGTGGGCGGTACCGCGTGGCACGCCCGGCAGGAGCGGCAGAGCCGGCAACATCAAACCGTGGAATACAATTCATGTGTCCTACGTGCGCGTTAACAGGCGGCGCTGGTAGAGCTGCCGGTTTTCGAGCGGCGCACGCGGTCAAATAATTTGATATTCGCCGCTAGTGCCTCCCGTACCGAGCGCAGTCTGGCTTGTAAACTCCGAATGTTTGGGTTATTCCACACGCTCTTAATTATTTTAGCAATATGACAAGTACCTTTAACGAACTGTTAATCAGTCAAGTGCAAAATTGCCGTATGCTTTGGGACATGAGGCATAAAAACTATCACATTCCGCTACTAGTGGACAGAGAATGGAATTGGGACAATTTTTTAGCTTTTGGTATAAACGGTGGAAATCGCCGTCTATTCCCCTTTCTAAATAGAACGTATCTGTTGGATGCCTTCTTGCCCTATGTCTTCTTCGCATTCGTAATATTTTGAGATAAACGCTTTCCCCCAGTAAAACATTCCATTCACGAATCGCACGGTAAACTGTGCCGGACTTCAAGTACACGTAAGACGCTACTGCCTCCTCTGCCGCTCCTACCTCCTCAGATGCGTCCGCCGCTTCTGCCGGAAGTGCCGCGTGGCGGCGCTCACAGCAGTTGCGTTATAAAGGACTATGACAAATCCCAACTTTATATTTTAGGACACCTCGTAAATATAACCCGATCCTAAGCTAAATATTTTAGTGATATTTCCGTCCTGTTTAAAAAAGTTTAGAAGAACGAGGACAGATGTAGTTCAGATTAGGATCAGATAACATTTATTAAAGTCCCCTTATGCTGAGGCCACACAGAGCTGTGTACGCGATGTTTGCTGATCGTACGTAAAATATCTTCCTTTATTTACAATGTAAGTGGCCACACATTGCTGCGTGTGCTATTTACGAAATGTCGCTATCTTAGCTACGTCGCGGAATGTTTGATTCTCGGTTACATCTCGAAGCGTCGCTGACGCGGCGCATGCCTGATAGACACACAGTGGATCTGCTCCATGCAGACTACAATAGTAGTGCCTTTTCACGCGATTTTACCGTTTAATATTATGACTTTCCTGGAGCAATTAACTGAAGAAATAAGGAAGTATCCATGTCTGTACAACAGAACTCTTGAAGAATATCGGAGTCAGGACATACGAGATAATATTTGGGAGAGGATTTTCAGAGATTTGGGAAACCCAGGCAGATTTGTTATTTAAAAACTGAATTCACCAAAGTCTCTCTTTTTATATTTGCCTCGTGTACTCACTTTCTTTTACGTTTACGAAATGGAAGTAACAACAAACTTTATCTTCAGTATCATCGCTTTTCCAGGGCAAACTATCCGCGAGCATCTTGAACGAAACTGATAAGTGATGATGAGTTTCGTACAAATCGTAGCTTCCTGTGCGACACTTGGTGTAGTGAACATAACGAACGTCGCGAACACAGTATACCTGACGTACATAACGCAGCGCTTTATGTGGCTTCGGTATTATTCATTCTTAGTCAAATCATAGCCTTCTTTAAGTCCCAGCCACGAACTAAATATGGCAACACCGCGCCGCATCGAAGGTGTAGACCTATTGAAACAGAGCACAGGCACAGCATCCACACATTATTTGCGGTTGCCGGTTAGTTTAATTTTATAATAAAATTGGCTTATTTGCACTGCTCTCTGCTTGGTCAATTAAATATTACAATATTTTATGTAAAATAATGCGTGATTCTACATAAAAACATGTGATATTCAATTGTTCGGCAAAACCAACGCGAAGGTGCAGAGTTACATAAGCTCTTAAATAATATATTATTGCTTACACTGTAATACATATAGTTATTGCATATTCATTTCAAATAAACAATAATAATAAATATCTTATACTATTAAATTGGCACGTGTATTTTTGCCCGGATAGGAAAGGTGGAAAGATGAACAGGTGAAGGATAAAGACGTTGGATTAGAGGGAGTGATCCAGGGTAATAATTTAATTTCACAAACATTTCCAAATGCTGAACAAATCATAAAAGACAAGACTCCACATTCTCCTTATTGAAGGTTGTCCCGATTATACTTTCTGCGCGATAATCTATTCTGGAAATACAATTCATCAATTAAAAGTATTCTACTACTATTTTGTTAGTCTCTGCAAATAAGGCCGACATAATATCATATAGTGTTTGTTATTATTTTCTTTATTTGGAGAAATATCCGTACTAGATGAAACATAATGTCTGCAACACATTGTATGTAGTGGGTGACTGATTATATAATATCATAAATGACATTATTATAGTATAAACTGAATGTATATTTTTTAATTTAGTTATTTGAATTACTTGATCTACAGTAATACTTAATTGTTTAGAATATAAAAGTGTTTCATCACTTTCAGTAAAATCTAAGGCTTTTTCTAAATACAACAAGGCCTGCTGCAATGCATTTTGAATACAATTTTGCACCTGTGAACACCTGTTAATTTTCATATCAAAATCTAAAATCCACTTTAACTCGTTAAAATATAATGCATTGCCCTTTACAAACACTTTTACGGTGAAGTCGTTATTAATTAATATTTGAATTTCGATTTTAACTACCTAACTTTCCCGAAAAATAACGTACAAAATGTTCGTAATTTCCAATGATATCTGACTTTCAAAATTTTGTATTAAAGTTTCATATTGCTGGATTTGGTTTCGGCGTCTACGAATATATTTAGGATCTTTTCGAACAATGGGCTTTTCCGTTACAAATATTTAGATAAATTTGGGAAAATAGATGGGATTGCATTCTCTTTCAATTTTGGTTTACAGGCAATAATTTTCGTCGGGTAACAGATACTTATTTGTCGATAACTTCACCAGAATCAAAATGCAACTCACATACTATAGAATGTTTTGATGGTGTCCATTCTTTCCTAGGGAGAGCTTTGAGCCATTTTTGTATTATTAACCCATCGTCCTTGGGGAATCCAAAAACACTTTTTACGCCTTCAGTTTTTACAGATGAATCGTAATTTAACTTACAACCGGGGATACAACACTGTTAGCATGTTTATTTACCTACTTTAGGTTATATGCGTACGAATGAAATAAAATATATAAACTTAGATTGTATTTTAAATTATCACTTCACAACACTATCTACATTTAATGCACTTTAATTTACAAGAGTCTAAAGCAATTATTACTTGTTAAAAACATTGATTTGAGGTATATAAAGAGACGCCTTAATTCATAAACACGTACACAAGCAGCCGTTATTCGGAACAACAGGTCTTCATGCGACGTTGCACGATTTCTTATTTCGTGGCTAGGACGTAAAGAAGGCTGTGGTCAAGCCATAAGGACTTGCATCTTGGGCATGGATGTTGGGTTCTATTGTTGACCGAAAAACTGAATTGTTTCTTTACTTCTGTGACCATCAATAGAAAGTTAACTGTTTTTGATCAATTTTTTGAGTGGAAAATACATATTTACTGGTATATCGGGAAAGTGACATTGGGGATGGATAAAGTCTCTATGCCACATTTCATTGACAACAGTATCTGATAACAATTAATAGTCTGCTTTGATAATAAGCGTCTGACAACTGTCATTTGAATTTTATGAATTTTGTTTGCAAAAGATTTCAAATTAAAAATTTTTTAATACTAGCAAGAACGTTTGCAGAAAAAGTATCATATGCAACACACCCAGAAAAAGAATCACTGTCTAGTTTTGTTACGTAAATAACTATTATTTAATTTTCTCTCGATGCTTTTCAAAAAATCTAGCGATCTGTTTTGGACATTTTTAAAAGCTGTCTCTACTAATAAAAATTAGTTGATTTTTTCATGAATGTATAACCCTGGCGCGTAAGGTCGTCAATCAAAGTTGAGAAATAAAGTGGCGTTCTTGTCAATTATATGTATTGTGTTTGATTTCACTGCCATGATAATTATTTGTATAACTATTATTAATGATCTTTCATGTTATGTTCAGGTGTGAATGTATCAATCAACTGTATAAAGGGCGTTCGTGTGTTATAGTGCGTATATACAGTACAGTTTTGTGCATTACTTCTAGTGCAATAAGGAAATAATAGATAAGAAAACTATAAAATGGCAGTACTTATTCATTCTGAACTGAATGCTGATTTAATATTTTGTATGCGTGCCTTATGACACGCGTATCTTGGGTGACATTTCCAGAGAAGGATTCTGAATTATACGATACTAGTGATGTGAGATACAGTGAATTTTCCATGTCATTGTCATTATTAGTAAATTATTTTATAATCAGTTGTAAATCATAAAGTAGTTCTCATGCTTTTGGAAAGTTACAGTTAAAAACATCTTTTTGCTACAGAAGCCCAAACTTTGTTAAATGGGTACAAACGTTTTATCTTATAAACCACAGTGAAAATCCACGCGAACGTTTATTGAGATGTTTACGTTTCTCGACAAATAAAATAGGGACCCTATCGACCCTAATCCTCGAAACAGCAATGAGCAATTATTTCAAATTCTAAATAGTATTTTTGCTATCCTCGACCTAAATGCGGTAGCTACCTACACGTAACTAGCTGTTTACCCGCGTGGAATTCGGCACAATACATTTAAACTTTTATCAGCAACGCCCCCCCCCCTATCACTCATGGAGCAGAGATATTTAGCATATTGTATTGAAAATGAGCGATGAAAGTATAAAAAAATTCAATCTTTCAACCGCAATTGCAGATGGGAGGTTCAAACTTTTTTTAATCAATTTTCCACGAAAAATCTAGAGTTTAAAGAGGTGTAAATTAAATATTCAATGCCCTATTGCATATAGGGGGTTGGAACTTGTTTTATTTGATTCTCCGGGAAAAACGCGAGGTAGTGTGATTCTAGGAGGAAAATAAACCGTCTATCTCCCATAGATTTAACATTTTATCATTTTGCCGCGATTATGGTATAGCATTTATAATTGAAGGGTTCCATGCAAAAAGTCCCTAAGTAACTTGTTGGTTTTTGAACTAAGGCCACCACCTGCCAGTTTGTAGTCCTACCATCCAGAGAATCAGTCAAAATTATGCTTTAAGAATTCGATTATACATCGAAATATTAAGAAATAATTTCAGTATATTCTATAAACTCCCTAATGACAATATCTCAAAATATTAACTCATTTAGGGACATTTTGCATGGAGCCCATCAATTGAAGATTCGCCCGATTTCGCTAAATTTTTTCGATGTCTCGTCGATTAAAAATCTTCGGATTTCGCTCTCTTTTTTTCGGTTCCTTATATTTTTGGACGTTTGTATGGGTATACTTTGTGAGCAAAAGCCAAGTATCTCATTGATCCTAAAAGATATTGAGAAATCCGTCTCAAGAGGAAGATGTGAAGCATTACTCTTTAAATCTTATAGACAATAATAGGCCAGGAAAATTAATTGGTAAATGTATAAAAATTTAGGCAGAAGTTGTTAAAATATGGTTGATGGAGTGTACTACAAATCCGACACTGCGCAATGACTCAAAATGGTCTTAACAGTATGCCGTCATATTGATTCTTGTAACACAACATTTTTACAAGCAACCAAATAATACCATAACCTAAATGACAGTAAAATATGTTACGTGGTCAATTTGAAAAATAAAATTGAGTACCTTTACAGAAATTGCAGGATAAATCTTTAACAAGGAAAACGGATCATCAATAATACAATATTTACCTAAAGAGAGCTTTAAATGTAGGTAATAGTTTTGAAAGAGGTTTTGAGGTTCAGTGTGTGTCATATCATATGCAATGATAATATGATGTAATATATAGAATATAACAAAATAATAATGTTAATTTTCGTGTATTTTCATGTCATAATAGAAAACAATTTGAAAAAAATGGCACACCCATGAAATGGATGTCATGCAATGATTTATTACTCTTTTTTTATAAGAAACAGACTATAAGTAAAAGTCTAAACTCTAAAGTATTAAAAATAGTGTATAATTTAGAAATACATTTTAATAAACAAACGCGAACAGTATAATAAAGCAGTAAAATATATACAGTAATGTAAACATTCAGTAGAAGTACATATTTGTAATATTTACAATATAACAAAATAATAAAGTTAACTTTAAATTTTCGTGTATTTTCATGTCATAATAGAAAACGACTCGAAAAAAATGATACGCCCATGAAATGGATGTCATGCAATGATTTATTACTCTTTTTCATTAAGAAACAGACTATAAGTGCAAGTCTAGACTCCAAAGTATGAAAAATAGTGTATAATTTAGAAATGCATTTTAATAAACAAACGCGAACAATATAATAAAGCAGTAAAATGTATACAGTAATGTATACATTCAGTAGAAGTACATATTTATTTTCTTTACCCAATGTTGTTATCAAGTATTCCCATAAAAATAATTCGAGATTATTCCACGAAAATATTAAATTCAGTTGAATTTTTACATGAATATTTCACGAAATGCAGCAGGCTACTTTCTAATTGTACAGTTAGTAAAAATGTTTTATGCAGTTGAAAAGTAACATTTTTAATATTACGACCTACTCATAGTGCAATATTTTTTGTCATTGTGTTGGCTTCAACCACACCAGCTTTTTTATCAACCCGTTTTTTATTTTGGGGTTGGGGATGAGAATTCTCCTTCAAGCTCGGATTTTCCCTTTTGTTGGAATAGCTGAAATCTATTTTTTACACAAGCTTTCATTCTTCGGAAAAGAAAATACGCGCACTTTCGGCCCATTTACATTATGTAAATACAACCTGGTACACTGCATTTATACGGCATGTTTACGAACTTCTATAATGACAATTTAATTAAAAAAAATAACACTAATTGTAGCGTAAAAACTCTCGAAAAAAAAACGAATAATAAGCTGGGATATATCTAATGTTTATATAACACCTGTAAGCAACTGCAATCTCGTATAAAAAACGTGTAACTGCGTTGTTGATTCTCGAATGTTGAGACAATGATGTATTACGTAGACGGGTTCACTTGGATCAGCGTTGATGCCTTGTTTATAGACGATGTTGGCATAATACGGAATATCTCCCGGAGTAAGAGTAGTCCCAAGGCCGTAGATACGTCTTAGTGCATAGGGGATAATAATAAAAAGTGGCTGGTGGGTGGGTGGGATACAGGAGGGAGTTCGAAGGAAACGAAACATTATTGGACTTATTTTTTTAGTTAATTTAATAAGTCTGGTATTACCTATATTTTCGCCATTTTGTACTCGTCTATTCTTGTAAACATTTTGGGAAATCACAAAAAGTGACTACTCAGTGAAAATCAAAATTTGAAAACGATGCGTATTCCACTCCTTATCGCCTAGTGCAGGACTTAAATGCGGAAAGAGAACTACACCCCCTTGCTGATCATATTTTCAAAGAGGTCAGTTCAACCCAAATATTTCTAGGTATATTATTGACTCCGAAGTTTTTAGTAGTGCTGGGCATAATCGAATGATTTCAATAATCGGATAACGGCTATTCGAATACCTTTAATAATCAAATGATCATTCGAATTATAAATAGAGCTCGATAAGTGGGGAAATCAACATCTAAGACTTGGCTTGGCTCGGCGACATTCGGGAACTCGAGTAATAATTCATAATCATAAATATCGAGTTGGCCGGCAGTTGGCTTATTTCTATACAATTCTCAATTATATGTATCTTAACATAAATCAATCCGGTTCTGCACTCAAGACAATCCAACTCCGAATTGCATCAACCCATGAATTGTATATTTATATCATGGTATTAGCTAATATAGCCATCTACATTCCGCAGATTAGCAACACCAAAACGCCGCGCGACGGTAAACAACTAACATGTGCACTAGTACTCGCATCGTGTCTCATCGCTCGAATCACGTATTTGAAATTTGAATGATGAGCCGCTGAAACGAATGACGATTATTCAATCGACAGTCGGCGGCACCACTCTCCGAGAACTAAATCATTCGAATTCTCATGACAAGAGTATTCGAGATATTTCAATAATCGAATTATAGATTATTTTTCATTAGAATTTTCCCAGCATTAGTTTTTAGGGCAACCTCATACTCACAAAGAACTAATCAACATTTCCGATTAGTTCAACTATAATTATATCACACCCACACGAATTGATCTGATATTTTCTTTATTAGATTAAGGTTCATTTCGTTCTACTTAAGCTAAGTTGTACGGTTCTTTTTTTCTGTTATAGTTTATGATTTATGAAATAAGACAATTTATCTATACTTTTTTATTGAGAGCGGCCTATATTATTTGAATCAAAATTACCTACACAAATTAGCACAAAAAGGTCGATGTGGTGTATAAGAACAGACACGTTTTTATAAATTTGTGAGTAGGCAATTTAATGAAACTATACCAATTATTTTTTCTAAGGTTTTACATATGTATGTACATATGTATATTGTAATACTATTCTGGATTATAATTAGGTGTACGTGCTAACACAAGTACATATATTACGAATAAAAAACTATTTAATTTAGTTAATGTATTTACCGCACTAAATTCATGATGCCAATTTTATAAACAAATAACATTAATTATTGGGTTAGACTGTTAAATTATAATTATATAGGAAGTTAGACTCGAACGAGCCGGGCCCCATCCAAATGAAATACCAAGTTAAAAAGTTAAAATTTTTCACGCAAAACTGATCCTTAATGTATCGCATACTAAGTAAATATTTGGCAAAACCCAACCTAATTGAGCACACATATCACGAACACGCTCGAAAGAAAGGATGGATGGAAATAACCTTGAATCGAAATAAATATAAACTGCAGTTTTAGAAAAGACGCTACGTGTCTATTTACTCCTAATTTCATAGAAAAAATTGTAATAGAAAACAAATACAAACTTAAAAAAAATGTCGAATTTTAAATTAATGCGAAATGAAATTTTTTATATGGTAATATATGTAGGCATTATGTATTCTGCGTATGAATTTATGCAAAGTGTAATTTTGAATTACCTATACACTTTATTGCGGAGTGTGCAACAAGAGGGTAATTTGAGGCCAAGGTTTTGGTAATATCTGTTAATTACAGGTGAGGGTAAACTGGTATAGTATACTTTATTTCAAACTTATTTGCAACATAAAATACGTCGGCTTCTTTGATGATGGTAAATGAATCAAAGAAGCCGACGTGTTTTATGTTGGAAATAAGCTTGAAATAAATTACTTCAGTAAAATATTTGAAGCGTATGAATTTATTTTATTTGGTGAGCGCTGGCCCTTACAGCTGAAGCTGAAAAAATGGTCAATCAGAGGATTAAATGAACTTCATACAAGACATAGATTAGAATTTTTGTTCGAAAGTTGTTAGTGTTAATTTACTAGTATAACATTTCAAAAATTATCATCACTGACCTTTGTATTTCTATACCATACAGTGGGCACGTAAAGGTTGGAATAAATTCCTTAAATTCGTTACAAAGCAAGTGACAAAAATTCGCTCAGACACGTCGATTTTTAAATGCATTTCTCATTTTTTATGTAAAAAAAGTTTTTCTCAAACATTTTTAAAAAAGTTATGACACTGAAATTTTTTTTTTAACGGCAGTCCGCATTTTGAAAAATGTCTTCTGCATATAGTGCATTAAATTCTATAGCATGTTATATGTCGAAATTATCGAGAAAAAAATATCCTAACTACTTATAACAATGTAATAAAAATACAAGAATTAATAAATACAACAAAAAATAATTAAATTAAATGTTCACATTGCATGCTATTTGCTTCTTGATAATATAAGAGCCGAAACTGATATTCTTGCAAAACATTAGTAATTGTTTCGGGTCCAATTCTTCTAATTTCGTACTTAATTCTGTCTTTTAAGTCCTCAACATTTTTCGGTCTATTAAAATAAACTTTGGATTTAAGGTAACCCTATACAAAATAATTTAATGGGGTTAGATCCGGAGATGTAGTTGACCATTCTACCGATCCACGTCTACCAATCCATCTGTGTGGGATAACTTCGTTTAAATAATTACGCACTCTTAGCGAATAATGTGGTGGTGCGTCATCCTTTTAAAAACCACATAGATTTGTTCAGGACATTAGAGTTTTCGCCATTTTGATACAATGCGACAAGTTCTGAAATTACGTTTTGTTCGAGCAGCTCCAAAAATGTTTACCAGTTCACGAACCTTCAATAAAAAAAGGACCCAAAATTGTAATCACAATTCCATCCCACACGTTAACTTTCTGTGGAAATTGGGCATGTGTCTCCATCATCCAGCGTGGATTTTCATGTGACCAATATCGACAATAAATTTACAATAAATGACATCTTATCCTCGTTGAAAAAGCTAAAGCCTAAATTTACAAAAAGGACCTGACGAATATTCCAGCTTTTGTTGTCAGAGATTGTGCATATGTTCTAGCACAGCCGCTCTGTATACTTTTTAATATATCTTTAACTTCTGGAATAGTTCCAACTATATGGAAAAAATCGCGAATTTGTCCAGTATATAAAAAAGGAGAGAAGAATGTAGCAAATTATCGGCAGATTACAATAATCTGTAATTTTGCCAAAGTTTACGAAATAGTTTTACATGATATGCTCTATCCACATATACAGGGACAGATTAGTATTCATCAGCATGGATTCATAAAAAATAGATCAACGTCTCTAATTTATTTTGTATTTCGCAAGATATTGCTCTTTACATGGATTTAAATGGTCAAGTAGATGTCCTATACACGGACTTCTCAAAAGCTTTTGATCGGATAGACCATGACTTAACTTTTGAATAAATTTAAACTTGCTGGACTTTCCATACAGTTGCTGATTCTATTTAAATCCTACTTAACTGAGAGAACACAGTATGTTGAATGTCGTGGTGTTAAATCATATGCAGTACCAGTAAAGTCAGGCGTACCCCAGGGATCCATTCTGGGACCTCTTCTTTTTTATAGTATTTATAAATGATATTGTAGTTAACTTACAAGCATGCTACTTACTGTATACAGATGAAATTATTGTTGTATAGACTTTGAGTCAGATTGTAAAGTGTTACAGAGTGACTTAATGAAAGTGTACATTAAATAATCTTTCACTAAATGCTGAGAAATGTAATGTAATGTCATTGTAAAAAACAAAATCCTATATTATGTGACCATGAATAGAACAGCAGCATTTTAAGTCGTCCTAATTAGATAAAAGATCTTGGGGTCACCTTTGACAGTGAATTAACATTTAATTTACATATAAATAACGTAGTACAAGCTTCATTTGGAAACTTGGGTTTTGTGATAAGAAATTCTGCCGCTTTCACTGATGTAAATGTCTTATTGTTAGTATTGTTATTCAATACTTTTGTCAGGTCTAAGCTTGAATATGCCTCCTTAATCTGGATTCCTGGATATCTGATGTATATTGAAAACTTGGAGACTATTCAAAGACGTTTTCTGAAGTATTTGGTATTTAAGGAAGATGGATTGTATCCACCTATTGGAGCACATCAAGTATTATTACTTAAAAGATTTGCAGTGTCAAGGTTACAAGATCGCAGGATCATACAATCATTAATATTTCTGTACAAAATTATAAATAAAAACATAGATTGTCCTATGATATTAAAGCAACTACCCTTTCATGTGCCCAGAATTGAGGTTCGGAATAATATGAACTTTTATATTGCCAAGCCACGGACGAATAAGCTTAAATTCTCCCTGCCTCATTTTATGTGTAACAATTATAATAGTTTGCAAGACAAGATGGATATATTTAATTATACTAAAAGAGATATTAAAAAATCTGTTTAGGTACTACAAAATGAATTTTATACTTTTATACATTATTTTTCTTCACAAATCATAATGACTGATGCTGCGACATGTAATTGAAAATATCTCGAAAACGGACACCCTTGGGCAAATTAAACAAGTATACCTTTTTTTGCAATGTTTGAGTCAAGGATTGCGAAACTTAAAAGAAACATAAAAACCTAACCTCAATTTATTTCTAGAGTATAAAATGTCACATGACCCCCATACGGCACTGGATTGTTAGAATGCACTGAAAGTTTGTCTGATTACTGCTCTTTATAAGTAATTGTTGTATACAAAAAATGAATTCCGTTGATTTACTCTGTTAAAAGATATGAGTAAAAGAGTGATCCGCTAGTCGACCATTTAACACTCTGTATCTTGTTAAGGTAGCATTCTCGGAAAGAATGATTTAGGTTTTCGTATTATTTCCACTTTATCTACACTCCGTTTAATTTATGGTACTCGATTTAGAATAATGTATAATTGCCATAAGTCAATAATTGTCTCAATGTCAAAAATCAATTTAAATTTATACCTGGGTTTTCTTTTTCTTATGTCTTGTGTGGCACTACACCTATCACTGCTTTTCTTCTTTGCCGATGTAAAATAGTCGTGTTATAAACTCGTATTGTTACTCAATGAATACATAATTGATCAAATGTTTTTTTTTTTTTACTAAAAAAATAAGTGTCCAATAAGTCGGTTCCTCATTTCAGTCATGTGACACCCACATTACTTATGATAATTTTTATTGATTTTACTAAATTGTATAGTCAAAGTTAAAACCTAACATGAAATACAAATTATAGATAGGCCCATAAATGGCAAACGTCTTTCGGCTTAACAGTAAGCAATTTAAATTGATGATTATCATGAACGGGATGTTGTTCAGAGATTAAATCAAAAGTTTGTTGTGCGGGAGGTAATTTATTGAAAAACGAAAAACAAAACCAGAAAGGCCGTTTATTGGAATTAGGACTGGTAAAAGAAACAAAAAAAAGTAATAAAAGTTTCTTTTCCAAGAATACCATACGATACTGTTTACAATGTGAATCATTTATCAAACAAGTTTAATATCTCCTGTCATAAAAAAACTGGTGCTATAAAAATGCACAACCTACCAAAGCGTTTATGTATGTATGTATATGAAAGCCCAGTTTGGGCCTCTGCAGTATGTAGGTACTGCTAATAGTCACAGGCGTGCACTTTGCTTTTCACGTTTTCATGTAGGTAATGAAATGGGGAAAATACGTTTAGGTTTGAAATTTAATTCATTTAATTTTATATATATTTTTGGAATATTTACTTATCTAATAATTTACTTTTTTTTTATTTTCTGCAATAAGTATTTATCAAAAATTTGTAGGCTCTATTTTTGTAGGTACTAATGCTAGCAAAAGTAATATTCCCAGATTGAAAATCTCTATAATAATGGCATATTGACCGCAGTGGAGAAGCACACTAGCCGATTCAACGACGTGTGAAGCCACAATCACTTCAAAATATTTTTTTTATACATAATATAACAAATAGCTATGGGACATATACTTTTCCTGTATAAAGTCTTAACCCGCCAAAAGCTGCGATATCTGGAACAGGTTTTCCTAATACCTACTAATGTGAGAAACATCCTCCAGAAAAAAAGTGGATTACTTCGCCTAAGCCTAAGAATTGATGGATACGTATAAATCTAAGGATTATCACTGATAACTCTTATATGATACTGATAACTTATCAGTATCATAAGACCCTTCCAGGTCGCGCTGAAGAGCTCCCACTGGTAATCGAATCGAAATGAAAAGTACTTATTAGTAAACCCGGCTCGTTTTAAGAAATTGACTGGTGTCGGTAAGGGGCATAGTGTAAGTTACAAAGACTTACTCTACTATATCATGTTCATTAAAAGTTATTTACTTGCATCATTAATAAAACGTGTATAGTATTCTCTGATAAACTTCTACGCCGGGATGTATATATTAAGGCGTATTTTATAGACGAATGTTCAACATCCAAAGACGTAATATTTGAATACGCATAATATTGTTCTAAGTCACTTACACGTCCATCGACACTTGTTAATATCAATTTGTCAATATCCGGATTTTACAAAACCACCAGGGTTATCTGCTCACGTCTGAGTTACCAGGTTATCTGTTAACCCGCTAAGGTATTCCAACAGACGCTTAACATGAAAATTAAACAATAGATACATTTTCAGTACGGATATTTATGTACAGTTTTGTTTATGGCTTGCACTTCCAACATGTTGTCAGCAGTTATGTGCACTCCAGCCTATTAGGTGCTTTTCACGAGCTCTGCAGTATATAACTAATCCGGTATATTTTAGATCCGGAAATTGAAAGATAAATTTTAATATTTGAGGTGCAAAGGGTAAAGAACATCTCAATTTTGACATTGGATATGCTTACGAAAATATTATCTCCGTCCGCACGTACACATCTAAATAGCGTCTGTGTCTGACTGGTCGCTGGAAACCGTTAATATGCCTAGTTACTCCGTCGCCGCTCGGTAGACTGCATTCAAATGGACTGGCTGTACTTGTTATATCTTTATTGTGAGTGTTAAATTGAGAAACCAAATAAATTTCAACAGTTTACAGTCGTTGTACTTATGAAACCCAGTCTAATGATAGACAAATTATGTACGAACACATCGCGTATGACGGCTGCTTTAGTGCGAAAATGAATAAAATTAAAATTATTTTCCAGTTGATATCTTTACGTACGCCACTGTTTCGGTTCATTTTAATACTGCCATTTATTTACAGAGCGCTTATGGAGTAGCCAAACTGAATACTCAACGATTCTGTATACAAAATTATTTTAAATCCGGTAAATTTATTTACATTGTGCACTGTAAATAATCACAGTAATCGTTTTGCATTTGCATGATTTTCTTTTCATATGACCTAAAATGTAGCGGTATTTTGGGTGTGTGAAATAGCGTTTTTAGCAAAATCGAATAATAGCTTGGCAAAATAACAAAGTATTTTAGTACTTTATATACAGGGTGGGAAAAATTACTGAACTGTAACTTTGTAAATATTGTTTATATGCAACACCGCCCCGTCCAATTGCTGGCATAATAATAAGCTGGGGGTTGTACTTATTGACCGGTAGCTCAGTTAGCAGGTCGTGAATAAGGGCTTAGAATGATTTGGGTTCTCACCAAAATCTGGGCTGGGCGCCAGGACTTTTGCAAGTACCAAGTAATTAAAAGTTTACTTTAAAACGTAAAGATAACGTTAAAACATAAATTCTGATGGGAAGGAAATCGAATAAAAAAGATATTATTTAATAAAAACTATAATAAAGATTGGTATTTGTACAATATTTACATTGGCTCAGATGGCCTCTTTTAGTCAAAAAAAATCTAGGTGTGGTGGAAGACTAACAAACTAACCACACAAAAAAAAATGATATGACGTTATTGAAAGAGAAAAGAAATGACTGATCTCTTACAAATTTCGTCTGACCAAATATAAACGTTCACTGGGGACGAAGATCTTACGTAACTTCAAATGATTTAGTCCAGCGAAGAATCGACCAACGGCTAAGCTCTTAATGGGTTCGGTGTCAGTTTGAATCATCACTGTCAGTACTACAGTTACCCTTGAGACGAAATGCCAGTTGTATAAAATATCGTTTTCCTGCTCCACCCAGTATATAATGATCAGTTCGATCCACCAGTTATCCTCTTCTCTTGTTCTAGGTATTAACATAAAAAGAGGAGAGTTTTATGAGATCAGTATTATAGGCAAAACAAAGTAAAAAGCTGTGACGTTTGAATTGTCCAGCTACGTAGACAAGATATGAGTAACACAAATTTACAGAGTAACTTGCAAACTAAACAAACTGGGATCGGTATCACACAATATTTTAGGAAGTTCAGGACTTTAACTAACTTAAGTATCAATAAAAGTTACGTTAAATAGAAAAAAATACTAGTCCAACAAATAAACTAGGTGTAGCTATGATAATAAACAAAGTGAAATAGGTATTCACTATATGTTAAGATATTTTTTATTAAAAGAAGGTAATCTTCAAGAAAATAGAATTTAGAATGTCTGTATACAGACAGACAACTAGAAAGATAACGTAAATAAATATTTGCTAAATATGAAACGATATGATAATTTTCAAATTAAAGGTAACGTTAAATTTAGTTATTTATTAGTTCCACGGAGATAGGTAATAATGAATTCCAGATAAAGTTAAATAGATACATAGCTTGACTATATGTTTACTGCAGATAATCAAAAGTTAATCAATTGCCAGATAACTAGGCAAATATCTTTGCCAGAGAACTAGGCAAGGCACCACTAGAGCAGCGTTCCTGACTAAATACTAAGTAAACGTTCGTAAGCATTCGATATTTTAAATTTAGAAAAACCTTACGTTACTGAGGTCTGGTTGGTAAATATATGCACTGGCATAAAATGATCCACCACAAAACAAATGCACCACATTAGATAATTTTCACAAAAATTATAAACAAATAAGTTTAGTCCAAAAAGGTGTACCAATCTCCAAATGTCACCAGTCACCACTTTTCACAGAGTTACCAACGTAGCCAAGTGACCTAAAACATCAACAGACAAAGACAGAAAACAATTAACTACGATACAAAATGGCGACATCCGTTGCCGTGTAAATGTAAAATTTACAATAACCGAAAGTTAGTTTAAATTAGCACACGAAATTATTACAATATCAGAGGGATATTAGATAAATTGCCAACAAGGCACGGTAAATCGATACTAATCAATATTAATGATGGCTGTTCCAAAGAACAACCAAGGTGAACTGATCACCGAAAAGCAAATTCGCCCAAGGCGTAAATTAAGATAAATACGGTACGATATTATTATGAAAATTACCTCAAAGGTACTTTAAATCAATATAGCAACTTTTTAAATAATGATGATCATAAAATTACACGATAATACCAGAAAACATAAATTTTACCAGACCGCTGAACTAGAGATGTTGTCTTCAGAACGCTACACCAGTAAGAAGGAAGTAGCACCGTAGTATTCTGCTACCTAAACGCGATTATAGTTTGGGAAGAGACAAACATTTCAAAGTACTGTATGAGCAATAAAGACAAATAGATATTTATTTATTTTTTGTAAGTGCAAAAATCTACCAAACCAATTGTCCGGTAGAAATCAGTGGCTAGCCAGGCAGAAACAATTTTTCGCGGAATACAACAAACTGGAATGAAATGGCTTGCAATTTCGTTACAAAGTGAACCTAAGTTTGCAATAAATGTTCAAAATGGGACCAATTCACAGCCTAGCAATAGGCCAGTTTATCTTGAAAACTCCTTAATACCAATTATCCAAATCTGGGTAGAGTATTTTCTCCATCTCGATTCCTATTCGAGCTCTCAATTACAAACTCGAATTTTTTGACCCATTCCTCTAGCCTTACTTTTAAAAATCTTCCCATAAAGGTAAATCGAGGGACATTAGATCGGAATACCTAGCAGGCCATTTTATGGATTCCCTTCTTACCGATCTGTCTATTACTGTCATCCCCTCAGGTACAGCTGCAATTTTAGGATTTGGGGACTGTCTAATTTATGTTTTGCATTGTATGTTTTTATGTTAGGCAAAAGGTTGCTTCATTGGTGACTAAAATTTGACCAAAATTTTTGTCAAATACATCTGTAAATCGCCTTTTAACTTTTAATTAATAACCAAAAACCAAAATTGTTTTATTTTAAATAAAATATGTATTCAGTGGATTATAGATAAGTCCCTCAGTGCGTCCACCAGTCAGTGTGAATTTAGAATTGACCGAGTAAAGAAGAAATAAGATAGAGACTTATTATAGGCTAAGTTGATGTATGTTTTTTTATTCTATCGGGAAACGACACTGAATAGAAAAATTCGTATTTCATACAAATAAAAAAAGGACAATTTTGTATGTCAATTTGTCTACTAAGTTTCCATATTATTTAAAATGAAGCAATTGTTTTTGTTTTTGGTTATCGTATGAATAAAAAAATTTAAAACATAATTACAAATTTTTGTCGGTCATTTTTTTTGTTTTTGGTGATCGTATATGAACAAAAAAAAATTAAAACGGATTTACAAATTTTTGTCGGTCATTTTATGAAAACGCCTCTTTAAGTGAGAATTCCTGTCCAAAGCAGATTCCTGCTGACTAGACTATAGCAGTGACAACGTGTAAGATAAGAAGAGATTATCTTTCAGATTTTATGGAGCACTTGCGTTAACGTTATGAGAACTGTAGAAATTCCTGAAATTTATTCCTGCAGGCTTATGCATAAGTTATATTGTTTGAATTTTGCAGTTTAATTGTAAACATTTTAAATGTAAATATAACAACAAATAGCGATGTGTTAATATAATTTAAGGCAGTTAATTGAATTAGATGTTGGTCCCTAAATTTGCATTAAATAAAATCTTGAGGAAAACCTCCAAAAGTAATTTAGTGGCACAATAAAACATCAGGCTCCAAAATAAATCAAACTTTATTGCTAAATTTAACAAAAGATTTCGTTGTAAAGGCACGTGTCTCTCACTCCGGGGTCCCGGGTTCCATCCCCGGTCGAGATACTGGGATATTTTCTGAAGCAAAAATTAATCCTAGTATACTCGGATATTGGATGTGTCTCCGTTGTTTCTAAATGTGCATAGGATACCTCGAGATATTCAAGTGGTTGTATTACATGTGGTTTTTAATTTAAATAAATCCACGTCCTACCCCTGGGAAATCTAGGATGGGCTTTTAAGAACAAAGAGAAATAGAAATAATTAAATGAGAACGAATGGAAACGCTAAATACACTTTCGAAAAGTTTTTAGGGCTACCGAATTTTTTGCATATGGATATCGGAATAAAATATGTCTTTTTGAAGAAGTTTCTCTTTTTTTATTTATATACAAGGTGCCCCATAACTCACTGAAGATTTTGTTTTATTTTTAAACACAAATTAATGAAATGTAAAATTTAGTGAAATTCATGGAGTTTTGTGTGCCCTAATACGAAATATAATATCTTTCAAATAGCCTCCATCGACTTCTTTGTATATTCTTGCTCTTTCTATTCATAATAGATGCCAAAGTTTGCTGGTTAATCGCCACAGTTTCCACGTCAGTATTATTATTTTTCAGTTCCTCTAGTGTAGGTGGCGTGTTGACATACACGCGGTCCTTAGAGCCGGCTCCACAGAAGAAAATCGATAGGCGTCATATCGGGAGAGCGTGAAGGCCAGTTAATGTTTGCAAACCCCAAAATCAATCCGTTACCAAAACCGATCCTTGGCGAGTCCATTGTGTCATCTTTTAATAACTTTAAGCAGCAATTTACTAGTAATGTACTAATATACTTTATTTTCAATATAATAGGCAATAGGTACACTTTGAAACATAAGATAACTGAAATTCAATAAAAACGTTTCCCCTTTTCGTTTAAAAACATATTTTTCATTTCCGTGCCCTGATTTTGATGAGTTCGATTTTGATAACAGACGATTTTGACTGCAGAAACTTGAAAAACTCGTTTCAACAATATTTGAGGTTTGTACATATTTGAATTTCTGATTTAACATAAATCTCGCTCAATCGATTTCATCTTTTGACCATATTTCATTAAATACACGTTCACAGGCTGCATTTGATACACTCCAAGAAAAAATATTTGTAACCACAACTAAAAAACTCAAAACCACAATAAAAATTCCTAACAGAATAGGGTACAGAAAGGTAACTTCGTACCTGAAACTAAGTGTAATTTTTTATAAGTTCTTATAGGATGTTACCAAAATAATTTTAGTTAAAATCAACTAGTTACACTTATACTTATTAAATATTGTTAGTTATTCTAACAAATTATTTTAGTAGTCGCATCAAATAAAAAGTGTTAGGACAAATACATTTTTTAGTTGTGACTAAGCACTATCTAAATATTGTTAGTTACTCTCAAGTAGTCACATCGAATAAACTGTGTTATGATAACTACATTTTTTAGTTGTAGTTACAAAATATGGCAGGTCGTCTCTTTTTGTTTTAATTAATTTATTTAACTATGATAACCAATTCACAGTTGGCACTATTAGTAAGAAATAGTAAAAACATAGCATAAAGGTGCAGATGCTTAAATTTGAGATGCTCATATCTTGATAACGAAACATGGAACCCTCACCATATTTTAGGCACAAAAAATTACACCATAACCCACTATTTTAGTTCCATCCTCGCCAGTTTAGGCGATACCTAAATATTGATTATGAACTACCAACATCTATAGGAAACATCATACACAAAAAAATCTATTTTTTTTAAAAAATGGTCAAGCAACTGATTAATTCATTTCTGGACCACTTGAGATGGATTGATCCATTAATAATCCAACGGTCACTGTGATTGTGGTGTGCCGTGTGCCACAGAATAATATTTTTAACTAAATTGTTCTATCCAAACAGTTTTACATTGTAGTATTTTCCTGGTTTATATGAAAATGTGTATAAAAACAATTTATATGGCCGGATGTGGTAATTATCTCGACCAAGTGGTATTTCTGAATATTCCTACAAAATTAATTAGCTTGTCAGGCTTTTGTGTTATAATTTATTAGATTAACAGTTTCCAAACAATCGTTTTATAGTGTATGTATATAAAAATAGGTGCTTAATTATAAAATCATCATATTTTAAGAATATATTTGTTTGTTGGGTTGTAGGTTAGGTATAATAATACAATTAAACATTAAAAATAACTCGTGTTGTAACAATAATATTTATTCTTTCATAATCTCTTCTTGCGTGTGGGTGTTAATTAGATATTCAATAACAAAATTAACGTTAAGGTAATTAATAAATATGCCAACATCTGAAAAACTTTTAAATGTTTAATTTATTATCAATATTTAAATAATATTAAATTGTGGGTGTGTGGAAATGAGGTGTGTATTGTAAAGCACTACTTATGTGTATTTGAAATAATTGCTGTTTAAAAACGTAAAAGAATTACCCACGTCGAGAACGCCGAAGTTGATACATACATGCATTACTTGTAAACTTTTTATTTCTATACTATACGATACATTCATTATGTATGTCTGTATGTAAACCCTAACTAAAATTTGTTTGACTTCAGTTAATGCGTCATGATGATGTTTTAATTTATACAAAAAAGTGTACCTATTTTTAACGGTACTCTCGTCCTTTAAGTTGTCATTTTTCGGAAACCACTTATTAGATGTAAAAATTTTTTAAAATGAAATTTATCTGGTTCTCTAAAACAAAAAATATGAAAAAAAAATGAACAAATTATGATATATGACATAATAAAACTTATCTTTAATAAAATGTTTCAAGCCCCCAACTTCTATGTTCGTCCTCAACTATTAAAACGGGCAACAAAAACACCCACAAATAAAAATTATATTAATATCACAGCTACCTCATTTTCAATTTTCCATAAAAAACCCCTTTCTTATGATATTTGATCAAAAAACATTGATGCCGTTAAAATGCAATTATCGCCATTAAGTTGAATACAAACCAGTGTTGCCAACAGCAGCATCCGAATAAACCCCAAAAGAATCTTGAAGAATTCTTAGAATTCCTTAAATCCTACAAAAGTTAAAAAAGCGGCAAATTTGAATTTTGCAGTTTTTTTTTGCAAAAATGAATCTAGGTACTGTAGAAAAAAATTAATACATGTTCGTATAAAATATAAAAAAAAACGCATTTCAGGAGTTACAAAGTACAGTAGCTTTGGTTATTTGTTATACAAATTTAAATATTGCATTAACTCGTAATGTTTGCTTTCAACATTATAATTTGCAGACAACATCTGATTGTACTTATATCTTTTGGAGGTTAATTGTTAATTTGTTACTTTTAAAGGGATGCTATTATATTACTAATTTAAACTTAATTCTCAAGCAAGAGATTAAAAGCCATTTACAGGGCTTTTAAAACAGTGGTGTTTTTAAAAAATCATATATGATATATCAGTTATAATAGAACATTCAGATTTAGAATGATCTTAGATAAAATGCTACATGAGGGCGTGAGCATACCAAAATTAAACTAGATGTAGAATAGATGGTTACTTGGACATAAAAAAAAATGGAAAAAATTCTTCAACTTTGATGTTTAATATTATATCTGTTGAGAATATATTTGCCATAATAATATGCTCGCGCCGTAAAATAACTCTTTAGACATAAACTGTAAAAGTTATACATAAAAATGTTAATAAGTTTCCTTTTAAAACTTTCTAAAAAAAAATCATCAAAAATAATTGCACTAGAAGCTACTACAGAAAATTTACGAAAACTGTATAAATATATCTTACATCTAAGGTATAAATCCTTGACGTGGCAACACTGATACAAAGTACTTTCAATTTCTTTGATTTCGTTTTATCTCTTTTTGAATAATTTCCGCCGGAGTCCAATGTCCATTATGCCATAAGGTACATGTTGAGAGGTCCACATTAGCCAAACAGATACGTGTTAAAAACACTGTACGGACAGTAGTATAGAATACATTAAGTATCTTTACAAAAACAATTTAAAAATGTTAAAACCAATCTATAAGCCCAATTATTTGAAATTGCCGTTTTAAAATAACCTAACCTGTTTAAGAATGGGTCAGTTTGGATTTCCATCTGCATTTTTATGCAAGAAGGGGAATATTTGGTATAATTTAAATTGTTTGAATTCTTTTTTTACTATTTGGCATTTGAAATAATGGAATGACTAAAAGATTCTAATAAAAATATATCTTAAAAATGTTTATTGGAATTTTATCTTTTTTGCTTTATTGATTTAAAAGCCAGTTATTGTTTGTTTGAAATGTGAAGTATGCGAGTTCCATTAAATCGAGATTCTCAAATACTTAAATAAAAACTTGCATGAGATAAATGCAATCTAATACAAGTTATTTTGTTGTATGTGTTCTAGATTTAAAGTATTTCCTACGTTCCTGTTCAGAAACATTTTAACAGCAAACTATACAGAGTGATTCTTAATTATGGTAACAAAATTTAGCCGCATGGAACGAGAATTAAGAACCCGAATTTTTTCGTTTTGACTTTTTTCGATTTTTAGGAGTGTTTCAAGGGTCTCTTCGGGTGACATCAGAAATGGTTTTTCTGCAATAGTTTTAAATATTTTAAATTTTAAATATGTTTCACCGATTTCGCAGGTGAATACAACCTTAATAGTTATTGCAACATTATAGGTGACATTTGTAATTGATTTAATAGAATTTTTAGTTGATGTAGGGTGCCGCCGAATGTACTCTTTACAAATAAATTTGGCCATAATTTTTCTGTTTATTAATTACAAAAATGTGTATGCATTGGGTGAATCCAAATTTCAATCGAACATAAGAAGGCTTTACTTATTGATTTTTTTGTAGGCGACATGGTTTTTGAGAGAATCATGAAAACCGTTTTGTGGGTACCTGCACTAGTAATCCGAACGAGTCCGGATATGTTTGTGCAAACAAATAATGGACTTTTCTGATATTTAGGTGGCCACCCTAACCAAAATTGCTGAATCAGACCTGGTACTTGTTACAGTAGCTAAAATCACATAAATAGACAGGTTTTAAAACAGGCACCACAAGTAACTATCAATAAAATGTTTCAGTTCTTATCAGAGTGTCATATATTTCAGAAAGTTCATAAATATAGAAGAGGCCATTACTCGTATCCGGACGTTTAGTACATAACTCATAGTGATTATAGGCACAGGTGTCCATAAAATGGGTTTTCATGATTATGTTAAAAACCGTACATTCTACAAAAAATCAACAAATATAACTTTTTCCCGTAAAATTGAAATCTGTATCTACCCAGTGCATCAAAACTTTTTGGAATTAATAAACAAAAATGCTATGGTGCCTACAACAACTAAATATTAAATTCATTCAAATATACATATTTCTTGTAGTGTGGTATTCACCCATGATATTTGAAAGAAATCTGTAAAACGTTTTTGAAAATATTGCAAAAAACCGTTTACGATGACCCCCGAAGAGACCTTTGTACCGCTCAAATTGAAAACGAAAAAATATGGGTCTCTTAAATTTCGTGGCTCCTCTACACGAGGTTACATTATTTTACCATAATTAAGAAACACCCTGTAAAATAAAAACAGTCATATATGATCTAAAATACTGTTATTCCCATATTTTAATGAAAATCCAAATTTAGGAATATAGTAATTTTTTTTTCATAAACGAGTTTCTAATTTGAGGCAACAAAAATTAGCAAGTGAAAACAACGACATTTACGAGGATAACCATAACTGCCATAGAAACCAACAGTTGTTAGAAATTAGTTGATTATTCTTAATTTTGTCATAATGAAGAACATGGTACTAATTTAATCCTATAAATACTACATACAGTGCGCTCTATTATGTATGGAACAAATTCATTTATAGTTTATTTCAAACTAATTTGCAACATAAAAAACGCCGGCTTCTTTTTAAGTCGGTAAAGGGATCAAAGATGCCGACGTTTTTTATGTTGCAAATAAGTTTGAAATAAACTGTAAATCATAATTATGACTTAGGAAAAATTGTGACCAGGACGATTTTTAATTTGAATTTGTCATTTTTAGCATGAAAATAATACCTCTTCGCATTCACCCCCCTCCCCCCTCTGAAAATTTTAATTAGAAGGGGGTTGTGCGGTACCTCGTTCGAAAGGGATTTTGATTCTCTATTCAGCAGGATCAAGTTTTTTTAAATTTGGGGCATTAATTACTGAGAAAATTAGTTTTGAAAATGTGACATTCTGTGAATATCTACTCAGTTGAGGATTTTTTTGCCAAATTATTGACTTTGAAGAAAAATTGAAACTGATCTGTTGTTTTTTTTTTTTTAATTTTTATTACAAAATTGTACCCACTAGAAAGTTTTTTTTTAAAGTAGACACCAAAAACTTAGTCAAAAAACCTAAAGAAAAAACACCATTAACGTTGCCTACCAAAACTATCAAGTAAACTATGAAATATTTTTGTTTCCAATTACTGTCATTTTATTCTAAGTTACTCACACGCATCAGTATATTAAAGATTTCTTTATTTATTCAACTTTATTATGGCTCATTTATCCGAAACTCGGAGAATAGATATGCTAATTATGATTGGATGCGGTAATAAAACCATAACTCAACAAGAGGTTTGTGAAGTGTTTAATAATAAATACCCTGGTCAGCAGTTATCACTGTCTACAGTCAGTAAAATAGAAAACAAACTTCGTGAAACTGGACATGTAAGAAATATTGAGAAACCAGGTAGAACTCCTCGATTTGATGAGGAAAACAATTAGATGCATAGTAGAGATTGAGAAAAATCCGCCAGAACTGTCGATATTAGAGCAGAGAAAATCCTCATTGGATGATGGAGGCTTACACACAATGTGAACGTTTGGGCTGATATCATTCATAATCAGATTTGGCCCTTATTTTTTTGAAGGCACAGTTAACGGTGATGTTTATCCAGATTTTTTGACGAACTTTTTAGTGCCTACATTAACACATTAGCTGCGAAAGGAAAATTTGTTGTCGTTTCAATATTGTGGGACATATCCTCCAGGATATGTAAGAAAACTGTATTAAAATGCGGTACATATCTCCGGAATGTAAATTTCTTTCGAGACTATTGCCCTCTAGAGTAAAATAGACTGAATTATAAAAATTTTTAAAGTTGAAATCTGTTTCTAGATGGTCAGTTAGTATGGTACTGCAGCCGTACATATCTCCGAGGACTACAACCGCATATGAATAAGAAAAAATGAATAATGAGCGTTTTAGCATTTATTTATGAGAGAAAACAAATATTTCTAACAAATATGTGTCATTTATTAATTATTATACCTGTATAATTTGTAATATATCATAATACAAGATGACCTGTATTGAAATAGTTAAGGCAATAGGCAGGTTTCTGTGGACAATCGTCACAATAGCTTATTACACGCCTTTCTTGTCCGCTTCCTAACTTGATACAGTTTCCCTCAGCTTATCATAACACCCTCTGCAGGGGTCTCCTTTTCTTTGTACTTGGTCCCTCTGGTTTGATAAAAGTATGTACCCTTTTTCTTGGATTGGGTGGAATATTTTCCATATTCTCAGAGAGTTCCACCAAGTCGTTTGATAATCTCTTTCGAAACTCAATTATACTTAATTTTGTGTCGGATAACATGTTGTACACAATCCATGCGTTCACCACGGTGGTTCCGGGTAATAGCTCAAACGATACTTTTCTAAAAGAAAAAGAAAAAGATAAGTGATGAAATTGACTAAAATTTAATAAAATGACCTGTACCACTTGAAATTTTCTTTAACACGCTATGGTAAGCAGACATTTGGTCGCTAAAGTCGACCCCTTTTTTTGCTTTATTGTAGTCGATCACCGCTTGTGACTTTGTCACCTCACCTTTCCCGGTTTGTTTACCTGGAAGAAATTCAGTTGCAAAAGATAGGTTACATAAACGTGAAAGAAATTATTACCTGTAGCTACTAAATTATCCGAATGCATTGCGAGCATGGAAATCATCATAACGGGTCTTTTGTCGACCCATTTAATAATTTTTACGTTACCCTTCTCCCTTCCTACAATTTCTCCTTTTTTCATTTTTCTGGAGAAATCTCGGTATTCTTTTCCGATCTGATCTCAATGTACCACAGTATAGTACTTCTTCTGCGTATACCTGTTTGCATAAGGGTATGCTCGAATAAAAATTATCGGCGAACAATATTCGTCCCTTTTTTTTCAGTAATGACGTCAAGTAAATTTAAAACAATAGAATGGGCGTGCCTCAATCCAGGATTTGGATTCCCCTTTTCCTGCATATACCTCACATTAAAAGTGTAACCATTGGATATCGCGAGGGGCATGTATGGCAGTTAACGTGTTAAAAACACTTTTTCATGATGTTAGTTATCCAAGTTTTCCCTAACAGGTGGATTGAAAGACGTAGAACTATAGAATAGCCACCTCGGTCTCCCGATTTGACCTCTCTTGACCAGTTTTTATGGGGCTATTTAAAATCAAAAGTGTATGCTGCTAATCGACTAGACAATATTGCTGGTTTAAAAAAATAGGATAACCGAAGAAATTCAAAAAATAAACCCTGAGGTCATTAAAAATGTCATCAAAGAATTCAAAGATCGCCTTGCTTATTGTCAAGAAGCAACTGGCAGTCATTTTGAACATTTAATTTAATTGTGAAATAAATTGGAAATCCATTAAAAAAATTTGGAAATACATTCTCAATATGATGTGAGATTCTGTGCTCCATTGTATGAAAAGGGTTGGATGTTGGTACAATTCTGTAGTAAAAACCTCAAAAACAACAAGAGATGAGTTTTAATTTTTCTTCAAATGCAATAATTTAGCAAAAAGTTCCTCAACTGAGTTTACAAGACATTCACAAAATGTTGCATTTTTTTTAAAAATTGTCTCACTAATTAATACCCCAAGTTTAAAAAACTTTATACTGCTGAATAGAGAATCAAAATCCTTTTCGAACGAGGTATCGCACGACCCCCTCCTAATTTAAAATTTTCGGGGGGTAATCATAATTCAGAGGGGATATTGTTTTCATACTAAAATATGACAATTTCAGATTGATAATCGACCTGTTTCAGGATTAAAAGTTCATAATTACGACTAAAATTAATTTATTCCGTACATATGGACCGCACTGTATATTCCGAAAAATGCGCGATATAACAGTAATAAAATAAATTATAATTTCTGTATAATTTCTGTGTAAATTATAATTTCTGTGTACTGTGTAGTGTACTTACTAATATGTAAGTACATGCAAAAAGATAAAAAAATTTCATGAATCTACTTTCAGAGGTAATTAATATCCAGTTTGTTTGCTCAATTTGTATGCTAAAATACATTACACATGGTATAATTGATAAATTTATAGGTAGATCGTGATTGATTTTAAACACGAAAACCTCATTTTTGGACGTAACGAATCTTTCAAAATACCACCTTGTGCCAGAAGGTGATGTCCTCGAGAAAAATAGTTCCTATTTTGTGTTAAAAATATTAAATGTTAACACGAAATGTAATAATATTTTAAATCATCCGCAGCATTCATAGAAATGGAAAAATATGAAATCTTTCACAATATTCTTAAACGTCCTTGGAGGTACGAATAGAATACATTAAAACCTATTGTAAACCATTAATTATAAGCAATAAAATTTGAAAAAGTTAATAACAAAATAAACTGATTATAAGAAAATAATTTACAATGGAGTCGTAAATAAACAAGTTTAGATTTTTTTTACTAATATTTAATGAGCCATTACTTGTTAATTAATCGCAATTGTTCAAAAGTTATACAATAAACATATTATTAAATGACCATAATATTTAAAAGGAAGAGATAAATCCAAATACATATGTGTATTTGAAGAAAACATTACTGAAGTATTGAGCAAAATCATCCATACGTTTTAACACTTAAAAAGTAACAAATTACATAGTTTTTTTATAATACGAGTAGTAAATTGCTTGGCCCACATTTATACGCGTAAAATGAAGTTCTGTGCAGGTTTCACTGTTACAATCTGAATTTTGTGTAAAATGAATGGTTATACAGTGTGTCCACGAATGGGGTTGCCAAGCGGAAAAACTTTTTATCATTTACGAAAAAAAGTCAACCTATATAATAGTCTGCTTCACTTAAAACCCTTAAATAACTATTCAGATTTAAGTTTATATACAGTTCTTTGTAAAATAGGGAGCTTCTCTCAAAACCCTATAAATAGCTATTCAAATATAGATTTGTGTATCCCAGGATCATCATAAAGAACAATTTTTACAAGGATAGAAAAAGTATTTAATAAAATTACTACCAATATTACCATAAGCCATATTACTATTATTTTTTTTGTTTTGTGTTAACACTATACTCCGTTTAATGAACAGAAAGTTAAGCCACTCTCCACAAATACGCTCCATATTTGAATAGAATTTTTATTGGTTGGTCTTATTTTCTAAAACCCATAACACAAACAACCGCTTGACTTAACTGCCTCGAGATCTTAGATTCAGCGTCAGTCATTGCGTTTTGGTGTTTTGTAGAAATTACAGTTGTTATTCGTTTCGAGTTGCTGTTATTCCCATTGAAAAAAAAATTGTGTATTTTTCAAGACTAGTGTACATTTGGGTACATTAAGGTACATAATAAAAACAATTAGTATTAACTAAATGTTATAAATAATAAAGAATTTTAAATTTCGTATACTTATTTCACACTTGACGTTTTATCATTTTATTTTCTCAAAAATTATGTTTCAAATTACATGAGTTTTGAATTCCCGCTTTTATTAATTAGTAGCGTGTGAAACTGGTTGTTGCGTACACTGTTCTGCGCAACCGTTAATTAGTGAGGCGTGGCTTAACTGTTTCTGTTCATTAAACATGGCATAATAATTTTTCCTATTCTTACTAAAATTGTTCCTATTAATTACCCTGGTTGTTTGTGTCATGAGATACACAAATTCCCATTTTATTATGTTTTTATAAGTACTTGAAAGAGATGTACATTTTTTAATAAAGAGTAACTTTTTTTCGTATATCACTAATGTAGAAATTCTTACTTCACCTGTGGACACCCTGTATATAAACTTAGATCTGAATAGTTATTTAAGAGTTTTAAGTAAAGCAGAATTTATTATATAGATTGACTTTTTTTCGTAAATGATTAAAGAAATTTTTCTTCTTGGTCACCCCATCCGTGGACACACTATGTTTCAAAATCCAGAGAACGTCAAGAATCGTCATATGGCAAAAGGGCACTAAAGATAAAAAACGAGTTAAGCATATAGTGGCAAAGAAGGCAAATTGCATTTTTTTACATTTTTCAGAAAAGGTTTGGTAGAGCAAATTATTTTTTATAATTTTAAAATATTGTGTTACATAGAGGAGCTTACGAAAGAAGGAAATTTAAAACGGCAATATCTCGGTTTGAAATAATTCAAAATCTAATTTAATTTAGACATTTTTTCGTTTCTCTCGTATTATCTTCGAAACGAAAAGCCCAAATCAAAATTTTGTACTCTGAAGAAAAGTTTACTTATACTTTCTGAACATACTTCGGATTTCTAATTGTGAATAATATAATCTCTTCTATAATATGCAACAGAGCTACGAGGAAAATTGAAATGCTAGATGTGTCGTTGGAAAGGGGACGCCTGGTATGCGACTGCAAACGAATCATAGGAAATTTGCCTTGCATTGCATTTAATTGTACAACTTTATCAGTCACAAAATTGTAAATCCTACACCACCGATTTTTAAAATTAAAAAAAAATCCTTTCGTTTGGGATTAAAAGAATGTCTAAGTTACTAGTTGAGACATAATTCATTTATTTCCAGGTCGGGGTAGCTCGGCTCCTGGCGTCGATGATTGGCCCTGGTAGCGGAAATAGGCTGACCGCGACGTTAAATAACTGATTAAGAAAAATAATTAGCTTCGAGGTTTCTCAAAATGTTACTAAAATGTAATTAAAAGTATGGAATTTTTGTTTAATAACAGCATAATTGTTACTTCAGCTACCTAATAGCAAGTAATAAAATAGCTGTTAGATTTTTTGAAAAAGTGGTTTTTGAAAAATTAATAAATTTCCAGATTAATTTAAAAAAAAATGAAAAATGTAACAAGTATTTAATAGTATTTCAAACAGTGTGATATTTCGATATTAGTTCATTTTTGTGGGCAATAACAATATTACTATTTGCATCCGGTCCACTTTTAAATTCTAATGTGCTTGTTTATTTATTTCAATCTTTAAAGTAGGCCATTACAATATATGTATGTATACACATCTAGTAAATAAACTCGGTGGTTTTCATAAATCCATGAAAAATGTATCTTGATAAAGCATTCATTCATGTCCTCCTATTGCTATTTATATATTTGTGCTAAAATGAGATATTTTGACGATAACAAGTCGAGACTTGCAATCTTTCATGTGAAATTTTCAGGAATTTCATTTGACAGTGTCTTCTAAAATATATTAAGATTTTTTTCTTATAATTTTGTATTTAATCTACTCTTTAGTTTAAAATGACTGTTTTTAAATTTTTAAGTTATCTAATTTATGTTCAACAATGAAAATTAATGCATACCAATAATTACCATCACGCAAAGAAAGAGCACCATCGAGTATATAATCGCGATTGCTACCTCTGCGGTTTTTACCTGAAAATTCTAGGTTTAGATTATAATCTCGTGGCTTCGGTATCCGACATCTTTAGTAGCAACTTTTTAAACCAATTATAACTAAACATCGTTAGATTCCATTCACAGATTTTGTTCAGCCAGAAGTTAAAGCTATATTAGTTAACTACAATATGAGCTGGAAAGTATTAATTGATTATTTAAGTAAAACCGAACAAAACGAATTAATAAAAAGTGCGAATTATTAATAAAAAGTTCACGTTTAAGATTGAATAAGTTTTTATAGAAAGTTCTAGTTGTATGTTATGTCGTACCCACTGTATAATAGTCCATTTCGTAAAATAGACATCTACTTCGTGAATTGGAGGCCAGATCATGTAATCACAGTTTTTAAATCTTGAATCTGGACACTTTTATCCGCGTAACGTCGCGGTCGTAAACAATTCACTAACTGGGCAGATATTTATTCAGTTGATCATACCAGGTGTAAATATAAGCTGTGGACTAAATCGCATTTTATAAATTTCTTAGTATGCTTTATGTAACAATTAATCTTAATATTTCACTAAATTTGATAAGGGCTTAAAGAGTAGTTTTAGTAGACTTTGCATTTTGCATTTATTGTTTTTTTTTTTGTTTTTTTTCTTTCTCAGTTTGATTATTTACAAACTAATAATAATAACAAAAAATACATTTAAGTATAAGACACATTTTTATTTTGCTACATTGGATGAAAACGAGACCAACAAATAAGTAGGTATAATATACCATGTCCAGATGATATTAATATAAGACGATATCATTAAATGGACAAATCTTTTCCATTTCACGAAGTGGCCAAAAAAAGTTTCCAGATTGTAAAAAAATCTGTGTTTACACGATCTGGCCCCAGTTCACAAAGTGGGTGTCCGTTTCACAAAATGGACAATTACGCTAAATGAGTGCGACATATACTTAATTATTTCTATTTTGTATTTCAAATTTATATTCTCATTAATTTCTATTATTCTTAAGTTTATATTCTGAGTAGTTAAATAGTGTTATTAAGTCAAATTTTTTCCCAGAGGTGAGGTTAGAGTTCCTATTTTGACAGTAGGAAATCGACTTCGTCGCATGAGAACCATAGGGTTCTAAGTAACATTTTGCTCAAAACAGATTTTTATTACAACCTACTCTAAATAACACTGACGTAGTTTTTCACAAAACACCACTAGATGATGCCAACTTGATTGTCGAAACGCGCGTCAAGTGCAGTATATGGGTGTTTTGCTGTTTCGTGGAAAACTACGTCATATCAAAGGTTCCAACCCTTTTGTAGGGCAAATACTGGATTACTTCGTTTCATACGTTCCACATATTAAAATGGAAAGCAAGTGACTTTTCTAGAAATTATAATATGATTATAAATTCGCTCTCCTGTGAAAACAAAAAGTTTTTATTTAGGACCATGTAATTGTCATGTGACGACTTGGCAACTTTCTAAACTATCCAACTTTTTCATATATTAATATTTCAGTAATGACATTTCTCAAATATTTCTTTAATTGGGAAAGAGGAATATTTTCTTAGTTTCAAACTACAGAGAAAATGGAAGTTTTCCTTCTTTTAAATACACAAGCCTCAAATAAGTAGATTTTTGAGTTATGTATTTTAACTATTTTTGCATAAATGATGATTCAGTGGTACCATACAATGGGTATATTAGCAAAGTTTACATATTGTTCTGAAATTTAATACATTTACAAAAATGCCTATTAATTTTATTTAGGCCTGATTTAAAAATTGTTTGACTTTTATTTTTGTTAAAATGGCAGCAATGTTAAAATTTCATACTATTGAATAAAGAATTAAATTGTGAATCCAGTGATATAGCAAGGTTGCCATTTTTGAGTAAAGTTAGCCAATTAGCCAGTTTTGAAATCCACGCATTTTATGGTAACCTACCAAAATAGTTTTCATGTTCTTACAGGTATTTTTCATAAACTTTCCCCATATAATTTTTTACAGTATACAGGGCGTCCCAAAAGTCGCGCACCACCTTGTACGCACGCTATAAGACAATATTAGGAATAGCGAAATAAATATTAAAAAAAAATTATGTGCTTTATTTTTTGAGAGGGTGTACAATTGTCATAAATTTAAGGATCATCCATCAGGGTTATTTCATACCAAAGGATTGTTTTGTATGTATAACTCATTACATTGAAAAGTATGAAGTGAAAAAAAAAACTCAGACATGAACCGAAACTCATTATTAATTGTTCATGATGTTGTTTCAAAATGCACTGCTAAAAGTAGACAACCAGTAAAATCGTCTGGGGGATAAAAAAACCTTCAAATTCCTATCTTTTATGTGAGTTTTGTTAACTAAAAAGAACAACGAGTTCTGTCCAGAGGGAAGTATTTCCTGCGCAACTGTGCTACTACAAACAAACAACCTCAGAGGTTTGTCTGCTGAATTAATTGTTCAGTTAATTGTAGTTAGTGCCTTGGTGTTAGGTAATTATATCTCAATTTCAGTATAAGGTTTTAATGTAAACTGTTTTAGCAACCCAATTTTAGCAGTCTTATGGAATGGTCTTAATTATTGATGCCAATAAGTTAACTTGGAATCTCCCTGAAACCCTATTCAACAAGTCTCAGCTCGGACAATTAATGCTTTAAAAGTTAAAAATCATGATTAATATTTTCATTTTAACAATTAGGATATGGCTCCTACCGTGGGTCTTAAAATGTTCCAGTGTGTTCAGGAAAAATTCGTAAGAAGAGCCAATGCATGTCTAGGTACAAAAAAGTGGAATTTTGAACATTAATAAAGTATTGCATATTACTATTAAACTTTGCGAATATTTATGAAACTGTGTTGTCTCTTTCTACATTTAAATGCTTATATTTCCTTAAGTGAAAGACAAATAATTTTTTAAACATTTTTTCCAGCACTCTTTTCAAGGTGGTCCGCTACTTTTGGGACATCCTGTATTATATTTAAACGAGTTATCTAATAGAAATAACTTTATGCGTTAATTAATACATTTAACCTATACACTTGTACCTTAATTGACGAAGTACATTCTTATTACGTATAATTTGTGATATATCCAACTTTGATATGAGTTGTACATTTTTTTTTGTTTCAGTTTGCCTTCACCTGAAAACTTCGATCCACTTCAGCACACAACAAGATAACTAAGTGACAATTAAAACATTAAAAACATTTTATACTTAGAATACAATACTAACGTATTTTCTAACGGGCCGCGTCTCGTTGATTAATTGTGATTTAATTTTAATTAAAAGTGATATTATGTATAATTTAAACGTAGATTTGGCTACCTCGGCAGCCAACGCCGTGAACAGTCTCCTAGTTGAAAGCACCAGTACTACCCCACGAACCCCAGAAATACTAAATTCTCTGATAGCCATGACAAATCCCCTAGACAATTACTCTTTCGGTGACGAGGCTCCAAAAAAAAACAGCAAATGGCCCAAGTGGGCGAAACGGGGCCCTCAACTTGAGCAGTGATTCTAACAGTTCCAGCAGTAGTCAAGTGGAGTCTCCGACAACAAATCCGCCCAGCGTTCAGCATACTTGTTCTCAGTTGATAAAGGCTGGACTCAAACTGACGATCGAGCAAAAACGAAAACACCAAAGCGACGGGGATGATCTTCTGGACCTGGACAAAGTTAAGAAGATCAAAAAGAACGAGTGTAGCGAATCTGATGATGATAGGATCAAGAATGAGAATGGAGTAAGTAGATCGCTTCAAAATATTTTTCAGTAGACACATATCAAAATTTATTAGGGAAGTAAAGTTTTCAATAGAACCCTTATAGTTGCGTTTTAACTTTTTAATTCGCCAGATCAATCCTCTTAAACAGAGGTGTCCACTTGTGTATTGCGATCCTCTCCCGGGGCGAAAAATTTGTTTTTTAATCCAGCTGCCATATGAACCAGGATCTAAATAAACTGTGGAAAGAAATCAGAAATCTTATAATTTTTGTTTCTTGCGTAACATATACGCGAACAAGAAAAGTCCCAACATAACAGCAAGTCATAAGGGTGTACTGGTTTTTTCCATCATAGATGAAACCATTTGACAAGTGATGGATTCAGATGGTTTAAGCTAAAGCGATAAAACGCTTTGATGAAAAACAGGAATAGTTGTTCATGCGCGGTTGATCTCACATATATTAATCTAAAAACCTAGAAAATTGTAATATTATCCTGTTCTGAGTTGTGTTGTAAATATATTTGACATTTAAAAAAAAACCACAGAACATAAAGTAGGACATGACCAAACATTGGCCCGGAATACCCCACCAATCTGTCAAACAAAGCCACCAAATTGAAAGTTTGGTGGTTGCATAAAAAAATCATGGTTTTTCTTTTATTTTATTATTGTGCATCTTTACTTTCTAAGCGTTTAAGTGTATTAGGTTTAAAACTCCGTCTCGGGAATGCCATCAAAACTCCCTAAGTCTACAAATGAGAGCATGGTATGTATACTTACTTATTTAGGTATCTACCACAAAGCAATCCAAGCAACTCATTTTCCTTATAAATACATAACACAATACTGTTTCGCATGCACGTATTTTTTTTTTATTTTGACATTTTTAAATTGTCTTAAAATAATCATATCGTAGTATTGTCCACAGGAGTTTTTATTTCGCTTAAATGAAATCGCTTTATAGGATAAAATAGCATTCAAAGTTTCAAATATATAAATTGGCGCGAAAACACGAGCAGCCATGTCACTATCTATTATGACGTCATTCTTGTAGTAAACAAATAAGCGCAAGTAACGCTCGGTATCTTTTTTAACACGCTTTTATTAGCTTCACCTGTATGTTTGCTTGTTTGTTTGTTTGTTTGCTTGTTTGTTTGTAACCGACTCTTTGGACTCGATTTTGACCCACTTTAAACGGACAGATTTAATTGAAACTTTGTACACTTACGAAGAACCGGTAACAATACAATAATTTGATAAGTTTATATCATTATCCTGATCAGGATCGCCAATCCTTTCCTCACGTATCCCTGCGTGAAAGCAAAGGCTTAATATGTGAGTAGATTCAGTAATTGTTAATTAGCTCGGTGGTCGAGTGGGTTAAGGCAGTCGACGCGAAACGACTGACTCCTCCGGCGTGAGTTCGAACCTCACGGCTGAAATAAAAAAATATTTTTTTTTTCAGAAATATCTGTTGGATCGTAATATGTTATAATATCAGCATCAATAAGCAATATAAATATAGTTTAAAACAACTAAAAAAACACGCTTTCATAGCACATCAAACTAAAAAGTTAAAAATAAATATAGTTTAAAAAAACTAAAAAACACGCTTTTAAAGCACATCAAACTAAAAAGTGAAAAATAATTATTAATATAAACTGAAAACAATAATGAACGAAAAATACTAGTATTATTGTGAAAAAAGCGTGGGGTGCTTTGTGCAATATTTTTCGTATATCGAGCACCCCACGCTTTTTTCACAATAATACTAGTATTTTTCGTTCATTATTGTTTTCAGTTTATATTAATAATTATTTTTCACTTTTTTAGTTTGATGTGCTTTAAAAGCGTGTTTTTTAGTTTTTTTAAACTATATTTATTATTATTATTTATCATATAAAACAATGAGTTCCCATCGTTATAACGTGGTGTTTGGTGCAAACTGCAAAAGTATAAGTGTAAAGACACCACAAAAGTTGTTTATAAAACTGCCGGATGATATTAAAATGCGAAAGACTTGGTTACAACTTACCAGGAAAGACCCAAAATTATTATCGAGTAAAAGTATAATGCATCTTTGTGAGAATCACTTTGATGTATGTACTATTTTGTCTTAAACTTTTAGTAGCTTTGAACTTTACTACTAATGTAAACAAATGAAGTCTTTCATATATCTGTCATGTTTGTAATTTTGAGGTTATGTTGAAGGTTGTCTAATAAATAATGTTCTAATTACCTACATTATACACACTTTTATAAACATAAGTACCTAGTTAGTTTTAAAATTAGAAGTAAACAAATATTATATACTTACACACAGATGTTTTAATGTTCCTAAATTCGGCAGAATGAAAATCGGGATTAGTCGCAAAGGGTCTAGCCGGATAAGCATGTTAAAAATGCCCTTAAAGGAAATTACACGAAATGAGCGTTAAAGTATTTTATTAGTTATAAAAAAATATTTGCCAGAGTATTATTCCAAAAATCCAAGGGGGGGTTGAACTTTTGCAAAAAAGGTAATTATTTTTTAAAAATATGTTGCAACTTACATAATGGGTGAAAAATTTTGAAAAAAATTCTCGAACATAGAGATCTACCAAACGAACTCAGTAAAAATTATTATGCCGTATTTGGCGCGAAATTCAAATTTTAAAAAATGAACAAAAATTAAAAACGCCCTTTTCACCTTTTTTTTTGAAAAGGTGCTACCATGATTTTTTTCTAACAGATGTGCCTTTGCATTACTAATATCCCTAATTTTTTTCAGAATTTTTGATTTGGTGGCACATGCTGAAAAAAAAATAAAAACCACCTAAAATTATATCACAGCCCCACAAAAAAAAAAATTCTGACCTAGCAACGAGACGAGTATATCCATATGTATTTTTGATCGCTGATTCCGATTCCTGGGTCAAAAAAGGCGTACACCCCCAAAAAAAAAATTTTAGAGCCAAAAAACACTGAGATAACGCTCTGAAAATGATATCATTTTAATCAATCGTTTTGTTTAATATTTTCGGGAAAAATTGAATGTATTACGATAAAAATAAAGGTAAATTACAGCGTTCACCCTATCGGTATGAAACGCACCCCATAGAGGGTGAGAACCACCCTCATCTGCCACCAAACCAATTGATAACGACAATGACTGAAAAACATTTAAAAATGTTTAAGTTTCGTTAGGTTTGCAATAAACTGACGTAGAATTCACGTAATACCCCAAAACTACCCCTATATCGTTTCATACCGATAGGGTGAACGCTGTAATTTACCTTTATTGTTGTTATCATGTTATCATTTTAATCAATCGTTTTGTTTAATATTTTCGGGAAAAATTGAATGTATTACGATAAAAATAAAGGTAAATTACAGCGTTCACCCTATCGGTATGAAAAGCTATTGGGGTAGTTTTGGGATATTACGTGAATTCTACGTCAGTTTATTGCAAACCTAACGAAACTTAAACATTTTTAAAGGTTTTTCAGTCATTGTCGTTATCAATTGGTTTGGTGGCAGATGAGGGTGGTTCTCACCCTCTATGGGGGTGCGTTTCATACCGATAGGGTGAACGCTATAATTTACCTTTATTTTTATCGTAATACATTCAATTTTTCCCGAAAATATTAAACAAAACGATTGATTAAAATGATATCATTTTCAGAGCGTTATCTCATATTCAGGGAGTGTTTTTTGGCTCTAAAATTTTTTTGGGGGTGTACGACTTTTTTGACCCTGGATTCGGAATCAGCGATCAAAAATACATAAGGATATACTCGTCTCGTTGCTAGGTCAGAATTTTTTTTTTGTGGGGCTGTGATATAATTTTAGGTGAAGTTTTTATTTTTTTTTCAGCATGTGCCACCAAATCAAAAATTCTGAAAAAAAATTAGGGGTATTAGTAATGCAAAGGCACATCTGTCAGAAAAAAAATCATGGTAGCACCTTTTCAAAAAAAGGTGAAAAGGGCGTTTTTAATTTTTGTTAATTTTTTAAAATTTGAATTTCGCGCCAAATACGGCATAATAATTTTTACTGAGTTCGTTTGGTAGATCTCTATGTTCGGGAATTTTTTCAAAATTTTTCACCCATTATGTAAGTTGCAACATATTTTTAAAAAATAATTACCTTTTTTTGCAAATGTTCAGCCACCCCTTGGATTTTTGGAATAATACTCTGGCAAATATTTTTTTATAACTAATAAAATACTTTAACGTTCATTTCGTGTAATTTCCTTTAAGGGCATTTTTAACATGCTTATCCGGCTAGACCCTTTAGCCACCATTATTGTGTAAATTTTTGGCAAATTAATTATTATAAACTTGAAAAACAAGACAAGTCAGTCCAGATATTCACAAAGATAACCGTAGGTTTTGCCTATTACAAGAGTGACGTCACATTTAAAGCCATCATGGCGGGTGGCGTTTTGTGACATGTCGTTCACAGACTAAAAATTGCTATTTTAAAATTGAAATAATAACCTTGTGTTTATGTGAACACAAATCGAGTTCTTTTTCGATAAATTATCGTATTCACATAATTTAATAATTTGTTTCGTAGTGTCAAGCATCCTATTGGGGTGCGCGTAGTAACAGTGGTTAGTTAATTAATTTAATAAACCTCCGACTAAGAAGATCAAGGATTGACCGTTTGTACACCACTGCTATGCCACACATAAACTGTAAAATATTTTTTTATAAAATTTATATTAACATTGGGTTCGTCATTCATTACATACTGCCAAAAAAGTTTATTGTATGCAAATTACCTCGCAAATTACGATATAAAACCTAGATAAATGATTTTACCCGTAGTTTTTTTAGTTGAAATAACCGTTATTTTAAGCCTTAATCGGATAAATTTTTTTATTTATGTAAACCAGGCCTGCAATTTTTTGCATGTTTTAAGAATATATCCATTACTGTCTAGTTAACAGTTAATTAAAAAATTTACTAAATGCTACCAGAGATACATTGCATAATATAATACACCATACCCAAAAATATTATTTAGCATTCTCCACCTCGGCTTATTAATGCCAACAAAACCACTTAAAGTAAATAAACATTTTATAGTCTGTCCATGGTCAAATCTTGTTAGTTTAAATGTTGTATGTGTTGTGTTGTGAAACTATGTCATACTAGATATTACAAGTACATGTTCTTCCCATATTTGTAGACTATACTTACATACTATAAACACTTTAATAATTGAATGTATTTAGTCTATAAAGTAGAATTGTAATAATAATAATTAATAAATTATAGTTTAAAGACACGCTTTAATAGCAAACCGAACTAAAAAAGTAAAAAATAATAATGAAGTTATTGACAAGAAAATTCATTTTATTGTAAAAAGCATGGGGTGCTTGATATCAATTGTTATAAATATTTTATTGGTAGCTATTATTAAAAGTAGAGTTAGCATAAAAATATAGTAAAAAGCACCCCACGCTTTTTACAATAAAATGAATTTTTTTGTCATTCACTTCATTCTTATTTTTTACTTTTTAGTTCGGTTTGCTATTAAAGCGTGGTTTTTTTAGTTTTTTAAACTATAATTTATTTTTTAGTCGTGAAACGAAAATGTAATAGTCTTCAAGAATTTTTGTCGAAATTTTTAATTAAAATTTTTTTCTAAATTTATTGATTTGAATTTATTTCGGATTTTTTTTATTTTATTTTCTTTTTCAAATTATTGTATTGCTATTGTTGAATTGCTGTATATTTTGACAAAACGAAAGAATTAAATGCTTTCAAAAAAAAACATTCTTATCGTAAATTGGTATCTAGTTCACCTTTTATTTCAAGTATAGTATGAGTTATGGTATTCAATTAGTGGTTAACTTTCTGCCAACTTATCATGGATGCGATATTTTGGCGAATGCGCCGATCACACAACTTTTACATCCGCTTAGAAAAAAATTTTCTAAGAGAAATGCATCGATACGCATTCAAATAATTGTATTGTCATCGGTTCTTAATACGTGTGCAAATTTTCAATTTAATCAGACGTCTTAAAGTTGGTGAAAGTTACGTTGAAAGATTCCGTTATTTTGGCGAATGCGCCGATCACACAACTTTGACATCTGCTTAGAAATTTTTTTTAAGAGAAATGCATCGATACGCATTCAAATTATTGTATTGTCATCGGTCCTTAATACGTGTGCAAGTTTTCAATTTAATCAGACGTCTTGAGGTTGGTGAAAATTACGTTGAATGATTCCGTTACATAGGTAGATACATATATAGATACATACAGATGAAGCTAATATAAAGCGTGTTAAAAAAAGAAAAATATATTTCGTATCAACGTGGTAATTTAGTTCCGCACAATATTCATAATATTAAATGATTTTTTGGAAAAGCTGAAACACGTTAAACTTATTTCTTTAAAAGGCACTGGCTAACGTAAAAAAATTTTTTTTTCATATTTTGTTTTGAGCTGTAGTCATAATTTCTTTTTTTTTTTTATTGCTACCCCACCCTTTTTAATACAAATTTATTCTATAGTGTTTTCTGAGTACAAGGGTATCCGATTTTAGGGGTCTCCTAAAGCATCGAATTCGTATCGAAATGGAAAATGGCAGCCTGGAAATTATTGAACGTTCAATATAAAGTGTTTACACACGTGCCGGCTAATCGGATTGTTATTGGGGGACATTTTGAAGAATTACATTAAATGTTAATGTTTTTTTTTAACTATATTATGAATATTGTGCGGAACTAAGTCACCACCCTGTGTATACCTCTTAGAATGTAGAATAAACGTTATTGTTGTATAAGATGGACAAAAATATTGAACCGGAATAGCTAGCGAAAAATGTTGTTTAAATCTTATTTTGTTCGCTTGAATGTATCTAGCTTTCTTTGTTTCGTTTTATTGTCAGTCTCATTTTCTATACTTAGATATATTAGTTAGCAACCACAACAAAGTGATACCTATTATAAAAAGCTGATTTTCTTCGTTCAAATATTCGAACCAAAAAACGTCACTTTTCAAGACAGTCGATTAAAAAATAGTTTTGTTTATCTAACGAAATTTATGTATATCACTGATCAGAAACAATCACACACACCACAAATTGTTTAACATTGTAAACACCCGCTAATGCAGAAATGCTTTCTCAACTAACACTGATTGACACATTGGCAGCCATAAACTTTTTTAATTGAAAAACCATTGTGGTTAATGAATGAAGTACATAAATTATTTATCAATAAAATGTTTCATTACTGATTTAGTTTTAAATATTTTATAGTTTAACTAAGAAATGAAATATAAATTATTGGTCGAACTTGATCTTTTCAGCCTTAATTAAGATGGTCTTTTCTTATTTGGATCGTAGATGATATTTTAAGTTGTCCAATATTACAGATAAATAGAGATTTATATTTCTCGATTTATACCCATCCTGATATCTGTTCATAACTTCAGTAACTCACGAAAAGCCAATTTAGGTGGCAGATTGAATTATATTGTACATTATTTGTTAAAAACCACATCCCAAACAAGTAAGTAATCGGAATGGTATAAACAAAACTAAAGTATTAATAAGAAACTATTTTACAAGGTATGTTATGCCAAAAATTTAAATTAGTTTTTTAACATTTTTTTTTATTGATAATTTTTATAAAAAAATGTTTTTCTTAAATGGTACCGTCAGTTTTTTGCCCCAAAATTAAAACTCGATAAATCAAATGCATTAAAATGCAAGTCTATTAACCGCCAAACAGTAGAAGTAGAAAACACAATGTATTTTTATAATTAAAGCAAAATAAACACCGGTAATACAATCCCCCTATATCCCTGAAAGTACCACAAGGTACCTTGTGCGGGAGAGGCTTCACATTTAGTGACAATGGGCACTCACCCAATGACCGAGTGTGCTAGGATTAATTTCCTGTTTAGAAGAAAGCCTAGGATGTCGAACCCGGGACTCCAGGGTGAGAGGCAATTCAAAGACAAATTCAATTCAAAACAATTTTATTAACAATTAAAGGGAACAATGTATATGGCCCTCGCCAGACACCCGGTCCGTTACCGACCTAGCATCCCCGCGTAAGGTGGCGATGGGGCAATTTTTAGATCGGGCGGAGCGGGGCCAGTCAGGGCTTAAAACTAAAACATTAACAACAAATACAACACCTAAAAAAACATTTTTAAATTGTATAATAATGCCGAAAACGAAAAAATCAAAGACTCATGCGAAAGCATGCGCCGTTGATATAAAAAAAAACTTTAAAACAATGCAAGAAGAATATATAAAATTGTATAAATTTGTGTATAATAATTTTGAATTTTGATGATGCTTCTACGTGCCAAACTGTCACGGTAAAAAGCTCGCCTTTAAACAATACTGACCTGGGAAGCGGGAATGTCCTACTCCGTTTTTTTTTTGTATTTAATGATATTTCGTGTATATAATAATGTGCCGCAATTTGCTGAAGGTTAGCTTATAATTTGGAACAAATTGTGTGGGGAAGTTTGATAACAAAAGCGAACAAAAAAGAAAGGAGAAACGTGAGAAAAAATTTTGGTGACCCTTTTATAATGTGGGAATGTCCTCCCATTTTATGGGAGGAGCGTGGTCTGAAGATGTCTGAAAATTGGTAACGTTTGGTACGGTAATTTGTGTTTTATTCAAACTTGCGCGTTATACTCCGTTATTTGTGTAATGTTGGCGGTTAGTGGACAATCAGAGAGTTTAAATTCGTAAAATTTTTATGAAATATCTTTGATATAATCCACTATGGGTATAATGTCGCTGAAAAGTTGTTGTAATTCCCTTACCGGGGGTATATCATGTTGAGTTCCTTGTGAGAGGCAAGTGTCCTTACCAGTCAACCACAAAGCCACACACCATAATGTTAATATATTTCATCACATCGTCGTCGTCGGTATCAGATTCTTCTAAAGATATTTCTGGTTCAACAGTATTCATTACAATATAATACCATTTTATTATTTTTTGGCACGTAGCTGAAGTTTTCTTAAAACTAAACTCGGAAAACATTGTAATACCAACAGTGATACTACATTCTATTACGTCACTTTTCTTGTACTTAATAGCTCCGGGGCTGGATAGGTTCTGCCGTCCCAAAAAAGGTACTGAGTCAACTCCATTCGTAATAAAGTAACATAAGTCCCAGAGCTGTCTGTTTTTTATAGCAAAAGATCGATCTATAATAATACCAAAACTGATTTAAGAAAAAATCGGTTCTAGTGCTTAAGGCAACGAGATCACAAGCCGAATGCAAACGCTGCGCCAACGACTCCAAGTTAAGATGGAGCTTCCTGTTTTTGACCATGACCTCAGGCCTCCGGCAGGCTGAAGCATATATTCGGCAGAACTCGCAGAACAAAAAAAATTATGTTTCTTATGTTTGCTAATTATGTAAGAACATATGGGAAAACTTAATATCACATTATTATTACAGTACACCGCGGTGGATTTTATCTTTAACAACTTATTTTCTCTACAAATTGTAAAAAACTATTTAAATCTTGTCGGGCAGCCATTTACCGAGTCATTTAAACAAAGTACAAACCGTTTTATAAGTAGCTAATATTAATATCGGGTAAGAAGCTCTTGAGTAAATGATAGGAGATAAAAATGCCTAGTTTTTCCTGCTAGATGCGAGGATGTGGAGGTACTATACAATACTATACATGTTGTTTGGCTGTTACAAAGAAACTGCAGGTTGCAGCGCAAGGACCAAGGGCACTCGGATTTCATAGAATTATTTGAAAACAATAGGGAACTTGCACATTTTTTTTTTACTTCATGAAAATGTTCTACAATACTAAAAAATAAGATATGCAAAATATGACGCCTTAATTCCCAATAATAAATTTGTTATAAATTATTAAAGTTTCGCGCGCGAGCGAACTGTTTCAAACAGGTTCAAAAGCGCGGGAGTAGTTGTGACATCACACCTTACCACGACGGAGATCCCAGCACTCGACTGCTTGATTTCAGCCGTAAAAATACCAGCATCGCCATAAATTTTAACTGTTAAAATGGAAAAAAAACTCCTTATTTTAAATATTGCATTGTACCGTTGTGTAAGAATACTACAGTAAAAGTGCCAGATAAAATATTTATAATGTTGCCAGAAGATAAGATTCGTCGATCAAAATAGCTAAAAGCGTGTAGAAGGAATAAAAAAGACATTTCACAGAGCAGTAGGTCTCTACATGTGTGTGAAGATCATTTTAATGTAACTACATTATTAAATACTATATGTCTATCTACTAGTTTTTCGCAGGCGGGCAATAAAATATTCCGATTCCGAATTATTGAATTTTAATTAGGGTAGGATTAAAGAATGTGTATACAATGTTAGAAAATATGATTAGTAGATAGAATGTAATTTAGTGATACTAAGTAAAGGTAACTTCCTGGTGCGAAAGTAAACAGCTATTTATTATTATACTCTTCGCAAATACGATTACGAAGAGTATATTGCATTTGATCGGGACATTTCTAAAATCATTAATATCGCTCGCAGAGAAAAAATCATTTCGTTCGTCATCGAATTCTGAACAACTTTCGAAATGTCCGTCTGTTCATCTGTCCGTCCGTCAGTCTGTCCGTCACGTTTCTTGTAAGCACGATAACTAAAGAAAAAAAGTCCGTTCGAATTGAAATTTGGGCTATAAGTTAGTGTTAGCTAGAGGAAGAAATCCATTGCTTTTGAAAAAAATCAAATAGTAAATAAAAAAAGTTATAGGACATTTTATTTAAAAAATATGAATCTACAGAGGGTTGCAATTTTCAATGTGCTACTAAAATTGAAGTAATTTTCTAAAGACACCAAAATGCTGTAAAATATACTACCACAAATTTCGCCTACGCAGTCGGCATCAACGGGAGATGAAAAAAAATTGAAAATTAAATATGTGATCAATATATTAGGTATTGTAAGAATGAATCTTAGTTTATACTATAAAATATACTGCCACGCGTTTCGCCAATACAGTCGGCACCATCGGGAGATAAAATTAAATATGTAGTCAATACATTAGGTATTGTAAGAATGAAGCACAAGATTCTTTTCAAAAAACTGCGAAGAGTATCCTACAGAATGTGCTACAATTACATAAAAGTTCAATAACACTACTGTCTGCGAAGAATAAAATGTTTACCTCTAGTATATATAGTATATTGCAAATACCTTTCCCTTGTCCTTTAATTTATTCTATTCAAATCTTACATTTATCTATTATGTGAATGATAACACGACACAATCACTTATTTCCCTTGCCCCAAAACATAGTACGAAAATACCTACGATAGGTAATTATACATTTGCGCAACATTTCCTTTGCAGCAAATGTCTTCTATAGAGACACTTTACGCGTGTGTACAAAAAAAAAAACACGAAAAATATAGAAGTGGCTGTTGTGAAGAATTACCCTAAATTCTTTCAAACATAAGACTAAGTCTGCTAAAAATGCTTAGTTGCGACTAAGCATTTTGTAGTTATTTCTTTTTATTCCGTGATCAAGTCATAACTATTTTATGTTTATAAATTATTACTAAAAGCTAAAAAAATACATACTTCTCTGCCTTGACCCCGCGGACCTCTCCAAGGGAAAAAACTTTCACTATTTTGTATAAAAGATGCCACCATAAACATATCCACTTTAGACAAATTATCAGATTGGCCCTTTGAAAAACCTTGACCAGTCATTTTAAAATATCTGTACAACTACAATAAGCGGTACTATAAAACACAATTATATATTTATATCAGAACAGTCACTAACAAATCAACCACAGTCTTATAACACCGGTAAACATCTGATTGTATTGCTTCCCGGCGCGACGACTACTGAATATGGTATGGTGTGACGTCACAGTCAATAGTAGCTAGTTTCGGGCCACTTCAATTTTATCGCTGTTTAGATTCTTTATACTGATCGCGTGGAATTAGAAAACTTATTTTTTTGTGAAGTACACGTTTTATTACAACGTTACGCTATGTTTTTTAGTATTATTTTTATTTTTAAAATTATAGGCAAGTTCCCTATTCCTTTGGCCATGATAATTTTTAGAAATCAATATAGCAGGAATGCATTTTTTGAAGTTAGCATCTGGGATTATATCGCGTCAACTTGTTTGTCAGCAGTTGCAGACAAAACGTCCGAATATTATTAATCATTAATTTCTATAGCATATATTTATTACTTTTGACAAAAATGGTGGTACTGAAATATGTGTATCTCAAACCTTCTACAGTTAAAACAGATTGCAGATAATTTTTCCCAAAAATGAAGTAAATTTATTTAGGTCTGAGGTCACTGTAATATGCACACAACTTATGTGTAGTCGTTGTTTAAAATGTATTTTCTGTTGAATTACAGTTGAACCAACCCACAAAAACCAATATTGTGTGAGAACACCAAAAATGTTTAAAAACAAAGTTAATTGGCAACCGATGTTAAACAGGTTTCGATACAAGCAAATTGGAAAATAGTATAAATTATATGTTAACTTGGCCAATATCCAGTAGAACTCGTGTGTGTTCGAAATTCGATATGTTTTGCTGCATTTTGCCAAAAACTATAAAAAAATATTGGATTTCTTTAATTTGTGTTTATTGTCTCTTGGCCAACTTTTTAATTTTATTCACTCCACAATTATTACAAAAATACACTAACTTGTTTTCAGTGTTAAAAATATACCTTTTCAACAATTTTTAGCAGACGTTTTTCATTTTATAACATCGTGCAAGATCGATAATAATACTGAGGGTACCAAACCTGATTAAAAAAAAAATCGTTTTTAACGCTTACAGTATACAGGGTTATTCATTATAAATTACCCACCCCTTATCATCGTTATTATTGCCTGTAGAAAACAAAGTTTTAAATAAAAGTTGTGTGGTTATGACTGAATTTTGTTAAAATGCTATCAAAAGTACAGTAGCGTGCAGATTTCAGGGGATACAAAAAAATCTATTTTTTTTATGGGATACCCTGTATATTATTCCTGGAGTGGGTTGGAACCTTTGATGTGAAGATAACACTGACGTAGTTTTCCACGAAACACCAAAACACTATATACTGCACTGGACGCGCGTTTCGTCAACCAAGTTGACATCATCTGGAGATGATTAAAACTAAACTTATGCTAACAATCTACCCTATTTATACATAAACTATTATCACGGATCGGTAAACCGTGACCCACTAACCAATATAGCGGGCTATTTGGGAAGGGCCCTCTGTTACTATTCATACTATTTTTACACTATGATTTCCAAGCTTTCAAATGCATCCAGCTGTCTAGTATTTGTTACATTCCTAATTAATCTTAAATTGCTAATATCTATTTTATGGTTGTTCTCAAACGCATGTTGGGCTACACTAGACTTATCTGTTCTACCATATTTGACATGGGCCATATGCTCTTCAAACTAGATTCAAAGAGCATTTTAACAAAATTCAGTCATAACCACACAACTTTTATTTAAAACTTTTTTTTCTATAGGCAATAATAACGATGATAAGGGGTGGGTAATTTTTAATGAATAACCCTGTACAAATATATTGAAAATTCATATTAAAAAAAAAATTTTCAAGAAACTGTTTTTCTACATTCCACCTCAACAGTATCTTTTGTAAAAATGTTGGCTAAATTGTAAGTTCAGTTGCAATAAGCAAGATGCACACATTTTTTTTTGATATCATAAACCACCAAAAAATGTTTATGAATTTTTTGTTATTTTTTTATTTTGGATGCTTAAAAAATTATTAACTTTAGCCGCGAATTTAAACACGTTTGAACGATGAATATCTCCCGCCAGGTGCGGTGTGACATCAGACCGCATAAGTTTGCTGCAAGGGAATACTGTTATACTCACGGTTTGTGTTTACAAATTAAAATACGATGTTATTTTTATGCTCTACCATGGAGAGTAAAAAGACAAGGAATTATAGGTATTGTATTATATCTAAGTATACAAATACAACAATGAAAACCTAAACAGATATTTACTACCTATGTAATTGAATTATTATAAAAAAATTTATGAAGTATTCTGAGACGAAAAATAATAGTTAATATTAAAATATAGCACAGATATTTATTTATGTACCTAAAAACATTTGTAAATATCGATATCGATAACTAGGAAAATGATAAAAGTGGGCCTAAAAAATTTATTGTTATGAACATGATGATGAATGTTATGAACATGATTATTATGAACATGATTGTTATGAACATGATGATGAATGATACACACCTTGTTGCTTTTGTACGTACCCCTAATTTCAACACTGATAAAAAATGAAGTCACTAGTATTAGCAAAGAAGCTGCTCAGTGTTCATCATGAACAAGTCAATTTACGGGAAATTGTTGCCTGATCTTGCACAAAGCCACTGGCTGCCATTTTCACCACTTAGATAACTTAACATATTAATTATTTTTACGTAAATAATAAATAAACGCGAGATTTAACAGTAATAAACTTACAATTCAATGCATTCAGGTAGACTGTCAAAGCCAAAGTTGTGCGGTATGACGTCAGGCCAATAATGTAGCGTTCGTGATCATAATCGCGTGGTTTTGCTTGCATAAAACTTTAAATTTTAAAATGAATGTTACGAAACAAAATTTAAAAAAAATTTTTTTTGTTATATTCTCAACTTATAAAATACATATCGTGAAAATAAAATAAAATAATGCATTATTTCAAAAATGCATGCATCTTGCCTATTGCAAGTTAGTAGGCACATTACTAGTTATCTTATGTTTCGATTTTATTAATCTTAGTTTACTTCACTTCATTTTCTTATTTACGAACATGTTTCAAAATTTCAAAAACAGAGTGATGTTTTTTTTTAAAATTTTAACAAGTACCTATTTTGAAAAAAATATATCGCTTAGAAATTAGAGGAGATACCTACAAAGATTACGTCATTTTAAAAAGCGGAATACCTTTTTTTTTAAGAATCAAATTTTAGTTCTTTTTTTCAATTTGAATATATAGCCCGATTCATAATCTTATTTTTTATATGAAACCGTTCGTAAAACCATTAATATTTTTATAGACTTCATTATTTTTATAACCCCACAAAGAAAGCCAAGCAGTCTCATATCTGGAGTTATTGGTGGCTGGCTTATTGACCCATTTCTACCTATCCATCCTTCGAAGTGTTACTGAGGTAATTCTGTTCAACAAATTCATTAATATCAAAGTCCTACTTAAGTTCTATTGTTATGCGAACGGTTTCATAAAAAGTAAATTTATTATTCATGCTATGTGTAAAACTATGAACAGTAGATATGTATATAATTTTAATATATTTTTGATATCAGAACAAGAAGGAAAATCGATTCTCAAAAGAGTGACGTCTATATATCCTCTAATTTCAAAACATTTTATTTCAAACAACTTATTAAAATCTTAAATAACGAAGATAAGGGAGGGTGAATTTATAAAGGATCACTCTGTACAAGGTCAGAGTATTTCTAATGTAAAATTACTTATGCGAGTCTATCCAGACTAGCAGATGCGCCTCGGAACAAAGTCAATAAAGATTTTTTTATTAGGTAAAGTTTATTTTAAACTTATTTGCAACGTAAAAAATGGCGGTAAAGGAATCAAATAGACCGACGTTTTTTATGTTGCAAATAAGGTTGAAATAAACTTTATGTGAAAAAAAGATATTATTTAAAAATTCGGCTGAAGTGCAGCCCTTAATTTTCCTCCAAGGCTGACTCAGATATGTTACAGATAGACGAATTCAACAATAATAATCGTAGCAACATTCAACACAGGTTCGTTTTTTCATTTCTGTCTTTTAAATTTCCTGCTCGAAAAACTATTACCGAAAACTTGTAAGTTATCTTGTATGTTATCGTTATCATTCCAAAAAATAAATCAAGTTTTCTACTATAGCTTTTATTTAGGTAAATATGGTGGAGAACTGAAGTTGCTTTGGTTTTTGAAAATTAGGGTGTTTATCATACCAGGTCATCAGAAGTGATTATCAAAAAAAAAAAAAACGTTCACGACAATTAAATTTCCGCCAATTATGTTTACAGCCGTACTTTTGGCGTCGGCCAATCGGAAATCGATTCCGCAAAAAAGAAATCCAATAATCAGAAGGTGCCGAAAATATTTGCCATTTTTCAGAGCCGGTAGTTGTAAAAAAATATATAAATAGAAATAAACACCACATAAGAATTCATATGGTGTGTTTATTTATATATATATATATATGTAATATATGCAACCAGTATAACCAATATTGTGGCAGGAAGGTGTAGGAAACCGGAATATATGTATACAGTATGTGTATTAAAGTATTAAACATAGCACATTGAAGGAAGACTGCACTGTTGATCGTCCAACAAGCTAGATGGAAATTTAATTCGACGTGTTGGTTGTCTGTTTCTGATTTACATAGCAATGTTGCCATTTAAGAGACTCATGTTTAATAATTCAATGCACATACTGTATAAAATTATATGTAGCTTGGCACTTTCTCTCCAATTAACTTAGCAAAACAAAAGCGTGTAGTTATTTTCTACGTGGTGTTTGGTTTGGTTCTCGCATAAAATGCTCTTGGCAATGGCGCTGTCACTGCCGTTTGTGCATGACCTTACAGCAGATGGGTCGAATTCTGTATACTCCATGTAATCGACGTTATGTATTTCATACACGCCGTGATTGTGAAAGACATTTAAATTCTGCTATCCATCGACAGAATATTGCCGATAGTTACAAAAGAAGAATTTTTTTATGATTCGTGTGTCATGTTTCCTGGAACGTAGTCGACAATTCTGAGTTTAGAGGTTTCTTTGCAAAATACGTACCAGGTTTTCCTTACGTAGTAGCCCTACATTGCGTAAAACGTATCTACCAAGTGTGTGTAAAAATGTTTTGGGGAATATACGAAATAAATTTTTGTGGGTGACAGTGGATGAAACAACTTACTTTCGGTGTAATAATGTTATACGACGAATGTTGAGTGTTCAAAGGACTTCGTCTCCGATATTAATAGTCAGACAACAAGAATCTCTATGATTAAAATTTTTGTTGCCTGATGATGTGAAACAAAGTTTTATTCACGAAACTGGTTGCATCACTAAAGAATTTTGTGAGAAATATACCTCTTTTTTCCTTTCAAAATAATTATTTTGTTTTAATTTAAGTATACATAGGAAATTAAACACCTACCGTTTTATAAACAGGGATAAAAAATAATTCAATCTGATATTAATATAAATAAAAATTTACTCAGGTGATATTAAAAAATGAACGTTTGAAATATGTAAAAGAAAATTAGAATAAAGCAGAACCTACGACACTGGTCATTTACTATTTTAGTAACACGAAGCCGATGGCCGGAGGATATTTCTGCTAACAAGAGGAGATAATTGCCTAAGTCACCAGTTTTTGACATGCCCAGTACTTTGCTAATAAATAATAATGACATGACAATGTGTTGCATTATAAAAAATAAATTATTTAGAATACAAGACGTTTTAGAGAAATGTTTCCACATTTTTGGTACAAATAATATAACTTGCAGTTATTGAAAAAGGATGGGTAATCTATTTATAGCTTGCACGACCTGCATACATGCTTGTAGTGTAGGAAGTGTGAATACCGTTTAAAAATTAAGTTTTTTAAAAGTGTAGGTAGACTAAAAAAGTGGCGAAATACGTGTAAAGAGATTTGTTATGGTTATTTTTATTCCAAATGAAATCAATCGGTGAATTTATTGGTTCTCAACTTTTAGATTTTCGTCACCATAGTATAGAAAAACGTAGCAGCCTATGAGATTTTCATGTGCAAATGTATGAAATGTTTCATCATATAATATATGAAAGGGGATGTCCCACTAAATTGAAAACTGGATTTTTAAAACTTAAATGATTCTGCAACAGGATTGAACTATTTTTGAAAATTTGCTGTGAAGAAACAAGTCAAGTACAAATTTTCAATGAAATTAAAAATATGTTTTTATAAAACTATAGTGCGCAAGTACATTTGTAAAATAACCACCATCCGCTTCTATATATTGCTGCAATCTTCTGAAATTCAGTTTAACGCGCTGAAGTAAATGTTCGTTACGCTTAATCAGGTTTACCTCTTCGCAAATGTCTTTGAGTTCTTGAATTGTTTCAGGACTTATCGGGTAAACTCTTGAATTTAAATCCCCAAAGGAAAAATCAGGAGCTTTTATTCGAGGGATCTTACCAACCATGCAATGTCGCCAAACTTTGAAATTAGGCGATGAGGAAACATGCGACGTAACACATCCATAGTCTGCCTCGCTGCCTAATAATTTTGTTTGATGTGTAAATACACACTCGCCAAATAAATTATGAGAAATATGCTAACATAACGCCTAATTTATTAACAGCAGCACATATTTTAATGAATATGTTAAAATAAGCTTTGTTTAATATTTTGCATCACATCACACGAACTATTATATTTCTTCAGAACTGTGCTCAGATAGTTATTGCGGTGTCTGAGAACTTTTTACACAATGACCATGTCATTTATATACAGTAGAAAATGAATAGGCCAATCAAAGGACCTTGAGGAACTTTAAAATTTAATTTTTGTAATTCACAAGCATTTTTTTGTTTTACACTCGATTTTTCATAAAATCAGTTACTTTATCGGAAAAAATCTAAAAATCAAATAGATGAACTACTACCCCTCTGCAAATATTCCTAATTGTAGAGATTCTCAAACTGTGATCTCTCATCATCATGTGACAGACAGCACAGTGTACGGTTTATGTTCAAGGGTCGGTTCTACAGGGGTGTCTGAGAGGGCCCAGGCCACCCCAACGTCTTGAGCTGTATTTATAAATTAAATATATAAGTTGCGTTTGTAATAAGAAATTGTCAGGAGGAGCTACGATATACGGATGTGACGATTTAAAATTAAAAATTGTTAATTGAGAAAAAAATTATTTTTTGGGCCCCTTCATCTTTTGAGTATAGAACCTGCTAATACGGAGGCAGCTTTGATACTAATTATATTATCTGATATAATAATCAATTTTTTTGTATAGTGTAAATTCGTCTAAAAACCATTTTATCGCGTTAATGTATTAAATTTAAATAGATTAAAATCTCAGTTTACGAGTGGTTTTTAATTGAACCTGAAAATGCCTAATTAACACAAAATTATTAATATTAAATTATAAATTTGATAAAAAAAATAGATAATTATTTATTGTTTATCATTTTGTTCTTGGTAGTATTATTTCAAGTAGGAATTGAGAATGTTTTCCATAAATGACGAAAAATAATTGTTACCGCATTGAGTATTTCTACTCGTCCGTTAATTGACTTTGTTTTAGACAAATTTTTCCAATTTCTCATTTAATTTTCCTCGTTACTTAATTAGTTGTCCCATCCCTCTGTCTTACAAACGTGTAAAAAACCAAATAAAAATATTTTTTTTATCTGCTGACGTTTTTGTGCCGAATCTATAAATTATATATTTTTTTTGTTAAATTGTTGATGCAGGTAGGTGCTGACATCACGGGGATTTAACGCATAAATTGATCTATATACACTGAATTTTCGTTTCATGAAAGCAATTCGATTTAAATCGGTACCACCAAAACTGATTTCCGATCACTACAAAGCATAATGTGATTGGAACGATTTTTACAAATCTGGGGAATGTTGATATCATCCTTTTTTTTTTTTTTCAAGCTGCAACACACCTCAGATTCAGAACATTTAAAAGAACAAATTGAGTACACACCGCACAACCTCCAATTTGTGTTCAATTTTTGTCTGTTCAAATATTGCTCGATTAATGTCATAATCGACCCCCATGATTCACGTTTTTTCTCAGTAGGGTATATACACATTTTACTCGTACTTATTACGATGTGAAAATATTCATTAAAATTCAGTTGGTCGGTTCTGAAATTAATTAGTCTGACTGAAGTTTAACAATATTGAATTCAAAATTGAATTATATCTCGATATGATTTAGACTATGAGTGTTTATCCTAAAAAAATTACCTAATTCAGAGAGCAATCTTTTACTATCAGAAATTAAATTACCTACTAAATCTTAATTATTTTTTCTTATTTTTCGTAATTTATAAATGCGTCCTTTTTCCTTCCCTTGAAGAAAAGTTGATTGTTCATAGTTGAGTGTCCTGTATTCTTGTTGACTAAACTTTTTATTGTATACATAATAAATGTACTTTATATTTTTAGGCGCCTATAATAATTCAGGATAACGACTTTCCAATAAAATTTATTACTACTAAAAGTGTAATTAATTATTAAAAAAAAAAGGAATAAAATTGAAGGTCGTTAACTACAATTCTACACAAGCTAATGTAATGAGTAAAGCATTGTAGGTATAGAAATGTACAGAAAAAATAACACGACAAAACAAAGTTGAAGTGTTTAGATTATTTTAAGTAAGGTTAGTGTTGCATCTATGTAGGAAAATGCCTGTTTTGTAGGCTTTTCCATGACGTAGCCTTATTGTGTTATCAGTGTTATCATTTATCAGTTGTTATCTGGTTTTACCGTATTGCTTTAGAGTTTTGTTGATAAACAGATTGGTTCTAATCTTCGACCATATACTTATCAGACGCACTATGTCATATAAATTGTGGAGGCAATGCTTGAGGCTAACACAGTGGCGGCTGGTGGATTTAGTTTGTACCATATCTCAGTATTGGAGCATGCAACCCAAGCAATGTTTGAAGGCACGACCATCAGTACTGAGTGAAGAAGTTTTGCAGAAAGGAAATTGGAAAAAAAATTGAGAAAAAAGTTACAAAAATGCGCAGCCTCCCCAGATTACTTCTAGACCATTAGTAAAATATTTGCAAACTATTTTTTTTTTTTCGTAATCGGAAGGAAAATTTATCACCCCGTTTTTTTTTTTTGTTTTCGAAAATTTTGATTTTTTTGTAAAATATGACATTTTGAAATTTACACAATGAAGAACTTAAATTTCAGTGTCATAATTTTACAAAAAATCAAAATTTTCGAAAACAAAAAAAAATGGGGATAAATTTTCTTTCTGATTACGCAAAAAAAAATAGTTTGCAAATATTTTACTAATGGCCTAAAAGTAATCTGGGGAGGCGGTGCATTTTTGTCACGTTTTTTTCTCATTTTTTTTTATTTCTTTCTGCAAAATTTCTTCAATCAGTATTGATAGTTCCATGCTCCAATATTGAGATATTATATAACTAAATCCACCAGCCGCCACTGGGCTACCATACACCATAAAAAGGAAAGGGGGCTTCTGAAATCAGCATTAACTTGCATATAATGTATTCTCTATTGGCGCTAAATTCGGCAAAAACTCTTGCGATTTTTACAAAGGCAACTTGTATCTATAAAGCGATATCGGCTTGAGTTTATTAATATAGGTACATCAATAATTCAGTACTAACCGATGTTGCCGCTCTGTTGTCACCAAGACAGCGAACAAGCAACGAGTAAGTTGTCTAAATTAAAAACCAATTCAAATTGAATGTATTCCGGCCGTTGCTAAACTGAATCGGTTAAATTGTCAATTAAAGTGATTTATGCACGCTGTTTAAATACAGCAGGCAGTTGTTGGCGTAACGTTGAGGGGGATAAGCAAATATGTACAAAACATGCATTAAATGGTAAAAAGTGTTTTATAAAGTAAATAATTACGCAAATTGTTTTACTAGATTACACCGTTTAATACTCAGGAAATATGTAAAATGTAACTAATGGAAAAAGTGCCGACAAAAATAATAATATAAATAATAAAATATAGCACACTTGCTATTCAGTAGTAAGTACCTAAGTAAAAATTTAAGGACTTCCTGTAACAAACTTTTAATAATATTGATCTAACTGAATAATTTTCAATCGCTGTCAACAAACCGTTCAAATTTGACTGTTTTTTAACTTCCCGCTAAGAAAATTGAAAATTTTCAGAAATCGGGAAGTTATTGGTTTCACCCCGACTTTCGAAAATCGAGTTTTTGTCAGATCTCGACGTTTTGAGGTCCTAAGAAGCTATTCTGACTATTCCCACGATGGTGTCTGTATGGCTGTATGTATGTATGTGTGTGTACGGTGTATGTAAACCTCCCATAATTTTTGATCGGCTTGACCGATTGAAACGCGGTTTGCGGCATTCTAAAGGGGTTGACTCAACTTAGATTTCCTGAGAATTAGAACCGATTCGGCCCGGTAGATTTTGAGAAATCTCAAAAATAAAATATTCAAAAATTTGTTTTTTTTGAAATATCTTTTAGACTACTGAACCGATCAATTCCAAAATCTAATCAGCTCTTCTTATAAAACAACGTCGATCGTCGCAAACCACATCAAAATCGGTTGATTCGTTCGAGAGATATCGATTACGAAAAATTCGCAAAAAAAGTGTTTTTTTGAAATAACATTCAAAATTCCTGTTGGATCGATTTTTGGTACTAAGATAGCTTTTTGTACTTAAAAAACTGTGTTGAATGCCGTAAACCGCATCAAAATCGGTTGATTCGTTCAAGATATATCGATTACGAAAAATTCGCAAAAAAGTGTTCTTTTTGAAATAACATTCAAAATTTTGGTCGGATCGAGTTTTGGTACAAACATAACTTTTTGTACTCGAAAAACTGCGTTGAATGCTGCAAACTGCATCACGATTGGTTAATTTGTTCAAAAGATATCGCAGTTCAAGAATTACAAAGAAAGTGTTGTTTTTTTTTTTAATATAACTTCGAGATTTTTCACCTAATCGTAGAGCTCAAAAATGTATGTATATAATATTTTGAGCTCGGGGGAGCTCAAAAATTAACTAATACGTATATTTTTGAGCGCTTTAAGCTCGAAAATAGCGGGAAGTTTCAGGGATAGCCTGCAGGGTCAACCGATTTTTTCTTATATTTTATGTTGGACCATAACAAACTAACTTATGTCTATAGTTTAAAGTTTTCATTTCTTAATAAAATTATAAAATTCATTCCCAGTCATGTTTCTCGAATTTCATTTACCTCGTGTTTATCCTTCCTTTATAAAATATATATTTTTAAGTTATACAAATTAAAATCCCGCATTAGGAAAACGTTTGTTGTTATTTTGTATAATATATTCAGTTCTGTATCTCAGTAATGAATAATAATTATATTTTATCTCTACACCATCACGAAGGCCAAATATTTTAACGATTCATTGTATATTCATATTCAATGCGAATCCTCTTAAAATTATGTTAAGTTTGCTTATTTTTATAATGCGTTACGCTTGGGGGGAAATCGCTTACTTTATGACGTTTTAATATAAAAGTGGTTTTGCTAATAATGAAGTAAATAAAAATATGTATGTATTTATCAGTAAATTCTGACCTTGTTGATTAAAACTCATTAGTATTTTAAGTTTGAAGCACCTAATCAATTATAGATATGGAAAAACTGAAAAATATAGGTTTTTATTGTGGATTAAAAACTTTAGGTACTTAGATCATTGGAATAAAAATAAATTCAAATGAGAACTATACAGATAATTTTTAAAACTTTAAAATTAACTACTTATTTTATTTTTATTTTTAGTAATTTCCCAATACATTTTAAAAAACAATATAAGTACTAAACAATACCGGACTTAAGAGTCCGGTATGATTATAATAAATAATTTTTAATTTTTTGCATTTTCAGATTCAAAATTGGAGTTGGTATGAAAATGATGATAATTATTCAAATGTAAGTTGGAAAAATTAGATTATTTATGATTGCAAAGAAAATTAAAATAGCTGAATGAATTAACACTGATTTTTGTAAATTAAACTAGAAACAAATTAATCGCATGTATGAAATATATAAATGTTGTGGTAGGTAATTGTCCGATAATGTTGTCCTTAACTTTTTTGTTGCGTAGGTATTCAAATGTTTTAACCTAAAAGACAAGCCTGGTACGGTTTTGTAAGAAAATCATCCCTCGCTCCTGCCGATTTCTGTGATAACATTAAAAAAACTAATCAGAACTATTTTAATATAAAAACATTTAAAGCGCGTTTACACGTGCACGGATTTAGCTGTGCCCATTTTGACGCCAGTCCTGGAATTCCCCTCCTTCTACATTTTCGTCCTATCAATTGCAGTCGTGTTCCGTATTTAAATTCATAGATGAATGTGGCGAGGCTAGGTTTATTTTTTAAATTTTGGATCCATCAAATATGTTTCGAATATGGCATATAAATAACACGTAATTTATTGTTGACGTAGATTTGCGTTCACAATAATTCACAATAAAAAACGTAACATTGTGGATACTTACTGTGTTTTTTATATGACAAGCCAATAAGAAATTATAATAATAGTTCCTTTTTTTTACCAGTTTAAACTTAGGTAAAGTTTAATAACTTCTCAAAACCGTAAACCTCCCAAAACTTTGTTTTTAAATTTACGCATGCTATCTTTTATTATACATAAAAATCTATCTATACATCTTGCCGCCGCGCACAAATTTCAATTAATGTATTGTTGGGACCTACAATGTGCGTACAGTAGCGATGCGTACAGCAAGTAAATCGCTTTCGGAACTTGGATGCTCAAAAATAACTGCAATAAAATCGTTTCAATTGACCCGAAAAGTCGTGATGTAATTTGACATCTAGAACAGTTTCCAAACAAAAACCATATGACTCGTGATAATGTCATAACATGCAAGTTTACATGTACAGTGATTAGAGTTTAAAAATATACCATGGGCCCGCAAAGTGTGTCGTGGCTTTCCTTCAAACACCAAAACACCATATACTACACTTGATGCGTGTATCGCAAACCAAGTTTGCATCATCTGGAGATGATTAAAACTGTTTTAGTTACATCCAGATAATGTCAACTTGGTTAGCGAAACTCGCCTCGGTGTTTTGTGGAAAACCACGAGTATTTGTTCGTCATATCCTGCCAATTTACCGTTGGCAACACTGAAATGTTTCCAAATAAACAGTGACTACGTTTCTTTGTTTCTTTCCTATGCGTTTTGTACTTACAATATAAAAATTCTAAATGAACTAATAAAATAACTATTATTATCATTAAAACTTTACATGTTTATTTAAAATTTGTGAAATCATTTTATTAAATTATGCGAAAGTTTGTGGTGTATTTTTAGACTGCCATCTCTGTACAGGGTCATCACAGGAAAAGTGTTCTTTTTTTGGAATAACTTGGCTATTTTTGGTTTTCAAAAAAGGTGTAAAAACCTTCATTAATTAAATATGTAGATGTAAATATGTCATCTAAAAAGTTTTTGGTATACATATTTGGATTTTGATATTGAAATATCCTTAATGATTTTGTTCAACACTGCCTTTGAAAACAAAATAGCAGCATTTCTGAAATAAAAATGCGGTTTACTCGTCAAAGTAATGTTTTTAAAAAATCAGTGTCTGTCATGGTTAATTCTTCTTTTCAAAGTCTACTACATTTAACAAAATCATTAACTATAGATTTTTAATACCAAAATCAAAATATTTCAAAAACTTTTTGAACAACACGACACAAGGTATTTTTGAAATCAGAAAAATGAGGATAATCGAAATATTTTAAAATATACAGGGCGTTCCATTTAAACGCGCTGAGCATTTTTTTTTATTCAAAATTTGGATTCTGCGAAAAAAAATATAGTTAATGGAGGCCTCTACACATTTTAGATAACTTCAGAAGTAATAAAGTTATCTCAAAAAAATACATTTTCGCGTGATGACTACATATGAAATTACATATGTATTGTAGTGAGTCATATGGTTTTTGTTTCGAAACTGTCAAATTATGTCGCGACTTCCAAATCCATTTTGGTATAACCATGAGGGTGGGGAGGGTATAAAGGAAAGAAATACATAATTATTTTATTTTCATAAAAACTGTATAAAAAAGCAAGTAAATTTTATTCAGACGCGACTATAAAATTAAATATAAGATAAAAAGAACATTGGAATAAAACAGAAGCTATTATGACACTGGTCATTCGTCAGCTACTACCGTCGCGGTCGTCTTACTGACTAATCAAACAGCCTTCGGAAGATAATATCAAAGCGTAAGGATGTTGTGATAAATGATAAAGATAATATCAATGACAAACAGAGCGACGATTGCCTATGCCAGCATCAGCCAATTGTGATGACCCAGTACTGACAACGATGTCATAATTTGACAAATATTTGTTTTATTACTTATTGTCCGTAAATTTTTAAATGTTAATTATTGAGATTAAAGTTAATAAAGCCCCCTCAATGGCGCCATCTACTTCAACAAAAACGTTATCTATCGTTTATCAATTTATGGGAAGATTACGACATATTTTTTATCACAAAAAGGTATAGGTACGTATCTGAATTATTTGAGATAGATAAGAAATCTGTGGTTGCAGATTGGTTAACTTTCACGTTTTCTGCAGCGATCGCGATAAAAATTTTTGATTCATACCTAGGGTTACCAACCGTACTCTTTAAAGAGTGCATATACTTTTTTGGTGCTACAAATTTTAAGTACTCTTACTTTTCTGTTTTAAGCCCAATAGTACTCTTTTTCGATTAGCAGCAACAAACTCAAGTAAAATAAACTTGCAAATAAGTGTTCTCACGAAATTAAGGATTCAACACTTTCTGTGAGATAATTAGTGAGTTACATCATCGTAAGTTTATCCAGGCCGCATTATCTACTTCATAGTTCACAATCGGTATTTCAGAAATGAACAGGTGTAAGTATATTTCAAATTCTAATGTTAGTGTAGAATTTTCTAACATTTAGTAATTCCACCTAATTATCACGCTCTTACAGGTAAAATTATTACTTGTTTTTAGATTCTCATTTCATAGTTTATTGGCGTTAACTGCTTGGAGCTCGATACAGAAACAGAGTACATAGAGACCACAGGGTAGAGTATGAAGAAATTTCTAGTTTTAAAGTAGACATTTCTAGTTTTAAAGTAGAAATTTTTAGGTTTTTTTTTATTTGTTGTGACCCTTCAGAGCCATCGTATGTTTGTTTGTTGTCAATAACTGAAGTTTATCTTTTTTCCAACGGCAAACATGTATCCATATCAGAGTCGTGTTTTCGTTTGTCAACCCGTTTTACAGGTGCCTTAAAGTTTGTTCGTCCAGAAGGTCCTGGAGTATTTGACGGTAAAGTGTTTTCCGCTTCTACTACTTGTTGATTAATTGTAGACCCACTTTTCTCGACCACATAGCCTGAATATTGTTCAAACGTATCTTCCCCTGTGTCTTTTCATTGTAGTAGTCTGGTTCTGCCTGAGATTGTGAGCCTGTATCCTGGTCTATTTCAGTATCACAAGCTGTTACCGAACCTGTAAGTCTTCTAAGGGTAATTTGATCCTTGAGGAACACCATATTGTTGAAAAAGGTCCAAGATGAAGTGAATGAAGGAGTTTCACAGCCGATTTTCGGTTAAGGTAGTAACTCTGCTCTAAATACGTCTCTCAAGGACTTCCATTTTCTTTTGACAGCATCTTCTGTAAATTAAAAACATTTAATTAGATTTCCCTTATTTATACGCAATGATATAATTCTAAAGCAAACAGCGTTAACGATGTTTTCACGATTTGCTAAATTGTTATAATTCTTTCACAAGTTTTTGGCTACTGGGGACTACTACTATAGGACTCTGGCATTTACATTTCGTATGGGAACATCAAATGGACTGAAAATAGTACGAGGTTTATCTGCAATATGGAAAGTTTTTGCAGAAAAACATTTGCTCGTAACAAGTGAAGGTATGCTGTCACACGTGGTAACTCAATATTGGAAAAAATGGAATTTGCCAAACTGCGTAGGCGCCATTGACGGCAAACGCATAAAGACATGTCCTGAGAATTCTGGGTCTATGTTCTACAGTTATAGACAGTTCTATTCCACTGCTGTACAGGCTGTTGCGGATGCTGAATATCGATTTATTACTATAGAAGTGGGAGCATATGGCTAACAAAGCGATGCTGGTATTTTTAATTCTTCTGCGACCTACGCTCTACTACACAATAATTAATAGATTTGTTCGTAGAGCAGTTTCCAACCGTTTGAAACTGTCAGAAGCATGCGCACATTGTTGTAGAGATGTGCTTGTTCAATCCGAACGTTTGTTAGTGTAGAGCTCTCGTAATAATCGCATCTGTATAGTCAGAAAACTATCACAAATCGTCTCTACGAACAAACCTAATTCATTTTACCATAGGAAAAGCCTCTTCCAAATACTGATATATCTTTTCCTTTCTATTTGATTTGCGATGAAGCATATTCTTTAACTAAATATGAGACAGTTGACAGCAGATCAATATTATTTTAATTTCTCGATGTGTCGAATGTGCTTTTGGCATACTTGTAGCAAAATGGCGAATATTGGGACAGGCCATAGAAACAAAGGTTCCAACAGCAGAAGCGATTGTGAAATGTACATGTCTACTTCACAATAGAATCGTTGATCGTGAAGGCACGACTCATAATCTTACAAGCAGTGACGAATGATGATAATACAGTCCACCCCGATCGCTCAGTAACTAGGACATATAACAGAGCAATAAATGAAGCATACCAATTACGTAATACACTTAAAAACTACCTAATAATAATCCTGTATATCGACTTTATATAGCTAAGTTTGTCTATCCATAAATACAAATATAAATAAATAATTTGTCTACTTGATAACTTCAATCCATTACATACTTCCTCCCACAATTTGTTACTCGCATCTCTATTATGGTACAGCTTTGTTCGTTGGTCCCACAAAGGAGAACGAGCTCGAATGGCATCAATTATTTTTTCCACGTCTATCGCTCTTGGTGGTAGTACATATACTGACAAGTGACAAGTTTGAGCGAATTAGGGCGATAAAGTCAAACATGTTTGAATTTCAAAGTCGCATGTAAACGCTGCTACTAGCATCGCACGGCATAGCTGTTCATAGCGCGCAGTGAGAACACTTTGATAAGTACTTGCATGTTTATTTTGCTATCATCGCCTCGCATAGCATGGCCAGGCATGGCATAGCATCGCATAACGTGCAGTGGGAACGTACACTTAAGCACGTCCCGTCGCAAATGCAAACTTTCCGATGAGTTGGGAAAAAGATATATCCTATATTCAAAAAACCAAAATAAAGCATGAAGCTCTGTGGATTTTGTAACATAGAATGTTCCTTTTCTTCGGTCCATCGATGTTTTCGTTTCGGTTGGTGGGATTTTTTTTTTTTAGACTCGAACAGTGTTGTTTAACTTCACCGATCTAATATCGGAAATTAAACAGATGACCATACCTCATCCCCATGGGGCCATTCATAAAATACGTTCGCATACAAGGGGGGGGGAGGGGTCTTGCTGAGTGTGACAAGATGTGACAAGGGGGGACGGGGGGGTCTACGGCAACGTGACGTTCGCCGTTCATTAAAATATTTTAAATTAATATTTTTTTCAATAAATACTTTTTCTCAATTTTTATTATGATACAAAGTCATTCATTTCGTATTTAGTAAATACATAGACTTTTAAACTGGGAGATGAAAACGCTGGTACGGAAAATGCAGAATGGATAGATGACGATGAAGTAGACGGTAGTTTTGAAGATAAAGAAGAAGATATTGCAATACCTATTATAGATATTTCGGCGCATTTACAGAATCCTTGGACTTCTGATAAATAGAATTATTATTTATTTGTTCGTTATAAAAGATTTTTATTAATTTATTCAAATTTTATTATAAAAACTAAATAAATATTTTTAATTTTCAAAATTTGTGTACTATCCATTGAAATTTATTATATTCAGGGGGGGGTCTTAGTTTTTGTGACGAAATATTTACAGGGGGTCACAGAAAGTGTGACACAGCGTGACAATAGGGGGGGAGGGGGTCAAAAAAAGTTGAATGTAGCGTGACGTATTTTATGAACGGCCCCCATGGCTAACGCAAAATAATTCCTGCCCTATAGCTAGTGTGCATGATTTTTAAAAAAGGCTAATGTCTATGAAAATGTGACTTAAGATCTGTAAAAGCGCGTCTCATTTTAAATTGAATGAGGATTTTGAAAAATGAGAAAAAACAATGAAAAACTCTGTGGCGTACTTTTTTCCTGAAATAATTCTGCTGTAACCTTTCTGCGCGTCACTGGTGTGGCACATTTAGATGAACAAAACTTCAAAAAACAACCCTACACACTGAAGGTATGCATACAAAATTTTGTTCGATTTGCTCCTAGAAAATATTATGGAAAAAAATATATTTTTGCAAACTTTGACACCTTGTATCTTTCTTAAGAAGCGAGTGAGAGGCACATATGTCGTATTTTTGCAAATCATAATAACCAGAAGGGTATTCTGCCAAAATATTCAAGATTAAAACTGAATCACCCTGTATATACGAAAACGTCTTCGGACTGTAGAAGATACAGGTTGTTCCTTAAATACATCGAGAAAATTCAGGACATGGTTCCTGAACCTATTTTGAGACGAAAAGCTGAAATAAAGTGTCAGTAACTACTTCGTTTTGGAGATGTGATTTTTTTCAATAAAAAAAAAAAAAAAATTATCTGTGAAATGCGCAAGATTTTTTTATGAAACGCAGTGTGCTTAAAGAGGCTTATTTTGGCTCTAAAAGTTATCCAATAAGGACATCTAGGTGAGTTATCTTGTTAATATTTCCCCCAAAAAAAGTGATAAACACTGGGGATTTGAAATTTTAATATTTTTTATGAATCGCTATTTCAAATCACATAAAAATTTTAAAATACAGTGGACACAGCATTAATAATCATTTTTTAAATCCAAAAATGAAGAGAATCAAAACAAAATCCCGATTTTTTTTTTTAAATCAGCACATTGTATCTCCTAAACAAAGCAGGGGCACAACTTCAGTTGAGCTTTTCGTTTCAGAAGTGGTTCGGGAATCTCCTGAATTCTCTCTGAAGGATCACCCTGCATATACCCAACTATTTGCAAACAAAATCCAGGACCGTTTTAAACAGTGTAGGTACTATAGGCATAAAACACATTTACAAGCATCAGCAAACAGTTTAAAAACAGTTCCACAAAAATTCTGTGATTGTAGTGTTATGCTTTGTCTCGTAATTGAAAACAAAATAAACTGTTGTAGACGTGATTACAAACATATCGTCAAATTAATAATGAATCTGTCATCATTGCTGCTTGATATCTTCTATACGTTCTTGATATTTTGCAATCATAATTTTTAACAAATATTTTGATATATTCTTATTTGTACCGGCTTATTTTCAAATTTTAACATTTATATAAAGCTACGAGTAATTAACAAATAGCAGTGGCGGCTGGTGAAATTTAGGCTATGTCATATCTCAGTATTGGAGCATGGGACCCAAGCGATACTTAAAGGCGTAACTATCAGGACTAAATGAGGAAGTTTTTGCAGAAAAAAAAAATGCGCTTGAAATTTGCGAAAAAAAGTTGGAAAAAATTTGTGCCCCCCAGGTTATTTTTTAAACGATTTGTAAAATATTTGTGAAACATTTTTTTTTCAGAATCAGGTGGAAAATATAAGTTCACATTTCAAATTTCATCGAAAAATATTGGTTTTCTATAAAGTTACACCGTTTTGAAATTTTATTTTAGATTCATTTTTCACTTTGCAAACTTCAAAACGGTGTAACTTTATAGAAAACCAATATTTTTCGATGAAATTTGAAATGTGAACTTATATTTTCCACCTGATTCTGAAAAAAAATGTTTCACAAATATTTTACAAATCGTTTAAAAAAATAACCTGGGGGGCACAAATTTTTTCCAACTTTTTTTTCGCAAATTTCAAGCGCAATTTTTTTTTGCAAAACTTCCTCATTTAGTCCTGATAGTTACGCCTTTAAGTATCGCTTGGGTCCCATGCTCCAATACTGAGATATGACATAGCCTAAATTTCACCAGCCGCCACTGACAAATAGACCAATGATACTGGTGTTATTCATCCTTTAATATTTATAATAAACTATTAGAGATGTAAAGCGTTCACAGAGTGATCACATAGGGAACTTGTATGTATATATAACCTTCCGCAACAGAATCTGAACGCCATCCACCGCGCTTTTTTATGTCGCGGTGATCTACTCCTGAATTTGCCAAAATTGTAGTGGAGGTACGCCGAAAACAGTGACCAGTAAATTCCTTTGCATCACGCAACCCCAAAAAACTCTGCAATTATTTGTGGTTATTCGGTAACTAAGACGCGATCATAAACCACTACGCGTTGCCATAATTTTGAAAAAACTTAGATCCTATTGTCACCTTGATTAATTTATTATTCTATCAAAGTGAACCTACTTTAAAACAATTTTAGCGGTGCTAGATGAAACTTTGTACAATATACGTGGGATACTACATTATTAGCGAAATTCTTCACAATGTGTGCGTTAATAATGTCTTTATCTCACATATCGTAAATAGCTATTACATAACAGCTCCTCCCTGTTTCCCGCATTTGTTTGTCTCCGCCAATCAACGTTTTTTCGACGACACATGTTTCGTCACAGCGAATTTACTAATGGTTGTACTGGATATACGTATGACAGTCAAACGCCCTACACCTGACATAACAACACACAATACGTCCACATCCACATCACTATTTTTGAGGACGCTGACTGTCTCGCAATTTTTTATGTCCGCTAATACACTGTACTAACCAGACAATATCGAATAAATAAAAAATGTCTATATTCGCCATACACACAACAGATCGCTAGCTAGAGTGTTTTCGATCCGAATAAATTACAAACTGTATAGAGCAAGGATATAAACTAAATAAGCCATACAGCAGGCAACAATTCCCAACGGCTCTTTTATACGAGAATAAATTAAATTTACTCACGTGGGCCTTTCCATTCTACTGCTGCAAGCTATACGGTGAACAACCACACAAAAAATGTACCCACTACTCAATAAGTGCGCTATTAGCGGTAGCACGAGACGCCAGAGAGAGAAAGAGAGAAGAAATAGGAACCGGGGCAGCAACCTGTATTGTTTATTGTTGTGGTGATATGTGTGTGTAGAGTTTCCCTATGTAGGAATTAAAATTAAATGAGTTGTTTGTCAAAAAGTTAGGAGTTTACAATAATAAACTAGCTCCTCTCCTAACTTTTTGACGAACAACTTCGCATCTAATTTTTTTTAACTTTCCTACATAGCGAGAGTGCACACACATGTCGCCACAACAATAAGCAATGCGTGTCGCTCAGTTCCTATCTCCCCCTCTCTGGTGTCTCGTGCTACTGCTAGTCTGCTACTTGTTGAGTTCTTATTTAAACCAGAGTGGGAAAATTCTGCGCTCTACAACATGTTAAATAATATTTACGAAAAATTTCGTAACATTTTGCCACTGTAGATGTAAGATCCAATTAATCTATTAATTTGGATATTTATAAAATTAGCATTATTTGTAAACTTCATTTTTTTCTTTCCAGTTAACACCAGAAGATGAGGAAAGACGAAGGCGTCGTAGGGAACGAAACAAAATAGCAGCGACAAAATGCCGACTAAAGAAAAGAGAGCGCACGGCAAACCTGGTCCATGAATCAGAAACTCTAGAAACTCAAAACATCGACCTTAAAAACCAATTACAAGAGTTGCAGAACCAAAAACGATCTTTAACTGAGATGTTGTCCTTGCACAGGCCACAGTGTCAGCATAACATTGGCCCAGCAACTCGTGATCACTTATATAGGCTTCCACCCGTGTCCGTAATAGAAACTCATTCCTACAGCCGACCATCTTCAGTAGATCCGAACTTCAGAATCCAGAATCTAGAAGTATATTCTACGAGGCCAGCTAGTGTAGGAGTCTCAAATAACCTTACATATACCAGACCTAGTTATAGCAAACCTCCCAGCATAATTGTGGAAGAGGTGAGCGAAACCTACGAGCTTAGCCAGTTCACCAATTTAGACTCCTATCCTTACAATTCACCATGTCACAATTACTCGGGGAATCAAAATTATGGTAGTACAGGAATGGACAATGGTTGTATGGCATGATTTTTAACAATTCATTTACTTTGTTGTGTATTATTTTATATTTATGAATATTTGAAGATTTGTTTTCTATATTTTACTTCTTTGTCATAAATAGTTGTATATTTTCATTGTACAGACAGATGTACTTGCCTGAATGCCTAATCCATGATTAAAAATAGCCGTTTGATTTTTATCACAACTTAATAATGATCAATAAAAATAAAGATAGAAATATTAAATTGTTAAGTCTGCAGAAGGCGAGTTGAAATTGTCAATTCTGTCTATTTCTAGTTGTTGGATGAAATAATTAATTTAAGAAAATATGTCAAAATGTGAATTAAAGTTAAATTTTAAAAGCTCATCCAGTAAACACAGAAGTGAAGTTAATATATGTTTTCCTTGTCATGTATTATGATATCTGTCATGTTTTACAGTAACAATTTATTTATCAATAAATTCATGAATTCTTCCATGAATTTTTTCAATACTTCTTCACAAAAGGATTTCATTTTACACTAATCATGAAACTGATGAATTTCTTTGACTCCGTAACCAATTTTCAAGTATTACCAATAACACAAATAAATAGTATTTTTTTGAGGTTGGGTGATGTCTCATTTTGTTGCTATTTTATAATAACAAAAATGCAAAACTACGCTGATTGTTACATTAATAATAATGCACTCAAATGGCAAAACAAATAACAGTACTTCGAACTAACCATAACGTCACTTTTCACCAGTTGGTACGCCCGGAATTCATGTAAAAATTGACGAAAAAATAGAACGTGCTCTAATCCATCAATAAGTTCACAAAGAAATTCATGAATTTATTTGATATCAAATTTGGTACACTTACACTTATCCAACTGCTTCATGAAGCGATTTCATGAATTAATTCATGAAAAAATTGTTGGTGTAAAACAGTTATAACTCTTATAGCAAAGATGTCAAAGCACAATGTAGAATGTCAGTGGCTTCACAACATAAAATTAAATTATGTAATATGCTGTTAAATAATGTGTAAGAAACGTCACAAAGATTATAACTGATATAGTATTATTATGGGATTATTGGCAGTTTGCGACACTGGATTTGGGGCCTACTTTATCAGATAAAATAAATACCCCACTATGTACGATAGAGCAAATCTTATGTGGTGGTATGTAGGAAGACATTAAATAACTCTCTAAAAATACAGTATCTGTCGAAAAACTTTGAGAGCTTACAGTAACATACTTCACAGTAAAGTAATACAGATAAATAGAGATGTAAAGTCTAACTGAAGTTTGTTTCCGACTCAGATAAAATGTGGAACTGTCGATGCCCTGTTCGGACTCCACAATATGTAGGACCTCGTTTTCCTTTACCTAATACAAAATCCTAGATTTTTAAAGTGTTACTTTGGTCCTAGATTTTTAGTGTTACTTTGGTGAATTGGCAAACAGTGAAGAACCCATTTTCTTAATTAAAATCGGCTCAGCCCATCTGTAACAGGGTAAGCGACCTTTTACCTATGTATAAGTTCAGTATATCCGGAACTGTAGTCGTTGTGAGTGGATGTGGTGTAGGTAGAGTCTTCTCTGAATTGATCATATGAATTTTTTATATAAAAAACGTTTTAATAGAGAAATGGAATTTCTCCAAATATGACGTCAATAAAACGTCGTTTTTTTTATAAAAGGTGTTTCAATAAGAGCGCAATATTTCAAAGTTCAATAAAACATGGGATTACTATGTTAAAACTTGGAATTTCTTATATCTGTAATAGACACCGAAGTAGTTGTAAGATGTCGCTCATCTGACAAAAAAATTACCAGATATAGATGTAAAAATCACGTCAGTATGTTGGTTGGATAAGCTTTTAAGTAAATTTAATCACTTTATACTTTATGATCATATTGAAGTGGTTGTGGTAAAAAAATTAAAAATTTTTCATAAATATAGAAGTTTAATAAACAAACTGCATTTTATAGATGATTGAAAATAAATGCTCAAAGTATTTTTTTTTTTTTACATTTTTATTAAGAAAAGTTGTTCAGAATTACCTCAACGCCAAATCCAAAATTGAAAACAAAAAAAAAATTTTGGTGTTTTTGTCAAAAATAGGACCACTGTATGTATAAAGTGGCAATTTGATAAAATTTACTGTTTAAAATGGGCATTTAACAAAATTTACAGTTTGAGCCGGAAATTTAACAAGATTTATAGTTTAAACTGAAAATTGTAAAACAAACATCATGTTTATTCTGCACTTTCATAGTTTATGCCATTATTCTTTGTGAAAGTCAACAGTATTGATTTCTTCATTAAAAAATTTAATTACACTTGTATTTTCTAATAATACATTACCTAACCTAACATTAAATACTGTCAACCTGTACTTTGAAAATGTTTTAATTTTTTTTTTTGATAAAAGTTATTTTTTACTTTTGACTATTTGAACAACTTGTGGAATGATAATTCTACAAAATCACAAGATTGTTCAAAAGTCAAACATTTTTATAAATTTTTCAAATTTTTGGAAATAATTGCTGTTTCCTAAAAATTATGACAAATTTTTTTCAACAAATTTTTTAGTGGTATTTGACCACTTATTTTACGAATTAGTTTGTTAATTATTGTTAGTGGTACTTCACCAGACCTCATTTGTTAAACGTGTTACCAGATCTGAAAATAAAATCTACCAATGTTAAATGATTATATGTAGATATATATATATATTATATAATGTTACGATTACAAATATTAATATTGGTGCATAATAAGCATTCCAAGTAATAGAATTATAGTATTTCTTACTTCTATTATATTATTTAAATGTTTATTAACATTTTTTGTATATTACTGCCAAATTTTTACTTTTTAATATTACTGTGTGTTAAATATTTAATATTGTTTTTAATTACATATTTTTCTATTTACTTATACTAGTATTAGTTTTTAAAACTATTTCTTGTACCTTTTCCATTTACCTCTATTTTAGGTTTAGACATATTTTTTAAAAATGTATTGAAAAAAAAAATTCCGTGTGCTATCGGAGTGTACAAAATGTACCTGTATCCTTTTCAGAATTCCTATTTGATTTAAATTTCTATTTTTTATGCTTTTATTATTAAATATCGGGTAGGCAATCACAAAGAAACTGATAATTATTATTTTTATAATTTCGTCATATATGTAAACTATGTAAAAATAATAAAATTAGTTTTTCTACTGTTATAAAAAACGAAGCAGCAATTTTATTTGTGAGTCGATGTTATTTCAAATGGAATAAAACTGTATATACAGGATGTAATTATTAATTTTAATGTGGCTGCCCGATATACTAGTACATGTAGGTTATAACATTTTTCTAGCACCAATTTGATTTGAAGAGAAAAACTGGAGTAGAAAATGATGAATGTTAGTTTACTGTTGTTAAAAAGTTATTGAGGGTGAAAAATCAAATGATACTGTAGGTTAAAATAATTTTAAAAAATTTAAATGAGATTTAAATATTCCTTTCCATTACATATTTGAGGGATTCTTTAAATATTTTTACGCAATAGCATTCATAAAATTAATATATTTCGAATGGCTAATATATTAATATTACGAAATATTTTCAGCTTGCATTTGGAAACAGGAAAATTGTTTAATTAATATTATATTACAGCAAAACAGATGAGTATAAGGCAAGCGGTGATGGATAGTTTGTGCAGGTGACATCATGGCCATACTCAAATATAGTTGATGTAACAAGCTAAAGTATTTATAAAATATAATAAATAATCACAAAAATTAAGCTAATATATACTAAAGCAAGAATATGTTTGCCATGGAGTAAGATAATATTGTAATTCGATCAATATTATGCATTTCCATTGCTCACCATCATTTGTGCCACTTTTGCTTTATATACTTGATAGAAAATTGAGTGATGTTACCATTCTCTAGAGCTTCCTTAACTTCACTATCTCTTTGAGATATACCTGCCTTCCTCGAACTTATGCTTTATATCTCTTAAACTTCCTTATGCTTGTACAGGTTCATTTTTGATCAATATGCCAAGTTGAAACATGATCTTTATCTCTTCATAAGTAAGATACCGAAAGATAATCCTCGATTTTAGAACATTTGGTATAGTCTACACTTGAAGAAAAGTTTCTACAAATGTATGGTGTTTGTTGAGAAAATCTATGTTGGAAATCTTGTATCTAATATTTACTTCACTTTGATTTAGATCTCTAGCTCATAAATTCTTATATATCATCATTTTTAGTCAACTTCTCTGAATATAACAAATTGGTGTATTATTATTCAAAAAAAGGTATATTAGCTAGTTAGGTACTGCTTTTGAACTGTGTGATTGTAATTTTAGGTATATATTTCAATACATTTTTTTTTATTTATCTTCACATTTTACATTAGTTACTTAGGCAATTATTTGGAATAATTCGCTTTAAGAACATGCTTTAAACACATATTTTTAGACAAAGTGCTTGCAAAAACTGTGTCAAATATTATCAGTTGTCAAGTTTTATATTTTTGGAAAAATATTGTTACTTTTGTTATGTAATATGAGGAGTTTGTTTTCAAAACGCAATTTCTGACAAAACGTTTATTAAGAAGATGACATTTAACTCATTTTAATGAACTTTTTTAAAAACCGTATATTTATTAGCAAAATGCAGTTTCTGTAATTTAAAATACATGATAAATACACGTTTTTTAGTTTTAGAAAATTATGCAATTCTAAAAGTTTTTTTCAGAAATTGTGTTTTGAAAATAAGCTCGTGTTATTTTCTGGCGCAATATTTTTAATCGAAATGATAGTATTTGACATGGTTTATTTAGTTTTGATATTTTAAACTATGCCTTTTTTTTGTCATGAAATGGCATATGTTTTTATTTCTAAATTAAAAGACATAACTACTTAAAAGGTGAAATTGTGATAAAAGATGTTAAGTCATCTATAAAATTAGGATATCTTTTATTATTTGGTAGATCACAGTAAAATTTCTTGTGCCATCACAAATTTATTTTTTACACAAAACTTTCTATTTTTGTATAAAAACTTTATTATAAAACACTTTACTTTTTTTATATAAGAAAGTTCAGTATGTGCTATTTAATAATTTTGTTCTTACGCATATGCAGAATAGTCAAAAAATATTGCAAAAGAAAAATGAGGAGGTACTCTTAAGAGTAGTTCCATACCCCCTCTGAAAAAATACACACTGAGTACTTTTCGCATCTTTCATGTTAATATATGAAAAAGTATCAAATGTACCTTTTGATGTAACCATTTTGTTGTGCAGATCTGACCTCACTTGGATGCATATTGTTGCTATGCATTTCATCTTTGTATGTTGTCAGTTGATGTTTTATTATTTAACAATAAATAATCTTGTTCTACCATATAAAAACTATTTTCTCCAATTATTTATCAGAGGAATCTCAAAAGTACAGAAGACCTTAGGCAATTATATTTTGTGTTGCACATTTAAACTAAATCCACAATACAAGCTCGACTAGTTCGAGTAATTAAAAAAAGTAACGCAAAAAAGTGTTGCTCATAGTAAAGGTAATTGCCATACCAGTTATCAGTCTAAGGCAAAAGCAAGTTTACAAATAAAAGAATTACTTCAAAAGTACGTTTGATACTATTTTATATAAAATTATGGATGTTGATTTAGAGTAAATTTTGTAGGAGGTTTGCAAATCATTTATTTTTTGTTGAAAGCTTTGTTAAAAGTTGTATATTTCGTATGAAAAATAATTTCATTTACGTCGCAAGATAAAACTAGGTAGGCCATGTTAATATTTAATGTATTAATTAAATATTTATAACCCACAACAATAAATTAAATGCTTTAAATAATCGGAAAACTTTTATAAAATATATTGCAAATCTCTTATATCCTTTTTTTGTTGCCAGTTAAATTGTTTATAAGTTGGTTGTATGTATGTATTTTTCCAACAGATTTTGTGCCTTAATCACAAATTGGTTTAAAATAAACAAGTTTATAAAACAACAATTTGTTTTTATTTCATTTGATAATACAAATGGAGATGAGAAATAGAATATTCTATAGTAAATAATTTATCTATAAAAAATAATTAATGGAATTAATGATATAATAAATAAATACTGAAAATTAAGATCCAACAATGATGTTGTTGATGGGTATATGTATAAGTTTTACAAAAAATCCTATGAATCCCATGATGCAGAAACCGATGGCAGTTGCTACGGCAATTTTTTGGAATTCTGAAAAAAAAAAATGAGATTCTAAAAATAATTTAGATTTCCCTTATTATATTGGGTGTCCCATAATAAATTTCCATTTTGGAACAATTATGATTTAAAAAAATTCCTTACTAGTAATTAAAGAGGATATATGCAGATTTCATTTTTAATAGATGATATTGTCAAGGTGTCCAGCTCCAAACACTTCTGCAATATGGACCTCAAATTACTGTAAAACTTTTAAATGTTATGCACAGCTTCAACATTTTCAGGATGGTTACAAACTGCTTTCGACCTCATGGTTTTTTATTGCCGGCTAAACATCTACGCTGCCGTTAAAATTTAAAAAATTCACAGCCTATGATTTTTTTTATACCCTTAAATTTCTAGATACTATATTAACAATTTTTTTATCCAAAATCTAATACCATAATGTTAATCAAGACTCCTTGAAATGCTTTTGTATCAAATTTCATCATAAAATGTCCAATGGCATTATAAAAAATGGCAACATAGTCAAATAATGCACATTTTGATTCTCTTCACAACGAAAAAAAAAAAAAAAAAATTCGATTATCTCAAAAAGAAAGATTTCATAGGCTTGTGTCCACCTTAACATGGGCACCCATCTAATAATATACTGGTACCATTAGATTTTTTTATATACATAAAAGGAATATAATCAATAATATTCCAAACCCACGGTACTAGTGTGCCATAGGCTTGCTCTTTGTGAGGTACATTTTAATATATTAAAAAAATAATATCAAAAAATAAAACAGGTCCTCAAACATTTATTCACTCAAAAACTTCTTTTATCACACAAAAATCAGTTACTAAATATATTAAAACCAAAATAAAGTAGTGCTATTCTAACTACTAGGTTTAAGTAGAAAAAAATATATCACATATTCACATTTGAAACAACAATCTATCACATTATCAGATATTGATGTATGAGGAAAAAATCTGTGGGTAAAATTAAAATTCTGATTATATGAAAAACGTTCATTCATTCATTATCCACATAAATTCCTTTTTCAAAAAAAAACTTTGCAGCATTTAGAGTTGCAACTTTTCAACTTCACCAATTAAAAGATTTAAAAAAAAGGAACGTCAAAAAGTAAATATTAACTATTGCTAACATAATCTCACTAAAATTTCCATGGCTACTTTAGTCCAGAAAATTTCAGAACCCACAACACTAATAAATAAATGTATAAAAATGTGAATTTGGTTGTCATAACCTCTGAGGCAGCTCCTTAGGAGAAGCTTGGGCAGCCATCGCTGACAATTACATTAAAAATCAGGCAATTTTTATAAACATCCTAATCTACTTTGGTAAGTGGATTGAATTTTTGAAAGAAATATTGGAGCTGTGGATAGAGCAAAATGTCATTTCAAAAGCAAAAATTAAAAAAATGGCTACCCATTTAGTACGACACATGATTAAGCTGCTTTAAATCAATTAAATTATTGGATATAAATAATTTAGCATACATTTAAGCAGTAAATCACATTTAATTCTTAATAAATGAAGCAGAAATGGCTGTCACAGCAAGCCTAATAACAAAAATGTACATATTTGACCTTTACCATTAGTGTAAAAAGTAGTATGGGAATTACGAATAATTCAATAGTTAGTACTATTTGAATAATTTGATAGTTGAATAAGAAAAAAATTAAAAAATAGGATAAGGAGTATGAAATACGGACTTTCATAGTTTGATTTAAAGTGCCAAAAAAAATAATTACTATACAGGTATGTCATTTCTGTTCTAAATACCCGTTTCTTTTAGGTAAAACTCGTTGATTAACAAGTTACAATTATTCGGATGATGTTCTCTAAAGTTCTACTAAAATTCATTATTTTGAATAGTTCATTCAGTAATTATTCAATAGTTCAAATTCAAGTGCCCACTGTAAAAAGTCCATATTTTTAATAGAATTTGAGCCAGAGAATGGAAAGCACTTCTGATCTAATTGCTAGTTTGAGATAATATACCGTATGCAAAGATAACGGGCCTTTGCATAGAGTATTGTGTGATTTCGTCAGTAAGTCTTGAAGAGAGGACTGTAGATTAAATTTTATTACCACAGCCAATACATTGCTTCATATAAATATCTCATTATCCTATCCTTTACTCAGACTGGGGCGCACAATTGGCTTCCATACTAAATAAAAGATGGCCATGCTAGACTAGACACTAGGAACTTGTTATACAGTTTGTAGTTTTGTAGTTTATTATTTGGCTTTTGGTCCCAAGACTGGGGACCAAGTATCTGGGACAAACAGATATTTTGTAGCCTTATATATTATGAGAGACTTTATTATTCCCTGGGAAGTATCTTAGCATCCCTGCTCTAAGGAGTGTTAGACATTTTGAAAGAAAAATGTAGGACACTAGAAGCCAGATTGTAAAATCAGTCATTTTATAGACTACTCAAATAGTTAAAACGGCCGATTTTACAATCTGGCTATGGCGGTAATAGCGGTAAACAAGTTTCACTGTAAATATTGCATTATTATAATCAAAAAAGATTATTTTTTAATTGAACATGTGCATACCTCGTCTATCTGGTTTTGTGCATCTTTTCACTAATCTGATTGAATCTTTGGCGAACTGGCGGCCTGGCTCGATAAATTTAGTGACTTGGTCCATATTTCTAGAAAAAATAACATGAGAAAATTGTGGAAAATAAAAGTAAATATATTCTCGTAAACAAAATTGTTGAATTTTAAGTAAAACATAAAACAATTAAAATACTTACATTTGATCCTTACTGCAAAATTAGTTATATTGGATACGTAGAAAGTACTCAGACTCAGTAAAATGATCAACGTCAACAGAAGAAATTATCCAATGATGAAGATGAAGTAAAAATTTCAGTCAGCCACGATGGCACGAAAATAATGACGTGTCTGGCTGGATAGGGTACGTTCCTCGTGTAAACACAGACAGAATCTGTATTAGTCACGTGACACATTCAGTTTAGAAAATAAACATTAAACATAACCTATTTGCAGTTGTCCTGTACTGAGAGTATACTCTCAGGTCCTGTATTTGCTTGAAAACTATCAAAACTGACTATAAATAGTGTATAGCTGTGATATTTAAAAAAATAAAACCAGCGTACCAGACACAGAAACATGATATAGGTACTCCCAATGACTTCAGAATAGGGTACTCATTTTCTTTGATTTTGATAAGACACCATTTTTGTCAGGTGAAAAACATAAATGTGTAAATTGCTTTTAAACTTTTTTCTGTTCACGGGTGATGATAACTAAGAACGAAAACTATAATTCGTTATTTTAAGTCACATATGTCACTTGCACATTTTGTAGGCGAATTTACAGACAAAACAACTACATTTTTTAAAACTTCAGAACTGAATTTTCAAAAACAAAGGGGCCAGTGACGGATTAAAGTATTTGCCGCTTTACGCAAACCTAAAATTTCCGCCCCTAATAATAATAGGAAAGTAGCTAATTTCACATTAAATAAAAAAGTGTAAGTTGTGATTTACTTAATACCTAAATAATAATTTCTAAATATGATAAAAGCAAATAAATAAGGAATAATTAGGTAATTGTAAAAATAATAAGGGTAATTATTACCTGTATTAAAACAGTTTTCGCCGTGATTTTCTTGCGGCAAAGTCATTAATGGTAGACTCAAAGTCAGTATTTGTTGTCAGGTCACTTTCTATTGCTAAAATCGCCAATAATATTGATATTATGTTATTGTTATTATTTTACATAAAAAACGTCGGCGTCTTTGAATGGCAGTACAAATTGTACCGCCACTCAAAGATGCTGACGTTATCATTTATTATACATTATTATATTATTTAGGCGCCTTGATGGACGGCACCCGACAACCGATAGCGGCATAGTAAATTATGTCTATTCATTATTATGTTACAAGTTACAAAGTTATATAAGTGCAAGTTATGCAGTCGAGCGAATTTTTATTATTCTGATTTTGCCTGCCGCCCCTAAAAATCTGCCGCCTTACGCCCGTGCGTAATTAGCGTATAGGGTAATCCAGCACTGAAAGGGACACTATTTTTTTATAGTAAAATACCAAAATTGTATTCCAACCTTATAGGTATACATAATTGTTTTTATGAATAGAAAACGTTTAAGAGTAATTTACAGATTTTATAAAAATGTTTTCAATCACTCACATTTAATGTTATATTTGTTATTATGTTATCAATAATTATCATAATTATATACCTATTTCACAAGATCACTTGTGTATGTATTTGTTTTGCACGGAAAAGCAAAACGTGGTATAATTGGTTGCCTATATATACTACATACATATTATATGATTCTCAATGTTTATTGTGTTCCTCTGATTTTTGTTTACTTTATAGTTAAGTCTTTCATTTTTTAAAAATAGTAAACATCATTTTAATAGAAGAAACACGGATATAAAATTTAAGTTGACCCACCTATATAGTACATAATTAAAGGTTTTATACATACATCATGGAATTAGAATTAGAATTAGGAAGATTATGATTCACGGTGTTTAATAAATATGTTGTAATTTCGTAGTCAACAATTTAAATTTTTTCCCCACCAAAGACCACATATGCGGCTATGAATCAAAGCCATTTACGCTTTTGTAGTGAGTTTTGCTGGACAGCGCAGCTCTTTTATTTGAATTAGAGATAATGAAAAGTATGTAAATACCGTCAGCAGTTTCGTTTCGTTACTTTACTATATTACTTTTAAAAGTACAGGCTTCGTTATTCAATTAAAAAAAATGCAAGTCCAGATAATTTTATGTCTAGGTTTAGTTTTGTGTTTCAGTGTTGTGACTTATGGATATTCAGATTGCGGTAAGATACATTGCAAAACATTATTTTAAAAAAGAGCCTTTTTTTGTTTAAAGTTACAATATTTACTAATAAGACAGAGTAGACTAATATTTTTTAAACGCTTGTTTTTCTATTACATATTTTTATTTGGGCCGAAATTATAAGAAAAAAATATGTGTAAGATAACTTGACCATAGAGCACATTTATAACAAAGGGGGGCGTCGATGATAAACAAAAACAATGGTATCATTTTAAATAAAATGCAGATTTAATAGGTCATAATTACAGGCAAATCTAAGTCTAAGTTTTTTTATTAGTGCGAAATACGAATTTAGAAATTTGCCTGTAATTAGACAATATATAGGCACTACATTTGTTTATTTAAAATGAGACCATTGTTTTCGGTTTTCATTATATCATTGACGGAAAAAATTTAAAGCCATTTTTAAATATTTTTGTTAAAATAAGAAAGATAAGCATTATATAGGGTGTTCCAAAATTCACATTCCACCGAACAATTGATAAAAAATTAAAATTTCTGAAACAAATATTGAAAAACAAGAAAAACATTTAAAATCTGTAAACTTTGCAGTTATCACACTGAGTAAAGTTCAATCAATCTGTATGTCAAATTTGAGAGATTCTCGTAGGTATTCGAAAATCAAATAAAATAATTTGTTTTCTCTCAAAACTAAAAGATTGGAGCTCGAAGTAGTCTTGTGTGATATTTTTGAAACACCTGTATATATGTTTTTGTTTAATGTTCTTCAAAAATTAAAAAATTTTACTTAGTATTCTATAAGCCTTATATATATATTGACATGTTTTTTTTATCACGCATTATTGTTGTGATGGGAGGAAATTGAGGGTATATCCTTAAAAATAGCAAAAATTGGCATATGCTAATTTTCTAAGATAAATGAGTCTGACGTTAACAATTTTATATTTTTTAAATGTAATTTATCAACAAGCCATAAATATAAAGTTGCTTAAACGAGCGTTATCAAAAGAAACTTAGCATATATTCTTATCTTTTTAGGGTCAGTGGATGGGGCGATTGCTTCTGTTGAGATTTCAGGATGCAGTGACCCTCGTAAAAGATGTATTTTAAAACGAAATACTAATGTGACGATGGAACTCAGTTTTACCTCAAGTAAGTATGTACAAAAAAAAATTACGGGTATTCTCTTTTTATGCCAAACACCTCCTCGAAATATGGCAACGTGAGTAGATCTGCTCATCTCTATTGTCTGTTCAAATACAGATATGGTCCCTATTGCAGTCCTGGACAAAGCAGATAAAATAAAGTTTAAAGTCTATAAAATCTATGTTTAATTATTGATTATACGAATACTAGCAAATTCTGGACTAATATTTGTTTTCAAACATTATTCCATCCTGTGTTTACAATTAATCAATAATCTACTTAATCATAGTTAAAAAATTGCCACCAAAAGGCATATTGCGTGGCTTGAAATTGCCAAGACCCCCTCATTTTGGTTCTAGCCAAACCACACGAGCGTTAATTCAACGCACGTTCGACGCGCGTTGAAATTTCCCGTTGTAGAAATACATTGAAATATATTGTGCCATCCACATGAACAACGCGCGTCATATTTAACGCGCGTTAAAAAATGACAACGCTAGGTATCTCCACAACGCGCGTTCGACGTGGCAACGCGCGTTGTACAAATAGTTGTATTATATGTGAGCATGCACACGATATTAATTTAACGCGCGTTTCAGTTCGTATGAAGACACGTTGCTAGTTAAGTTATAATCTATTTAAAGTACGAAATGGATATGGACGTGTTTATCAGTGAAGTTAAAAAACATCCCGTAATTTGGGACACTAGTGATGAAAAATATAAAGATCGAAACAAAAAAAAAACACAGCCTGGATGGAAATTTGTGGTATTTTATTTGAAACATTTACAGACAAAACAAGAGGCAGAAAAAAAATGAACGGTTTCTAACTCTTCTTTTTCTTACTATTTTTGCACTTAAATAAACAAACAAAACGAGCTTTACATCATCCATGGTTGAATTAACAATGATAACGCGCGCTTAATGCCTATTCACCTATCTCGTGTGGATGGGCAAGCAACGCGCGTTACTTTAGCGCGCGTGGAACGCGCGTTGAATTAACGCTCGTGTGTTTTCGCTCTTCGGTGCTGGGGTAAGAGGTAGCTAAACAACTCTGGGATAGCCTAAGTTTTATGTCCAAGTTGGGCCTGATTTAAAAATTTCAGTATATTAGCTAGCGGGTCATCGAGTTATGTAGACTTTATTTAAACAATATGTATTAAAAAGCTATGGCCGATTTTTAGAATGAACAAAATCATTCTCAACTGTGATAACACCAGCTTCTTCAATGTCTTTATTTATGTATTTAAAAAGCCATGCAATGGTTTATGAAATTAACAAGTCGTATGCATGTGACGTCATAATTTAATTTTCCGGGGCAGGAAGAATTACATAATATAAATGTATGCTGCACTTGTTTGCATAAATTGCTAAACTATATTGCATACCAAAATTGCAATAAACAATAACCCCAAATCACAAGTTTTTTTTGCTATTTATTACATATAACATGACATTACAAGGTAACCAACCATCTCGAAAATTAACATCACCGAGCGTCTATATATTATGATCATGTGATATTAAAACTTAATTGAGTAAAGCATGCAATTGTCCAGAAAAAATTGACTATGACTTGCTTAAAAATTACATGCAAGCATGTACACGGTGGGCAAATTTCGATGTTTGTATAGGGTAACTCGGTAACTGTAAGAGATACAAAAAAATATAAGACACATTCTTTATCTCTTTTTTTTGAGACAAATTCACTGGCGAAAACAAAAATTTGCTATCGGCTTTTGTTTTCGAGTTTTAAACAAAAATTCGATTTTTCGATTTTTATAGACACGTCAATATCTTGGTTGTTTGTAAAGTTATAAAAAAAACAACTTTTACATTCTTCAGGCACTTTATTCTGTATAATACAGTGGCGTCGAGAAAATATTAAAAAAGGTGCAACATATATCGAATGCAATATCACAATTATTATTACTTTGAATAAAGCATTCTAGCATATCATATTTCTCGTAATTTTCGTAAGACATCTCCACTTTTACGATTAAATGGCGTATAATTATGAGGGAAACAAAATTATTAATATGCATTTTACTGACAAACGGATAAACACTATAATAGATGACACACGCCTACTTGAAATAAATATAAAAAGCGAAAAGTAATCTACTAAATGATTATCTTCGCTATTAAATACTTACATATCAAAAGCGACCCTATATATGATATATAGTTTGAAAGAGAAAAAAAATCCTTTTTAACTAAACCTATGATTCCCATTTAAAAAAATACAACTTTATGCCATAACTCGAAATTGCACCTTTTTTTAAATTTTCTCGACGCCACTGTATCATACAGAAAAAAAGTGCCTGAAGAATGTAAAAGTTGTTTTTTCATAACTTTACAAACAACCAAGATACTGACGTGTCTAAAAGTTGAAAAGTCGAACTTTTGTTTACAACTCGAAAACAAAACGACAGCAAATTTTTGTTTTCGGAAGTGAATTTCTCTCAAAAAAAAGATCGAGAATGTGTCTTCCATTTTTTTTGTATCTCTTATAGTTACCGAGTTACTCTATAAAAACATCGAAATTTGCCCACACTGTATAAAAACGAAAATAAACTGTAAAAAAAAACTTAAAAGGCCAAACTCAATATATCTAATCACTGCCATAAAAAAAAACTTTCCAAAATGAAGACAACAACTTTGGTAACATAAAATCTCAAATAATCTTAATCAAAGGATCAATCTTTCCATCTACTATTAAATTTATTTGGTACATAATTTCCTTGGTTTCAAATGTACCAATAATTGCTTCCATAGAACTTGTTTGTCAAATAAATTTAATGGGGGATAAAAAAGATCAGCCCTTAAACGCATAAATATGTAGTTTATTTTAAACTTACCTACAATATACAAAATATCGGCCTCTTTGACGGCGGTAAAGGGACCAAAGAATAGCCGACGTTTTTTTATGTTGCAAATAAGTTTGTACTAAACTGTACACTCAGTTCGCTACAAGAAAATATAAATTAAAAATAAACAGAACATATCGCTGTCCTTCAATGCCTGCTTCAACCGGCTCATTAGACCGCGCATTCTATCTACACGTTCCTGCGCACGTATTGGGCGTTATTTGCAAGGAAATTGGTAATTGTCCACACGTTGGAAGGACATTCAGTTTGTTTGACGCAGCAATTAACAAACAATATGTCATGAGGTAGCTGCTCTGCGATTTATTTATTTAGTGCTTTTATATTTTTACTTACTATATTTTTGTTTTTGTGATATTTGTTTTGAGGATTCCAAATAAATTTTCGGCTTGGTAAAGTTCTATGAATTTAAAAGTTTCTTTTACTCTCGCTGCCATTATGTACCATAATCATTTATATCACAACACAACAAATCTTAACCTACATTCCTGCGGGACACTTCACGTACTTGCAGTGCACCAACGTGTGGACGTGCTACCAGCGTCCGCCAGCGCCAAAGCCAACACCCTTTGATGTGTCTTGAAAAACCGACAACATGACGGATCGGTCGCCAACGCTTGGACCAGCTCTGCCAATGCCGCCAATACGACCAAAGTCCCCTCTCACGATGCCATACGCATTGCCACGATATTGGCACATGCTTGACCAACTAAGGAGCCTTAAGTTTACGGAGTATGACGAACATAGTTGCCAAAAGTTAAAGGCCCTCTACACGTTGGCCAATGCGTTCATCATCGCTGGCCAATGCGTATGGCATCGTGTAGAGGGGACTATTGGTCGTATTGGCGGCATTGGCAGAGCTGGTCCAAGCGTTGGCGACCGATCCGTCGTGTTGTCGGTTTTTCAAGACACATCAAAGGGTGTTGGCCTGGCGCTGGCGGACGCTGGTAGCCACGTCCACACGTTGGCTGGACTGGCCTAGTATGTGAAGTGCTCCCGCAGGAATTGTAGGTTAAGATTTTGTGCTGTGCTGTGCATATAAAATTTATATTTTATGGTACATAATGGCAGCGATGAGTAACGAAGAAACTTTTAAATTCATAGAACTTTACCAAGCCGAAAATTGTATTTGGAATCCTCAAAACAAATATCACAAAAACAAAAATATAGTAAGTAAAAATATAATAAGCACTAAATAAATAAATCGCAGCAGAGCTACTCTTATGACATTCATTGCTGATGTTATATTGGCCTGCGTCGAAACAAACTGAATGTCCTTCCAACATGTGGACAGATTACCAATTTCCTTGCAAATAACGCCCAATACGTGCGCCAGCGTGTTGGCCAACGCATTGGCCAACGTGTAGAGGAGCCTTAACAGATTTACCTTTTTTGATATATGTACAAACTTGGGGAAATAAATAAAAATATATGTGTTGGATTTAACTGAAAGCAAATCACTTATATATTTCCAGTAATTTATTTTGATGCTTGATACCTTACGTCATTTTCAAAAGGGGTGGGGGCAACTGACTCCTCTTGCAACTCTCTATCGGCGCCCATGAATGTAGTGTGTTTTATTCTATTGTAATATAATTAATGATTATCAATTAAAGGTCAGATACATTAAAGCAAGCTAAATTTTACGATTAATTCAATAAATATTACCGAGAAAAAACAAAACTAGAATACATATAAATTTTAGAAACGTTTGGACAAAAAAAAATATATATAAACAAATACTAAGTACCTATATTTATGTTTAAAGTTATTATTAAAGTATTTGATTGATTTATCTAAAATATTTTCTTTCGGTAAAATTATTAGAGTATGTTGTAAACATTAATTTTTTATTTGAACAATTAGTAATTGGATTACCGCTAAAAAATTAAACATTGCAAAATTTGTTGACCTAACGTTGTTTTCTCAGTGTGGGTATAGTGCTTCCCTTACACTGCGTCATGCTATAAGCCAAAAAAAAGTTATATGCAATAATAGGCATTGAAATGTAGACTGAGAAGTAACTTATTATATCTATATAAGATACAACTAAATGAATTTTATTTTGTTTATAAAATTATAAATGACAATGACAATTTAAATGCCAGCAGAAAATGAATTGAGGGAAATGATGCCTGAAATAGCTATATATAGTGCAATATTTGAAAGAATGGATATAACATAAATGGACTAATTCAAGGGCTTAATTATAATGAATTAAATATAAATAATTAAATGAAAAACAATCTAATTATAAAAAAAAAAAAATCGTTATTGCTCAGTAATCCAATACTGTCCGGTGCTTGTCGGAAAATCCTATTAAAGGAGTTGTCGGGTGTACATGAATCCATACACGTGCGTTTAGAAATAATTAAGCTGAAGGTTAAAATATTTAATTAAATTCTTGCTATACCGTAAATATTTTAATTACATGTAATACAAAATATATAGGATGTTTGGAGAAAATACATATGTTAATATTTTGCAGAGCACCAAGGGTATTCCTGTAAGTCTTCTGACAATTTGATTATACATTAATATTTTTGCGTAAGGCGGCATTAGCACGCCCTCTTCGCCAGGATAACGAACATAAAACTTTAAATCGCTGATAAAATTTTTCTATCGAGAAGAACGAAAAATAAATGAAAACACATGGTTCATCTTAAATACCATATGATTTAATCATAAAATTGCAGGCAATACTGATGCGTACTTTTTTTATTAATAAGAAATGCGAATATTTTATTTAGTGTCATTTTATGAAACTAAATAATCGTATTTCCTAGGAATAAAAGAATAGGAATTGCCTGCAATTTTATTTACAGGTGGGGCAATGGTGCGTTCGATTTCGATATCTTGAGTTCTATGATAGCTAGAACTAACTTGATTTAAAAATATATGTAAACTAGACAAAGAAGTCTATAACCGGAAATTGTTTTCGAATATACAGGGTGAACCAAGACTATTCTACAGGGTCAAGTAACATTTTTTTTAAATAAAAAATCATGTATATCAGACCATTTTTTGAAACCCCTTTGTGGCATTTTACTCCTGTATTATTATTGACTTTCTCCCAACCACTTGGATGTATGATTTTTGACCATTTACACGTATATTAAAAATATCTTTTTTGTTTGAAAGTTATACCATTTATGAGACACGTATATTAAACCTTTTCAAAAGTTTTTAAATTTATAACTTTTTGTAGTGAATTTTCTTAATTTTTTCAATGGAACACCCTGTATATTTTTGGACGATGTGAAGTAGGATTGAAAAACGAACATTTTTTGTACGTATATTCCTATGGCTATTTGTGACCATTTTCAATTTCTTGAACAGTAACTGCTAAATTCAGCAATAAAAATTAAAAATGAGGGTTTTTTCAAATAATTCAAGAGAAGGTATTATAATAAACGTGTTACATGATGCCCATAAAAACATCACACCAACAACAATCCAGAATTTGAAGGAAAGGATAATAAAGGCTTTTAGAGGTATCACTCGGGTAATTTTATGAACAGTAGAAACCTCATTCCAAAGATGCATAGAAATGTGTGTCAATCAACATGGGCAACATGTGGAGCACTTTTTATAATATCTTCTCTTGAATTACAAAAAAAAAAACATGTTTTTAATTTTTATTGCTGATTTTTGCTGTTATTGTTCAATAAATCGAAAATTGTTACAAATAGCCATAGGGATGTATGTACAAGAAATGTTCGTTTTTCAATTCTACATCAAATCGTCCAAAAATATACAGGGTGTTCCATTTGAAAAAACTGAGAAAATTCAGTTCAAATAGTTGTAGATTTAAAAATTATTTTTGGCCACCCTGTATACTTTTAGAAAGTGAGAATGGCTGAGTCATCACACAGATTTTTCATAACTGGTACTAACATATTTTTTCTTAAAATAATTGTGACTGTAGTGATTTTTTTAATATACACGTGTAAATGGCATAATTTCAACAAAATAAAAATCATTACATCCAAGTGGTTTGGAGATAGTCAATAATAATACAGGAGTGGAAGGAGGCCACAAAGTGGTTTCAAAAAATGTTCTGATATACATGGCATTCCATTTAAAAAAAAAATGTTAGTTGACCCTGGAGAACCGTCTTGGCTCACCCTGTATATTCGAAAATAATTTCCGGTTATAGACTTTTTTGCCTAGTTTATTTATGTTTTTAAATCAAATTTCTAGCTATCATAGAACTCGACATATTGAAGTCGTCTGACGCGCTATTGTCCCACTCTGTATATTAAATCTATATGGTATTTAGGATGAATCATATTATGTTTTTGTTTTTCAATATTGCTAACAAAAAATTTTAACAGATTTATAGATTTAAGTACGCATAATAACATTAATGATTTTTTTATGTCCCTTAAAATCCATGGCCTCGTCAACACAAATTTACATGTACTGATTTTTCGCATCCTCCGTATTGTCGACATAGTTGTTACTATTTATTTTTTTCCTATGCTGTCCACACACTTTTGTAGGTAAATTGAATAGTGAATGAACACGGTATAGATTATAGTGCGCATTATAGATACTGTCATTTTCTCTGAGAGTCAGACAGGCCCGTTGAAAGGCCAGTCTGGGGTTCACGGAAATTGTCCGATGTCTAGAGATGACAAATTAATAATATTCTCGTTCGAAGTTAAGACACGCCCCCGGTTTTAACAGTTTGTGTATAAACTGTATTACTTTATACATTTCATTTTGTTTTTAGAAATAACTAGGTACTTTTAAAACTTGTCTTCTTTCTGTCTCATAAATCATAATTTCTTTAAATTACCTATACTCCAATATTTATTAAATTACACATACTTATTTGATTTGCTATTTCTTCTGGATTTAATAAATTTTCTTTTTATTGTTAGTATTAAATAAAATAAAATAGTTATCATAACAATGCAGGTACAAGTAATTGTTAAAATAATAGTATCCAATGCTTGTTACTAAATTAGTGAAGTTTTTTTATATATAGGAAAATTTGTAATTATATGTTATCTATACATAATGATGATAAGTATACTACATATTTTGCTTAATTTCTTTATAATTGAATATCTCTAGATGTTTGACAAAATATAAATTAATTATTAACTTCATGTTAGACATTGGAATGGAAATACCTATATTTTTTTATCTAGTAGAGTTTATTGTTACTGGAAAAGTCCTCCATGTTAAGGACGTTGCACAGTGGTTCAAAAACAATTAATTTTGGCCAGAAATAAAAAAGCAACCTTCCTGGAATCGAGCCGAATTATATGGAAATGCTAGTAGGACAATTACAGTACATCAGATATGTAAATATTTGCCACTATAAAAATTTATTGAATCACGTATAAGCTTTTAAACAGCAAAGATCTTTAACTGTTTTCTGTTGTCCTAATTAATGGTAAAATAATCTCACTCCATTTTGTTGCATTTCTTGGAATTGGGGATGTGCAAGTACTTGAATAACAATTCAAAAGAAAGCTGCAAATATATATTTTAATGTGCTTATGATATTTTGTAAATACGGTAATCCGTTTTACTGTGTTAAAATTTTAATTAACTACTTGCAGAAATACATTGTTTTTTTTTTAAATTTTTTATTTGAGTTAAAAAAAAATTTCCACTTGTCCACAATTTTTGAGTATTCATTTTAAAACTTCAACTTGTTTAAGAGCACATACTGTCACATTTTGTTTATGCCCGCTTTTACGTTAGAAAAACATATCTGAAGATATCAGATACATGGGGCTGATTTTACAAAATCATGTATTGCATTTTCTAAAAAAAAAGTTATGTAATGCAAAACGCATATTGTTCGTCAAAAAATGTCTGCGAAATTATGGGCTTTCCGAAGAAGTCAATAAAGCAGAACGGAAAACACTTCTCGAAAAAATTGTAGTATTTGCTTTAAATTTGCATCAAAATGGAAACCATCTGCGAGACAAACCTTGAGATTTCTTGCATCAAATAAAACATTGTTTATTTATAAATTATTTAATTAAAAATGACCTCCTTTTTACCATTTCAATTGTTTAAATTTTACATTTTTCTTTTTTTTTTTTTTTTCACCCCCCCCCCCCCCCCCCTTTTTTATTTTTTTTTTTTTTCTTTTTCCCTTTTTTTTTTTTTTTTTTTTTTTCCCCCCCTTTTTTTTTTTTTTTTTTATTTTTTTTTTTTTTTTTTTTTTTTCTCTTTTTTTTTTTTTTTTTTTTTTTTTTTTTTTTTTTTTTTTTTTTTTTCCTCCCCCCCCCCCTCTTTTTTTTTTTTCTTTTTTTTTTTTTTTTTTTTTTTTTTTTTTTTTTTTTCCCTTCCCCTTTTTTTTTTTTTTTTTTTTTTTTTTTTTTTTTTTTTTTTTTTTTTTTTTTTTTTTTTTATTTTGGGAGTGTACTTTAAGAAAACACTAAGAATTGTTTGGAAATATCTACATCATGTACTTTATTAATAAGTATATGATCTACATCAACACATCAAGCTCAAGGTCGACCAGGAATCCTACAACAAAGTACTCAAATTATAGAGTTGAAGCAAGCCCACCGAGAAGAGGAGATTGGACAGAAAGCGATTTTGATGAAGATGGTAAAGATCATACATCAGAAGATGAATTTTAATTTTGTAGTTTTACTAATCTTATTATTGTGTTTATTTTTTACTAAATTTGACATCAAATTTATTTTGTGTATTATATAAAATATTAATAAATATATTTATCTGTGTATTTATATATTTATATGTTCTTTCTGCAACCGTCTACAAAGTTAATTGTTTTTGGTTAATTTTTTTGAGTGGAAAATACATCTTTACTAGTCTAGCCCTGTAACGTGACATAAGGAATTGGTAAGGTTTCACCGATCCCTTATGTCACTTTTGGTTGACAACGATAAGGTAGGTACCTAATTAACCACTCTAGACAACAGCGTCTGAAATCTGTCAGTTGCGTTTCATAAATTTTGTTTACAAAAGATTTCAGGTTAAAAAGTGTTTTGAGAGTAGCAAAAATGGTTTCAGAAAAAATATAGTACGAAAGTTACGCAACTCACCCGGAAAGTGTCTTTGCTGGGCTCGCCGGCTTCCAGGACTCGTTGGCGCACGCCTAGTAAAGAATCACTTTCTGGTATTGTTACGTAAATAACTATTATAACAGTGTATATTATTAAACAACATTTTAAAAATCATTTTAGTATTTCATATTATTTCATATTTTCAATTTTTGGAAAAAAAGTGTATTTACCGTATACCTACAAGGGTTAATAGTTTCATCAATATTCGATATAATTATAGAATACCTTATTTTTATCCAAAATAATGTCTTTCTTCAGTCAAAATAGTAAAACTAACGTTTTCTATTTTTGGCCAAAATTAACCGTCTTTGAACCACTGTGCGTAGTGATAGATTGGGGGAAAGTGTTTATTTCTGTAGGGTATCTTTGTGCCACTTGCCGAAACTTGCCTGATTTATGTAAATAACCATATTAAAAAAAAAACATTTAAGCTAGTTATTATATAAGTGATACGAGCATACAAATTATGGTTCAATTATACAGTGGTGTTATTATTAGTCTTAATATTAATATTTGGAATATTATTATCTTTGGTATTAGTCTTAATTTTCTTTCATTCACTTTTTTTACGACGTACTATTTCCGCTACCAAGGCCAGTCATCTACGCCAGGAAATAACCTCATCACATCGGTTCCTGTAATCACTGATGAGCTAGTAAAAAATGTCAGTAGAAACATCATTAATTGAGTAGATAACTAAATTAAATAAAAATAAACAAACTTTATTGTACTGTTAATAATTATCTCTGTTATTAAAAGAGATACACATTTTTTAACACTGCATGATCTTGCAAGGACCTAAAAAGTAAAACTTTCAACGCTTTATAACAACACTTGATATAACGATCCATACTCAAAATTAAGGCCCTAATATCACCTTGCTCAACATTTTCCCAAATATCTTGAGGCCTTTGTCTAATCTCGTGTTGGCTGTGTGGAAGAAGAGGAACTTCTCTTAGCTGTCTGCCCATAAAGTCCCAGAGGTGTTCAATTGGATTAAGGTCCGGGCTTTTGACTGGTCATCGCGTTGTGGTAATGTGAACTTTGACAAAATATTGTTGTACAATTCGGGTAGTGTGCGGTCTAATATTATCGCGCATGAAGATGAAACTGTCTCCGCCAAAAGGCCTTAGGTTCTAAAATGTTTGCAATGTAAGGAACTGCCGCAACGCTCCCTCTTGGGTGACACCACTAACTCCGTACAAGTCTTTGAAGTCATGCTTCCTCACACCATATAACAGCCTCCACGAAACATAACCGTTTGAAAAATGTTACATTGCACATAACGTTCACCTGGCTGTCTATACACCCGCATCCGTCTGAAGCTCCAACAAAAATAAGAGGGAGAAGGGTTTTTGATTAAACACTTATAAAATAAAAATCCTTAAAAATCCCCAAAAAATAAAAAAAAAAAAAAAATAAATATAAGTGTTTGTTAAAAAAAAAAAAACTAAAAAAAAAAAAAAATAAAAAAAAAAAAAAAAACCTCCTCTACCCCCCCCCCCCCCCCCCCCCCCCCCAACGTCTGTCACTGCTATGTAGATAAAATCTAGACTCCTCACTGAACCTAACGTTAGTCTAATCGGCCTCTAACTAATTAATATGTTCTTGAACAAATGTTAATCTGGCTTTGTGGTTAATTGTGGGCCTATTGTAGGCCCTAGGAGCTAAATTAAAACCACGTAACCGATTTCTTACGATAACGCAGTTTACGCGAACATTGTGAACTCTTCGAGCATATTTTGTAGTCTTGGATCCATAATAAACCGTTCACTAAACGTTTCCTACAACAAAAAAACGAACTTCAACAGCATTTGCCGCTCGTCTTCTAAAATTCACTTTATCATGTTGTATAAATGTCTGTTTTTCTGTTTGAGAATATTTCAGTAGATGTTGACGATATAATATTATATCTACATGACAGCCGTCACTGGAACCGACACCTACCATCCGAGTTATAATTATGACAAAATTAGTAGTACATTGGGTCTTACTGTGAGATAAAAGAAATGTGAATGTGTAAACATTTACATTCTATTAAGCGTCAACAATCTTATTAATTTTATAAAACATTTTTACAAATCATTTCGACCTCAATAAGTAACATATTCTGTACTTTTTTTTTTTTTTTTTTTTTCATAGGATATCAATTACAGAAACCCACATTTTCCCTGAAAAATAGAAGCAAACCATTTGAGTTAGTTGATTGGTATTAATTTCAATTATTTAATGTCGTTAATTTGCTGTTCCTATTACTGGATCAACTTTAACCCTGACCCTAGTAATTGCAGCTAAATGACCTTTAGTTAACTTTATTTATACGGCACAGTTTTAAATATGTCATATTGTCTTTAATTCGTTTAATTGAAGTAGGAAATAGTTTTGACACGATGCAGTAGAAGATACCAGGGTACATTTAAATATAAAATCGTATACAAGCTGTTTCCCCCCCCCCGCCCCCCCCCCCCCCCCCCGGTTGCCCCCCCGTTTTTTTTTTTTTTTTTTTTTTTTTTTTTTTTTTTTTTTTCTTTTTTTTTTTTTTATTTTTTTTTATTTTTAGTGAAAAAAAAATTAAATAAAAAAATAAAACAAAAAAAAATAAACGGAAAAAAAAAAAAAAAACATGGGGGGGGGGTTTGGGGAAACCAAAAATACCCCAAAAATCTGGGGTTAAAAAAAAAAAAAAGGAAAAAAAAAAACCAAAACCAAAAAAAACCAAAAAGGGGAAAAAAAACCCCAAAACCAGGTTTCCCCCCCCAATTGGTAAAAGAAAAAACCCCCGGTTAAAAAAAAAAACCCCGGGGACCGGGAAAAAAAAAAACCCCCGGGGCCGGGGGGAAAAAACCCCCAAACCCACAAAAAAAAAAAAAAAAAAGGAAGAAAGGGGGAAAAAAAAAAAAAGGAAAGGGGGAACAACAGGGGGGGGGGGGGGGGGGCCACACCCCCCCCCGGGGGGGCCCGCCCCCCCACACCACCCCAACACCCCCGGGGCCCGGCCCCCCCCCCCCCCCCCCCCCCCCCCCCCCCCCCCCCCCCCCCCCCCCCCCCCCCTAAAAATAATCCTTTTAAGGCTCTAGACGTCTGCGAAAGGACATCCACAGGATGTACAATTTTGTGACAAACGACTGTCCAGTGGATTACTTTTGGTATCCAGATGGATATCTGTTGTACGTCCATCAGCTCCATGACGTACATCCAGTGGAATTCCACTGGACGTTCGTGTGCTGTATGGGCTAGGACAACACCACGAACCCTTTCGATATTTTCCGGTGTCCTCACAGTTCGATCTCTGCCTGCATGTTTGTTATCTGTTACAGAAGCTGTGATTCTGGATCCAGTTATTGATAATGTTGCGATCTGGAACCCTTCCATGTCGTGTGATGTTGATATGCCGCCTGAATATTCGCCATGTTACTATAACAGTCTCCATTTTTAAAAAACATTTCAACAGTGAACTGACGATGTTCTGTTGTCCAACGGGCTAACGGGATCATTCGGATGAAAAATAATCGATTATTGAAATATTAGGAACATTCCGATTACTGAGAAAGAATGCGAATGATATTTGATCACCACTCAAATCACGTACAATACGACCGCAACTCTCGAGTTCAGCAGACGCTGAGTGTTGTCGAATAATAATCATATTAGTATTAATAATCGTATTAGTATTAATAATCGTATTAGTATTAATAATCGTATTAGTATTAATAATCGTATTCCAATACGATTATTAATAATTGCAATGCGTCATTCGGATACTTGGATTCGGTCCACGCATACAGCTATGTATTAAAATTTAAAATAATAAATTGTGTTGGTTGACTGTTAGAAACTAAAATTTATTTGACTAGAAAATGAAAACTTAGTCTATTATAAAACACACAAAAATAAAAATACTTGTGGGAGGTGACAAAGCAGCCAACAGTGTCATAACTGCCAACTGCGAATGAGTGAATCTACTGAGTGTAAAGTAAAGGTAAAGTAAAATAGAAAGTAAATCTTCCGAATCCAAAAGAATCAAGACCCCAGACGTGAGCCGGATTCAATTGCGCATCGCCCTAGAAACATTTGCGCATCATCCGGAGGATCATCCGATTATTGAAATATTCGAATATCGATTTGTCGATTATTGAAATCATCCGATTATGCCCATCACTAACTAATTATCTAGTGCAAGGTTTATTCTGTGGTTATACCACGTCCTGCGTCATCATCTCCCTACTGCAGGCTGAATACTACGCAAGTCAAAAATTTGATTTCATTCTGCCTTATCCTGTATAAACCGTCCTGACTCCTGCTCTTGGTTCTATTTAGCTTAGTTCTTGTGTTGTCGCTTTGTAGCTGGGTTACGGTTGCGATCGCATTGCTAGTTACTTTTGGTAAAAACAGCGCCTTAATATTTAATAAATAAATTGTATTAAGTTCGAAAAGTAGTTTTTAAAAATAGATTTTTAAATTTTAATTCTTAACATTCGATTAAAAACAAATTAAACATCATCAGCAACTTAAAATACAGAGTAATTCACTTATCAAGCCCACAATTTTACAATAAGAATTTACAACTAAAAAAAAATACATGTAATAAAAAAATCAATATCCAATTTCACTAATTAACAGAACAATAAATAACAATAATAACAGCTTATCAACTAGATCCTTATCTTCAGATACAAAAATGTATTATAAATTACCATATGTTAAAATTCTTTCTGAGAGAGTTAAAGAATGTACTATCTATGGATAAAATTAATATTGCTTTCAAGAGTGAAAATACAATAGAGAAAATTATTAAAATTTAAAAGTGAAAACACCAAAAGATTTACAGTCAAATATCATTTACAAAATACCGTGCAAGGATTGCGAAAAAAGTTATATAGGCCAAATAGGTAGATACTTAAAAACCAGAAAGAAAAAGAACACATGAGAGACGTTAAAATTAAAATAAATACATCATTAGTAGAACACTGCAAATGTTTAAATCACGAATTTAATTTTGATGAAACAATAATAGTAGATTATGCTGCCTAATCTTGAAAAGAGAAGATTTCAGGAAATGGTCAATATAAAGAAGATAAGTCAGTTAATTCAAGGAAAGACATGAGAACTTAAACGCATGATATCTTAATCTTATTAATGGGTTAGGTAAAAAATAACTATAATTTAAAATGCATTATTTACGAATTATTAAATCAGTCCTTGCCAGTATTGCAAATAATCGGTTTTTTCTCGTTTATCTATGATGGTTTTTATCCCTTCTCGTGTGTTTTGTATACTATAACGTTAAAAAAGGTTCTCATTCGTGTCATTACCATTACACACTAAAGTCTACATTTGTACCTATACAGGGTGTCCCAACCAAAAGTAGACACCCTGAATAACTTTGGATAAATTTTTTTTGAAAAATTGGTGAAATACGTCGACCTTGTTTCCAAGGGGGACATATTTTTGTAATATTGTATACCTATCATCATTCCTCTACCCTACAAGGCCACCCCTTCAAAAATTCAAATGGCAAAGGGGGTCAAGTGATACATTTTTTGAAGGTCTTTCAATTCTTTACATAAATGTGTATTTTTTTTAAACTGTTATTGATTCGTTCCTGAGAAATAATTGTTTCATTATTTTAGGTTCGGGAAATAAAAATAAAAGAAGCAGTTTAAATTATCGTATGTATTGTTCAAAATGACCCCCACCGACTTCCATACAGTAGTATAATCTGTCTTGAAATTCTGTACAAACATTTCTGAACACATCTGGAGTCAATAAACGGCATTCTCGAACAATTCTTTCACGTAACTCTTCCAGAGATGCGGGTTAGGGAGATAAATCGGGTGACCTAGCGGGCCACTCCATAGAACCTCTTCTTCCAATCCATCGCTCAGGAAACCGATTATCCAAATATTGACGGACTGCTATAGCAAAATGTGGGGGTGCCCCACCCTGTTGAAAAAACAGTTCGTCCTCTAAAAGATTATCGTCTTCTTCGAGGATTTGGGTAATCATTGGGTCGATGTTTTTTCTAACAGATCGAGGTACCTTTCGCCATTTAAATTGTCAGGAATAAAAAACGACCCGACAATGTGATCCCCTAAGATGCCAGCCCAAACATTTAACTTCTGAGGCCTTTGGGTATGAGTTTCCATGAACTAATGTGGATTGGTTTCACTCCAATACCTGCAATTGTGCCTGTTTACCTCCCCATTTAACACAAATGTCGATTCATCAGAAAAACACGTATTGTACAGTAGATTGGCATTACCGTTTAATTGTTCACTAAAAATCTCACAGAATTCAAGCCGACGATAGGGATCATCTTCGTTTAATTCGTGTATCAATTTAAATTTATATGGATGAAATTTGTGGGCCTTACAAATCGATGAACACTGCTTCGTGATACACCGGAAGCCTTAGCTACTTTTCTGATCGATTGAGTATTATCCATCTGCAAATGACCCAGAACTGCCACTTCGACTGCTTCATTCCTAATCGGTCGCTGAGGTTCATGCTTTTTGTTTTCTACAGAACCTGTTTCCATAAATTTTGTCAATAATTGTAAAACATACTGAGAACCAACCCTTCTATCTGGGTGATTTCTATTGAATATGCGCTCCGTAGCTCTAGCACAATTCGTTTTTAAAATAAATGCTGACCATTTCTATTCTCTCCTGAAGCGTATAAACCATTTTGAGAACTCACTCGGGTAAAATGGATCTCGATTTAAAATTGGTTGTGAACAAATTAATGTTCAAGGACTATCAAATACTTATAAGTCTTTTATTATTCTAAAACTAAACGGACAAGGAAAGTGTTTTTTGTCGAAAAATCTCGTGTTGATTTGAGAGTACTAAAAAATGTAGTTTTTTTTATAAAATTCCAATACCCAGTGCCGTGTATTTTAGATTTTTTTTAACGATTTCGATTATGTGTAATCATCAAAAATAAAATTATTTTCCTTAAGAACGAATCGATAAAAGTTAAAAAAAATACACAGTTATGTAGGAATTGAGAGACCTTTCAAAAGATGTATCACTCGCCCCCCTTGCCACTTGAATTTTTTTGAGGGAGTGGCCGTGTAGGATAGAGGGATGATGATAGGTATACAAGTATTACACTAAAATATGTCCTCCTTGGAAACAAGGTCGACGTGTTTCACCAATTTTTCAAAACAATTTTATTTCCAAAGTTATTCAGGGTGCCTACTTTTGGTTGGGACACCCTGTATACGTCGGCAAGTTTATAAAGTAGTTTTCCTCAAAATAATGACCCTTACCCAACAAAATTTTTCCAACTTTTAAAAATAAATTCCGTTTGGCAAACTTATTTCGCGTCGAGCGATACTGCGGCGATTGCAATTTGCCTGGAAAAGTAATTGACCAATTTTATTAAATTTTAAATTGCTGCCGTATTTCAGAATCAGCTTGCAAAAAATTTTAAAAAATTGAATATTTAAAGTCACATAGCCTCAGTAATCAGCATGTATACCAAAATAGAAATAGAAATCTGAGATCAATTTTTTTCAGCTTGGTTGATTTAGTATTGGTAGGGAATAAGCAGTAGATCTTTTGTTAAAGTTAGTAATACGATTATCAGACTATGTTAATTTTTCCCATGTATGACCTGATAATAATTGCTCTTACCAGCTATATTGATTATATGGTAGGAGATAAAATATAATTTAATTAAACGTTTCCTGGATTTAACCTTGTGTTAAATAGCCTGTATATAATATTAGTTTTTATTATATTTGTAATCACACAGAGAATATTTTATAACTGTATGAAAACAAATTTGAACAATGATTAATGATTGTATGTATTGGATAATCACTTAGGGAGTTTGGATGTCATCCCAGAGACGGATTTTGAACCTTAATACTATGTTTCGAAAAACGCGTGATATAATATTAGTACATTTTTGACAGTATACTTACACATTAATTAATATAATTAATTAGCTGTTTCATGTAAAACGCATCGATGAGAAATATGTATGTATGTATGTATAGTGTCGATGGGCGAATATCGTTTGCGTCCCTAGACGACTACCTGGTTATTGACCTATTATATAAAACATTCTCGACTGTATAATTATATTAAACGGGTATACAAAAAAAATCTTTGAGAATATGTTTCGCTGTTTTTTTTTATTTAAGAGAAATTAATTTTTGTCACATTTTATTTGCACGTGACTGAAATACAGTCCTGTAAATACGCCACTAGAGAATATAACAATCACTTTATAAACATGAATTTTTATTTTCAGATGTTGATACAGACTCATTAACAGCGGTTGTTCATGGCGTCATCTTGGGCGTGCCAATGCCCTTTGAGCTTCCAAATCCTGATGGTTGCAAAGATTCTGGAGTATCTTGTCCAGTCAAAGGGGGACAAACTTATAAATATACTACCACTATGCCTATTAGTTCTACATACCCTCGAGTGAGTATTATTACTGTCCAGCCGGCGAAAGAAGGCCCGCGCACAAGGGAGAGTATTTCCGATAAGTCGCCAGCTTTCTGCGAAACTATATACTAGGAATATTATATCTCTCCCTATATGTAGATGCAGGTGCAAACGGTCACAACAATTTTCCATGCACTAATTCATTTACGCTTAAGTGGACTGACTTCGGATACCGTCAAAAATAAGATTTATAGATATATCACCAATGCAATTTGGTGTCGGTAGAGGTTCGGGTCTTGTCGCCCCATGACTAAACATGGTTACTTTTTTTGGAAAAATACATTTTTTTTCGATTGACAAACGTTCGATATACCACCTTCAGGAGGCACTTTTTTGAAAATATTTCTAGTTTTTTTTTATTTAATTCGAAAATCATCCAAAATCACGTTATTTTCGGATTTTTTTTTGGTACTTTTTCGTGAAAACTTCAAAAATCGGCATCCTGAGGCCAGAAGTATGTACCGTCTTTTGAACATTGTTTTATTAAGAAAAATTTTTCTTAATTCACTTATTTGCTTAGCTTGCCTTCCAGTCGTCGAGAGCTTAATCCTATCAATTGGATCATTTTTCAAGGTGGTCAGTCCTCTATATTGTCAATGGAATGAAAAAATCACATTCTTTCCCCGACTAGATAATAACACACAAGGTGTCCCAACGAAAACAGAACACTTTAACTCAACTTTAGGCAGAACGCATGAACAGATTGATTTTAGTTTAAAGGGAGACACTTAAATTCACTAGTTTCATTGGTACCACCCCAACCCCTAAACAGAGGTGATATTTACCCCTAAAATTTCAATAAGAGTAATCAAGTGACACACCATTTTAAAGCCTGTTAAATTGTCTTTACGATACTGCTTTTTAAAATTGGGCTATTTGTTTCCGAAAAATGCTTTCGAAAAATATAGTACCCAAGCAGCACATTTAATAGTCTCCACGTAGTAGCTACCATCAGTGGGACTTTAAAAGTTTCTGCAACTAACAACCGTTACCTAATGGGAACGATCCTTCTACCAGACATTCATCAAAATGGGAAATAGTAATTACGTAGCAATTACTATTTCAGGACCTCCCCTGTTACGTGTTGACTATATTAGGTTATTACGTAAACGAAACGTAACCAAGTAGTAGAAAAGACTTACTTTTGGAACAAAAAGTTGATTGAAGATGACGTTACTTTGTGAAAATCCATTTTAAAATTAAATAATTACAAAACACTGTTTTCTATTTATTGTTATTTATTCTTAAGGTATAAATTTAACAGGAAATAATTTTATAGTTGGTTTTTTGTGAACAGGTGTTGTCTTAAAAGCATAGAGGGTAGTTATTTAACTTTTGGAACAGCTCTTTAGTGGTATGAGAGCAAACTATATTTTGCTCTATTTCTCTCTCGTTTGAATTGCAAAATATGTATAACCCTCCTCTGTATATCATATGATTCATATGGGTGCCCACATAGCCCAATACATCCATTGGACTTCCATAAATCAAAAAACAACCAATCTAAAAATTATTTTGTGGATTTGTTACATTAATGTTGAAAGCGATTTTTATTTTAATATTCTATTTCAGGTCACTGTGGACATCAAATGGGAACTTAGAGACCATGATGAGAAAGACGTTATATGTGCCTTAATTCCTTCAAAGATTGGTTAAGTTTAACAGCCCACTTTATTCAAATTTTTTTCTATTAAAATATTATTTGTAAATACAATCTATTGGTTAAAAAATATATAATTGCAAAAAAGTGTTTACCTTTTGTTGTGACAATTCCGAGCAGTGACCAGTGGCGTAGACATAGGTTCTGGGATGATCACTAATCGCAATTAAACGAAATATTTAATTTCTTTTATCTCAGCACTATAAACCAAGGGAGACTCATCCTGAAAGGATCCGAGTACCCCCTGGCAAAATTTCTTGATTTATTTTTTTAACAAACCTTTGTTTTTATCATAACCTCAATTTTTAGGATAAGGTGTGCGACGAGAATTTGGGTACATGATATGAATAAAGAATAGGGTATTATAAAATGAAATTTCTTTATTTAATAACGAGTATTGCCTCCTCCCTAGCTCTGATTACACTCTCAAGTCTAGGTTGTATGCATTCAATTACCTGTTGGATAGCCTCTTGAGGAATGTTATCCTACTTTTCCTGTAATGTATCCCTAAGTTGCTACCCACAGTTGCCTGATCCATCTTACCAGCGTACCCCATACATGTCCTATGGGATTTAGGTAAGGACTACGGGTTGGCCAGTCTAGGGCTCAATATCGACGTCATATGGAGGTAGTTTCTAACATTTCTGACCACGTTTGGACGAGCATTATCTTGCAGTAAAAGAAAGTGCTCATCAATGAACCCCGCAAAAACCATCACATGCTCTTCCAAAATATCATTTGTACCTTCTTGCTGTTAAGGCACATCTATCTACGAACACAAGCTCGGTGCGATCTGTGTAAGATATGCCAACCCACACCATTTCAGACCCACCACCGAAGCTCACACTCACTAAAGTTGCATTGCACATATCTTTCTCTTCGCCTTCTCCACACTCTTTTTCGTCCATCTGGCGACCTCAGGGCAACACGATGATTCTGGAGAAGCTCGAGGCTTGTTGCTGGTCTTCTAGCAGATAAATCTGCTTCAACTAGCCTTCTCCTAACAATCGATTATCGCGAAAAGTTGTGATTCGATTTCTTCCAGATCCCGGCCTCCTGCGGTATTCACCGGTTTCTTGAAAGCGAACAACTGCCCTGTGTACACTGGATCGAGGAAAACCCAATCTTTGAACAACTTTGAGGGTGCTCAAGCCAGCATCAATTAAAGCAACTGCTCTAGGGGAATCTTCCGAAGATAAAGGCATTTTAGAAAATTACCAGCACTTAAAACAACCCGGCAGAATGCAAACCAATGCTAAAAAATGATTTCTCATAGTTATTAAAAATGTTAAAATTCGTCAGTTTTTGAAATTATAAGGGAAGGAAAAATTGGGAAGAAACAATGGACAAAAAAGCTTCAAGAATGCAAAACAAATGTTTCTACATATTTTGTATACACTGAGAAAATTTCTGTCCCACTTCTTGTACTGGTCGATGTATAATATAAACCTCACGGATGTTTATATGCGTGTGCTTGTTCGTGTGCGTGTGATGAATGAAATGAATGAATGAAATGAATGAATGAAATGAATGAGTGAAATGAATGAGTGAAATGAATGAGTGAAATGAATGAGTGAAATGAATGAGTGAAATGAATGAGTGAAATGAATGAGTGAAATGAATGAGTGAAATGAATGAGTGAAATGAATGAGTGAAATGAATGAGTGAAATGAATGAGTGAAATGAATGAGTGAAATGAATGAGTGAAATGAATGAGTGAAATGAATGAGTGAAATGAATGAGTGAAATGAATGAGTGAAATGAATGAGTGAAATGAATGAGTGAAATGAATGAGTGGAATGAATGAGTGGAATGAATGAGTGGAATGAATGAGTGGAATGAATGAGTGGAATGAATGAATGGAATGAATGTATGGAATGAATGTATGGAATGAATGTATGGAATGAATGAATGAAATGAATGAATGAAATGAATGAATGAAATGAATGAATGAAATGAATGAATGAAATGAATGATTGAAATGAATGAATGAAATGAATGATTGAAATGAATGAATGAAATGAATGATTGAAATGAATGAATGAAATGAATGATTGAAATGAATGAATTAAATGATTGAATGAATGAAATGAATGAATGAATGAAATGAATGAATGAAATGAATGAATGAAATGAATGAATGAAATGAATGAATGAAATGAATGAATGAAATGAATGAATGAAATGAATGAATGAAATGAATGAATGAAATGAATGAATGAAATGAATGAATGAAATGAATGAATGAAATGAATGAATGAAATGAATGAATGAAATGAATGAATGAAATGAATGAATGAAATGAATGAATGAAATGAATGAATGAAATGAATGAATGAAATGAATGAATGAAATGAATGAATGAAATGAATGAAATGAATGAATGAAATGAATGAATGAAATGAATGAATGAATGAAATGAATGAATGAATGAAATGAATGAATGAAATGAATGAATGAAATGAATGAATGGATGAATGGATGAAATGAATGAATGAAATGAATGAATGAAATGATTGAAATGATTGAAGTGAATGAATGAAGTGAATGAATGAAGTGAATGAATGAAGTGAATGAATGAAGTGAATGAATGAAGTGAATGAATGAAATGAATGAATGAAGTGAATGAATGAAGTGAATGAATGAAGTGAATGAATGAAATGGATGAATGAAATGAATGAATGAAAAAACACAACTTTATGAAAAAATCTGTCCGCATGTCTGTAGTATCGCGATAGCAGCCACAGTTTTTGAGATAAAGTTTTTAAATTTGGTACACTTGTTCTAAAGGCCAAAGACAATGAAAAATTCGGTGATGAGCATAATTGGCCTTCTGAAAAGGGGTCCATGGGACCCAAATTTTTTTATATTTGACTTTACAAAAAACCATATTCTTGAAAGATTATAAATCATGTCTACTATATCAAGCGAATAAAATATATTTTCCAAGTACTTAAATAAAGCTCATGTAAACTGAAATATTTTACACATTTGGCCTCATAAAATGGGGTTAGGATAAATTTAACAGTTTGACCTTTGAAAGGTCTGATTTAGTTACAAAAATGTCAATGTCAATAACAAAAAATTATTAAAATATATAACATGAATTAATTATTATTGACAGTATTGATTAACACTGATAATTAGTTATTTAAAAATTTGAATGAAACATTTCACGGTACGCTATTAAAATTTAATTGAGGTAAGTGAAGAATTAAATAGAATGACTTTTTAGATCAGGATAATATATACTGGTATAAGAAAGTTATGTGCTGGCCACATCAGATATTTTATTCAACTCCAGGTACCTTTTTATTTATTGCGTTATTGCGAAAACGTGTTATATTCAGTTGCAATTTGAGATCCGCGTGTAGTGGATATTATTTACATTGAATTTCATGTTTGTGTGTATTCAAACGTTTTGATTTTCAACTAGTGGCACAAAAAGGACGCATTCTCGTTAGCGACGATTTGTACAGTTTTTTTGTTTTGAGTCAGTGGTGCATATAGGACGCACTTTCGGTAGTGACAATGTGCACAATTTTCTCTTTTAAATTAATGGCGTATATAGGACGCATTGCTTTTATTTACCAACGATTTGAATAATGGCGCGAGGCACAGCACACAACATCTATTGGACGTAGGTACATTTTAACTTCATAATGTGTCCAGGATGTCCATGGATACATTTTTAACATCCAGTGGATATTTATATCAGAATATCCACTGGATGTACGAAAAAATTGATCCACTGGACGCCCATGGACATCCCATGGATGTCTATACCAGAACATCCACTAAATGTACGCAAAAAATATCCAGTGGATATCCATGGACAGACATAGACATCCAATGGACTACTTATGGATGTTCCTACTGGACCATCTATGATTGTCCTTGTTCTGAAAAATGTATAATTCAGTGGACGTCCATTTTGGGTGCTATATCCATTGAATACATCTAATGGATATCCATTGAATATTTTTGTATAGCTTGGGATGAGTTATATTAGAAGTACGCATGTTGATACTCGTACTTATAAAATAAAGATCCTAAATCAACTTGTCTTTTCGTCGAGAATACCAAATCCTGACCTGTATTATCGTCGGGAATAGCAAATTCTCCGATGTATAGTTGTTATAATAACATAACAAAGGATTAAATTGTATTTGAAATCTAACATGTGATATTATGACTATTATTATTTATATTTACTTTGATTTAAAATCTGTATGCAATAAGGTATTTTCAAAACAATTAATGTTTATCAAGTTTTATTTGTTGTTAGGTTTATGACTCAAAGTTTAGATAAACAATTCTTAGCAAAACATCCATCTATAATCAATCTAGATATTTGCTTTATTACTATTTATCTACGCACTCTTGGTAGTTCACATCGATATAAAACACGCGTTCTTTTGAAAACGATATACTGCACTAATACGGGTTGTCCCAAAAGTTGCACATCACCTTGAAGGTACGTGTTCTAGGTTATACAGGGTAGGGCAATGGTGCGTCGGACCTCGATCTCTCGAGTTCTTACGATAACTACAAATTTTTTAAAAAATTGGAAGTAAACTAGATAAAAAGTCTATAACTGGAAATTATTTTCGAACATACAGGGTGAGCCAAGACGAAATTACAGGACCAAGTGCCTTTTTTTTAATGGAATGCTATGTATATCAGTACATTTTTTGAAGCGTCCTTCTAGGCTCTATTCATTCCTATATTATTATTGGCTATCTCCCAACCACTTTGATGTAATGAATTTTTTTTGTTGAAATAATGCCATCTGCAGATGGATATTAAAAAATCACCACAGTCACAATTATGAGTTTTAAGAAAAACTTATGTGAATACCAATTACGAGACATCTAATTAATATTTTTGAATCATTTTCATTTCCTAAAAATGTACAGGGTGGCCAAAAATTAGTATTCAATTAAGAACTTTTTAAATTGAATTTTCTCAATTTTTTTCAAATGAAACACACTGTATATTTTTCGACGATGTGATATAGAAATGAAAAACGAACATTTTTTGTAAGTACTTCCCTATGGCTAATTGCAACCATTTTCGTTTTATTGAGCAATAATTACAACATTCAAAAATAAACTTCAAAAAAGAGGTTTCTTCAAATTACTCGGTAGAAAAATTATAATAAATGTTCCACATGTTGGCCATTTTGATTGACACACATCTCTATGCGCTTTTGAAATGAGGTTCCCACTGTTCCTAAAACTGCCGGTGTGATAGATCTAAAGGCAGTTATTATTCTTTCCTTCATATTTTGTACTGTTGTTGGTGTGTCTCTATAAACAATTTCCTTCACGTATCCCCATAAAAAGAAATCCATTTTTGTAAGATCTGGGGATCTAGCAGGCCATTTAGTGAGAATTAGATTTCGTGTGGGAATTAGATGTCACGGGACTTTTTTCATCGGTCTGTATAAAACTCATTCGGGAACCCGAACAAATATATATACAGAGTGGCTATTAGATTAGGATTTCTGTGAGTGGGTCCCCACGGACTCTCCACTGCGGCCATCAGCAGGCCTTATTGTAGCTCATTCCTAGTTATATTTCACCCAATAAGTTCAGTCTGTTAATTGAAACTGATAACTTTATTCGGTGAGAATGTGTCCAGATCCTCTGGCAGCAGTTGCCCTTTGCCAAATATTGAGAATTGGATCCTCTCCACAGCGGGACAGGTGCACAAGATGTGTTCTACCTTCTCATCATCCTTGAGGCATAAACGGCACTCGGCGTTTTCCGCTAGGCTGAGTTTATGCAGATGATGGTTTAGTCGGCAGTGCCCGGTATATAGGCCTGTTAGAGTTTTCAGGTTTACCCCCAGAGTGGCTATTTGAATTAGATCTCATGGGAATTAGATGTCATGGGAATTACAGTTCGCTCAACAAATATTTTATTCATGATTTTAAACCTTCAAAGCAATTCTGTTTTTTCATTTTCATTTCAGACTTTTCAATGCAATGAGTTATTTATACAAAACAATTCTTTAGTATGAAATAAACTCTGATGACCCATAAATTTATGACTGCAATATAGTGGATAAGGAATGAGTCGATCTGCTCGTCATTCTCTTTCCAAAGGAATATAAAATTGTGGTTCTGTGTATCTGCGATGTTAAAGATTTTTTTACCACAAAAAAGTGGGTCGTGGAAAATTTCCTGATAAGAGACATTTACACTAACACTGATGAGCTTATCTCTTGATGTTGGTGATTCACCTTAGTAGCGCGGATATTGACTGACATTCAACAAGTGATTAAAAAAAACCAACAATCTTTACCCCGTTCATCAGACTGATGCAAATTATTTTACTTTTATTTTGACAATTGATTTTTTTTAAATCATTTATTTAATGTCGGCCTATATCCGCAATCAAGGTCAATCACCGACGCCAGGAGATGAGCTACCCCCCAATCTGACAATTTTGCCTAAGAGTTACTTGCCGAACATCTTACAGACAAGGGATCATCTGTTTTACATCCTCGAAAGGATGGTACATTCACTACAATCCTCGTCTTAGATTGCACAGCTTCTGCGTTTTACGCTGTATCAAATTTGACACAATGATAGCCAGTGCTACGCTCGCCCCCTTATTTTATTTTTCTTTGTTTTTCATAAAGCAATAGTGTGGACTTCTTATGTCTGATTTCAGATATTTATTTATTTAAGTACGCAACAGGCAACAGCCCTATTACAGAGTACTGAGGAGTTAATATATACATCATACAATTTAAAAAAACTCAACATAAAAAACAATAATTATACACTTAAAACAAATCTTTTACCAAATGCTTTAAAGCATTTAAAGTGATGGCCAATATATCACGGTTACCTTGAATTCTATTATAGATACTACATATATTATATAAAGGAGAGTGAGTTCATTTGATAATTTGTGTTGGTATGTTTCATATAAAACATTCTAAAGGTTCTTGCAGAGTGAACCGCTTGCTTAAAAATATCAAAGGTTGTTCCCATCTACAAAAAGAAAAATGACATAGATGATTCCACTAATCAGTTATTCCATCTTTAGTGAAAATCTATGAGTTAATTTTAAAAGCTCAATTAACCAATTATTTTGAGAGTCAACACTTATTTAATCCAAATCAATTCGGATTTAGAAACAATTTATCAACTACATTAGAGATAGACAAATTAACAACTATAATTACCTCAGGCTCTGAAAAGAAAAAATTCACTTGCTTTAAGTTCTTAGATCTCGCTAAGGCATTTGATTGTGTATCACATCAAATCCTCATAAACAAATTGTATTTTTATGGTTTCACAATTAACAGACAGTGTCATGCTAATCGAATCATATATCAGGGACAGACAATATGTTATTTACAATTATATCAAATCAAGTCAACTTAGAATGAATACTGGTGTCCCACAAGGGTAGTCTTAGGGCCAGTTCTCTATCTAATTTATATAAACAATTTGCCTCTATCTATAGATAGTTCAACTTATACCATGTAGCGATCAGCTGATCGTACAAATAATATCTATTGAAAGACCGACTCCTAAAAAAATGCGATCACACAAAAAACCTCTATAAATTGGTGCCAATCACCAGGAATAATAGATATACGTCTACCAGTGCTGTAAAATTATAGTGAAAAGTACGACAGTATATTTTACAGTAAAATTAATTCAATAATAATAATTTACTTAATAAGTAATAATAATACTAAATATAACAGCGGGCAATTATATAAATTAGTAAATAGATAATTATCGACTCTGGTGAGTAATTAATTTTATTTTGAGGGCAAAATGCAAACTTGAATTGTTATACAGGGTTTGGCGATTTAACTAAATGCAGTGACATTGTTTCGCCCTTACAAATTGTTTTATTATTTTTACTTTTTTTATTTTAGTTGTTGTATTTTCTACCCTTGTAAATTCATTTATCACTTAAATGGTATTCATTTTACCATACTGAAAATCGGGCTTAAGAGAGGTCTTGCTCTGCTTAAACGAAAGTCCCTTTTTCCCCTCTCCATCTCCTATTCCTTTTTTGGATAGACATTTTTTGGTGTGTGAAAAAAAGACGGAGTGGAGACACAGAAACGAGTACGTCCTAGACGAGTGCGTTACATATACAGATACATGGTTATAGTTGCCGATATCATTACCGAATATTTTTCTCCCGTTACACCGGCCGGTGGAAGAAGTGACATCCATCCGCTATTTTTTCTTCCTTCATCACGAGGTAAGTGCAAGACCCGTAACGGTATTTATTTTATGCAGTTTAATTTACCACTGATTTCGTAATAATTAGTTGTTGTGCAAATGTGGAGGGAGGCAATCCTGCTCAGATTTAAGTATAAAGAACTCATTTAGCCCTAGTAATACAATCCACTTCATTACATAACAGCCTCATTCACTCTGTGATATCTTATGCTATCCTTGTATGGGGACATGCTAGCCCAACATCTAGAGTGTTTTCCATGCAAAAGCGAGCAATAAGAGTAATTGCAGGGCTAAAATTCAGAGACGACTGTAAATCCAATTTTATAGAATTTAAAATTTTAACCGTCCCGTATATGTATATTCTACAAAGTTTAATATATATAAAAAATAATTTAAGCACATACACAACTCATGACGAAATTCATTCATACCAAACGCGACACCGAAATAACTTGGCTACTAACTACTTAAGATTAACAAAAACTAGAGATGGCACTGAATACTGGGGCCTCAAGTTCTATAATGCTCTACCTCCAGAGATTAAATTTCTTACGGAGACATCCTTTAAATTCAGAATTAAACAGTTTCTTGTACACAACGCTTTTTACACCATAGAGGAATTTTTATGCAGTGACATAACTAAATAATACCTAATAGAAACTGCTTAATACTGTGTTAAAAAAATTATTTTATCTTATACCTATAATTTATTTATTTTTTTACTGTAATATAGCAATTATTTTACCAAATTGATATAACAATTTCAGTGTACGTTCTTTTAACTATTTATATTTAAAATTATATGTATCATTTCTACAAATTTTTGACTTGTTTAAATACTTGTGTATAATCAACACCAATAAATTTCAATTCAATATATTCAGATGTGGCACTCATAGAAGAGTCGTCAATTCGGATATGCATTATTTTATGTAAATATGTAACAAAGTATATTTCCTTTGTTTCTCAAGAGTATGCAAGTTATATCTTTCTAATAATTGAGGTTTAGGTATTGTTAAATCATAGACACCATTTTCTCTAAAATATAATAGTCTTAGTGCTCTATTTTGTATTCTTTTATCATATATATGATTTTGATAAAACGGATTTCATATTATGGTACAAATTCCAACCGAGGTCTTACAAACGTTATGTAAAGTTGTTTTATACATGTAAGGTTAGTAAATTGTCTGACATTATGAACAAATCCATACATCTTAGTAGCCTTGCTAGTAATTGATATAGTGTGGTTGTGGAAATTAAGTTGACAGTCAAACATAATGTCCAAATCTGTCATGTTTTCAACCCTAGCTAGTGTTGTTTCATTCATATTATAATTGAATATGATAGGATACTTCTTTCGATAGAAAAACATTATTTAACATTTGATGAAGTTAAAGAATAATTCATTTTTAAGAGACCAATACTAAATTTTATCTATATATTTCTGAAGTTTAAGGCTGTCATCAATTTTCTCGATTCTAATATATATTTTTAAGTTGTCATAAACCATAAGTAATGACATCCACTACAATAAATTAACTAAAAAACAATGCAAGATTTTTTTAAATAACTTATTCTATATTACAGGAACAAAAAATATTTTTACAAAAGTATAAAAATAGTATTTTTTTACATTAAACTATCTAATTTTTACAATAGGCACTAATATATTTACAAATTTTACTTAAAATTAACCAACTGTTAAAATAAGAAATATGTATATGGATTTACAATTTACATGTGACTAGCTTTTGAAAAAAATATACAAATATTCCAGAAAAGAATTTCAGTTTACAACACTCGTAGGTGTTAAGATTTTACACAAAATATTGGTACGCTAGTTTCACATAAGAAAATCATAAAATTCATCACATTCGATGGAAAATTGTAACTAATTTTAAAATGCAATGTAAGAGAAACGCAGGGTTCCCGTTAAAAACAGTTAGTAAAATTTTTTTCCAGGTTTCTCTTGACCAAAATGACATTATATGAGAAAGACTAGAAGCAGATTCCATGACTCTGGCAGAGAATTATGCCAATTCTATGAAATTTATTTAAATTCCCTGACTCTTTGGACTATTATAAATTCCCTGACATTTCCAGGTTTCTAAATTTTCCAGTTTGTTGGGAACCCTGAAAGTAATTATTCAATACGTTCTTGTCAGATCTGAATGGCTTTAAAAGATTTGATTTTGTTGACAGACTTGTAAATTAATATAAATTTGTAAAATTTATGATACGCAATATGCTTAAAAGTCTCGCCAAAAATTTTAAATTTCCCCCTTTTTTTAAAATTTTTAAGGGGCCCTTTTTTTTAGGGAGCTTTAGTAACTAGAAAATGTATTATCAGCAATTCCAGCAAAACATAAATCCAGATATATATATATGATAACCATTAAACCTAATTTTTATTTAAACCATAGGATTGCTATCAGATATTTGTATTTTTTTTTTGTAATAAAACTCAATACAACTCTTATTTGTCCATAAAACTCACTTTAAGTTAAAGGTACTTTTAAAGTGTTGATAATGTAAGTATTTTAATAGTATGCAAAAACTATAAAACCTGATATAACAGAGGAGATGGAATATGTTACTCGGTGCAAATGAAGCCACCTTCATTTTTTTGAACTAAAAGTGGAATAATGCTTAGGCACAAAATTACTAGAAAGCAACTGTGGAAATATAATTAGTCAAACCTTTTAAATCAGATAAAACACTACATTACATTGTTGAGGATATTTAGGTTTTTTGAATTTCTAGGAATTTTCAAATGCTAACCATAAAAAATGTATGAACATCATTACTATTATTTTACAATTTTTAGTTTTATTTTCACAAAATTTAAATATATTTATAATTTTTTAGAGATCCAATATTTGTGTAAATCTTGGTTAATGAATTTAAATAAACATCAAAAACCATAACAAGGATAATCATTTAAAAACTTTAAAACATTATATAATTTGTGCTCATTTAAAATGTTAAATATAATTCATGTTTGCCTTTTGGCATTTAATTAATAACATTTAACGATAGATTTTAAAAACTTAAAATTAAGTGGAAATTACAATTTAATTTAAATTATATATTCCATAACATCAACAACATTAATTTAAAAATACTAATTCTTCAACCAAACTTATTAAATGCCTTCGGTCAAATGTGAAAACATAAAAACTATAATGCTCATGTTATAAAATAAAATTATAAACATTTAATAAAAAAAATATAAATAAAAATATATTCACCAAGATAAGGCGAGAGAATCACATAAATCATTTGATTTGCTTAACATAAATTGATATATAATATTCTTGGTAGTAAACTTTAAAATAAAATTTTAAATTTTATTTACCTACAAAGAGAATATTACGGTTTAAAAACTAGTTTTGCTAATACAGATTAAAATTTTAAAATGATACTACTACAAATGTACGTCCACATATCTGAGTCCTTGCCAGTACTGTAAAACTTTTAAAAAATATATCCCTTCACACAAAAAAAGAGAAAATTAACAATGAATCATAAACTTTGTTTGAACTACTAATTTTTTTTTTTAATTTTACGTCGACATATTTTTCTTGAAAAATTATGCACTGTGGTGCTCAACGATGCACCTGAATTTAACACATTCAAATAAAAACCTTTACGAACGAAAATTTTTCAAATTAAGATGTTTGTGATTTGTTTTAAACAAAAAAAATCTGTAATTTTTAAAATTTGCAATAACTTTAGAGATGCAACCTGGAGGCAGCTTTTGTTGTAAACTCTCAGTCTATATTAAGTACTGGAACGACAAAATGACCAAAATTTTTATGCTAGTTATGTTAACCAATGATTGTGAAACCGGCTGAATATCTGTTTGGTAATAATACATGTAAATTTCACAAATATTCAAAATAATTATTTTCTGCTGCCCATTTTAGAGTAGTAGTTGGGTAAGAAAACTTTTTCTGTGGTTGCTTACTAAAAAATTTTCTTCAAAGGGAATATGGCGATATAATATGCGATTTTGAGATCCACAAGTTTATATTTTTCATGATCGCAAATTAAAAAATGGTATACTTACAAAAACCCCATGAAAGAAAACTTCTTTAAATAAAGCCAAAGTTTTACTTTTCTATTCTACCCATTACTACAATTAAAATTTAATGCTTTAAGAGACTCACTGAAGACGTTTGGAACATTCTGTACATTTATAAGCAAAAAATAATTTAATATTCTCTTCCAATTTAAAATTAAATAAAACTGAATGCACAAAGATGATATACCCTCAGGATAATCCTAACTTCGTTTTAACAGCCATAGCCTGTGTAAGTGATTGGAAAATTCTGTCGCAGATTGAGAATTTTCCTGATTATTATTATCAAGATCTGGACTTGGTGGTCTCTGAATTAAATTATAGTCTACTGTCTCTGTCAATTGTTCACACTTACGTTTCTGTCTAGAATCACACGATGATTCTCCATTGGCTAAAGTCTGACGTGCTTTGTAAATTGGTTCATATTCTATCAACTGAGCTCGGAAACCCTCATTTGGATTCACAGAAGAACGTTTTTCTTTAACAAATTGTAGTGCTTCACTAAAACAATATATATAGAACTTTAATAAAATCACTGTCCAATCTAGAAGAACGTGATTTAATGCATCCAGAACGTTTTTGCTAACTGTATGTTTAATATTAAAATTCCATTCCAGTAATTATTTTTTACCATGATTCAAAATATTATTATTAAACATACTGAAATAACATAACAAATTATTTGTAGATTGACACATCTGTGTAATAATTTTTGGCAAAACTATATAAATTACTAAACAGAAAATTATCTTACCTGCTGCTTAAACCAAATTTTTCCATGATATATGCTAAAACTAAAGTAGCACTCCTGGAGTTACCATTATTCCCATGAACAAGTATTTTGCAGTTATTTCCAAGTGCCTCATCAATGAACTGACGTACTTTCGGAAAGAACCTTATGATATTCTCGGTAACATTGTCGGCTATGTCTAAAGTAAGATAAGTAAACGATGGGTCACTAATTTGCGGCTTTATAAAATGGGCTTCAACATCTTGTCTCACACATATTATATACTTAATACCATTTTCTAACAGGCAGTGTTTTTGAGCAGATGTGAATGGTCCTAGAAATACACCAGGGATGATCTCTTGCATGTTTTTGTGAAGGAGAAATTGGCGGGCAGTTTGGGATGAATATAAAGATACTGTATGATAAACTGAATTCATGTCAGTGCCTCCATTAGTCTAGAAATGAAAAAAAATATATAACATAAGTTGTATTCTGGTAAATGACTACTGCAATTATCGAAAGTAAGGAAGTTACTTAAATATTTAAACTGAAATTTCATGTGGAATTACTTTAAGATTAAAAAAAAACCTTCAGTTCAGCACAAAATGTTGCAATCATGCAAACAATTTCAATATCTTACCACAACTTTTTCTTATTATTTTTCTAGACGTTTTAGACATCCCATAACATGAATCAGCAAACGAAATTTATTTATTTGTTAACCATTTGCACACATAACTTGAGAAAGAGTTATTTGATTTTGAAAATGATATCCTCAGATCATCTCGCCCTGAGAGCTGAACTAGATGCAAATTTTGTACTACATTCTCTCGCGTATAATACATATCCATCATTATCTTAATACACCGAGCCATTTCTAGTGACTAATAAATAAACCAGTTATTGACCAAATTAGTAGTGAAATACACATCAACCAAATACATTGTACTAAACTGGTTATTAATTATTTATATCAACTGGTTAATTGTTGCAATGAATGAATCTTATGTATTTCACACATAGGGCTCACTCATTGTTGAGTGGCAGCTAGCAAGTCCCCGGAGAATGACTATGCATTTGGCCGTTAGACTTGTAAATAAATTTAAATGTATTACAGACAAAAATAATAGAACTGTTACTTAAAAGTTTATAAACACTACCTTCAATTAGAAAACAAAAACTGAACAGAAACCATTAAATTTAATGGGTTTAATGGAAAAAATTACTAATTCTTAGATTTGAAATCTGTGAGTAACTAAGTTATTCATTACTCATTAGTTTATTTCTACATAAAATAAAGGTATTGAATTTAAATGTTTAACTATATTTGTTTATTCATAGGATGATATTAATATGACAAGTGAATACTACTCTGCCATTCACTCGAGTTAATACAATGCTTAAATTATATGTGGATGTACCAATCTATCAATTTTCTATTTTCTCTCCCAAATTCACATTGATTTTGGTAGCTCCAATGCAATCAAATAATTGATGCAACACATTTCTCCTAACATAAATCTGCAGACGCCGGAAAATAAATGGCAAATGGAATAAAGATAAAAAAAGGTTTAAGAACCAGTACTCACAAAGAGATCCATAAATTACTTTTAAAAAAACTCTAATCACATCCTATCTCTAAATATTTGTCGCGGCAATTTAGAAATAAAGCTAATATGTTTAAACTAATGTTTATTTACCTAAATAAGATAATATCCTTCGACCATTCTCATAAATGGTCGAATTGTGAAAAAAATAAGGTTAGAATATTTTTATTAAACCGCCAACAAAAATTTTACTGCCTAAAACAACTTATAGAAAATACAACACCATAAAATATCTTTTAATCATAAAACTATTAATCTGTATTGTGTAAATGATTATTAGTTATACACTTTTTTTATAAAAATACTAACCTCATCTTGTGGGTAATTCGGAGCACTGACATCAATCATTTTAAAATAACTAATAAAGGAACTAAAACAGAACTATCAGCACCTTTCCTCTTCATTGGTTTTTAAAAAAATATTCACATTTTCCTAAACCACAATCTTTTCCACCATTAAATATGAAAACGGGAGGTTTTCCAGCGGAAGAGTCGAAAATAAAATTAACAAATAGGCAGAAAAAATGGAAGATTACTGTGCACACTATTATGTGCACAGAACAGAAAAAAGTTAGAGTGGCCAACAATTGATGAACACAATCCACTAGATTGACTACTTTCAATCTACTAGAAATCCACTAGATTTTAATTTGGCAATAATATATTATGAGGTGCTTAATTTGAATTTTTATTTTTAGAAATAATTTTCAGTCATTTCAGTTGTGATTTACGAAAAGCTGTATAAATTTTGTTGTAATTTTTGGGAGCAATAAATAATCTCCCACCATAAACCCAAAAAAAAAAAAAAACTCAAATGAGACAATCAGATCCAGCTGGTCAAGCCAAGTCGTTGCGACGCTCACCGTTAGTGCCATCATACACGACTTTGCATGGGTGAATATAGATATGCATAAAAGATGACAATAAAAATGTAACAGACAGATTGCATAGCATGGCAAGTGACACAATATTAGCTTTCACTCATTCAGGAATAAAAAGAAGACCTACCGTTATTTTTTTTGTTATGCTAGAATAACAGCCCAGTAAACACCAAAGTATGGCCCCTTACTGGGCCTTTACTAGGCCAACATTTCCAATAAATACCTAGCAAGGGCCCATACTTTGGTGTATACTGGGAATTATGTTATTTTTATTTTTGTAGCTTATATCTTGAAAGCACAAGTCATGGAATTCAGTCAGTTACAGAGAAAATCTAATTTATCATTGAAATACTAAATTCTGATTTCTTGTGCATAATGCGTATGCATGAAACAATTCTTCACGCATTGTGATATGCAAGAAAAACGGTATCTTATGCCTGTGTTCTGATTGGTTAATGTCTCTATGCATATGCTTATGCACCAAGCAAATCCGTCTGTGTAGTAAGTCGAAGACGAAGAAGCCTAAAACGTTAAAATAAAGAGCACTATATTCCATCATCGATGGATTGGAGGGGTTTATTACTGTAAATATTTTTTTTTTGTGGAGTATTATTTTCGTTTTTCGATATTATTAATAGAAAAATTTTAACAGCGATTTATAAATATGTTGGATATCTGGTGAAAACGCAATCTTAATATAACAAATTAGAAATTAAGTTGTCCACTTTATGAAATAGCAAAATTACCAATTTAAGTTTTAAACCATTTACTTTATTATAGGTTGTATAACAACAATACTAATAGAATTAAAGGTAAAAACAAACAACTTATATTATGAGAACATACATAAGTAGTGTGTTAAAGACAGCGTTCTGCAGATTTACTGGAAAACTGCAGTTTTTGAACCAAAATTCTGTTGTGCGGTTCAAATGGTTTTACAATAAAGTTCCTTTTATTAAATTTCATTTATGAATTGTCTAAATTAAGCAGAGGGTTGTATGATTTAGTCTTAAATAGTGGCATTCAATTTTACATTTAGAAAACATCATAATCAAGGATCATTTTAGGTTTTTACCTAAATTGGATTACTTATTATATTGACCTTTTGGTCAATATACTAAGTAATCCAATAAACTGCAAGTTGAACATTAAATTACAGGACAAAATTAGTACTTTTAAAGCTCCACTTTCCTACTAAGAAAACGCTGTGAAAAAAATTCATGCTGTTTTTTAATAATTGACTTTTTTGGTGTCATTTTAAAAAATGAGGTTATTGACGTATTATTAACAGGTGGAGGTGTTTTCGTTGTATCTTCTTCTTCAAATTCTACATGATATGCAGTCTCTTCAAGCGCATTAACAGAAGTAGACCAGCTGAATCTAACGAGTTGAGGATAACCAAACACAGGATCACAATAGTCTACTAAAAAATTTTTTCGTAACTGGATCTGGAATAAAATATTTAAGCAATTAATATAACTAATACATAACATTATATTTACAAATAAGATTTACATATTTTCCCTCATTAAACTTTTCTTGCAGCACGAAATATGTATATAAAACAAACTAATTTACCTCCAGGATATCCACTTCCAAATTCCTTATGTGTAACGTTTAGTCCTTCCTGAAAGTTCCAAACTTTTTAAAGCATGATCTCTTGTAACTTTCGCACAAATACTAGCTGCAGATACTATGGGGTATGTTGAATCAGCCTTCTTGGCTACCGTTATTTTATATTTAGGGAATATACCTTTTAAATATTCTTGATACTTTTCTGGTTTCCCTACAGTATCCACATATATATGTTCAATTTTAACACCACAATTTATAGCTGCACGTATCAGACCAATTGCGGCGTCCATCGAAACTTGATTTAAAGAATATTTAGAACGACTTAACATGCTGTTGCATATGGAGTTAGGAGCTATAACTTCAACTGCCCAACCCACTTTTTTCGAAGATTCACATATATTTGAAAAAATAACATCTCTCTTTTCTTCATTTAGAGCTTTTGAATCTGCACATTCTAACGTCTCTAAAACCATTTGTTCATTTATTGGGCAAAATGCTGTTCCATATACCATTGGTCCTATAGATTCATAAAAATTTAATTAATCTGTATAGTCAAGAATCATTTTAAGGATTGAAAACTAACCTAAAACTGGGCCTCTACCAGCTTCATCTATTCCTAAAATACATGGAAATTCTTTACAAACATCAGGAATACCTGAAATATAGAATATATTCTGTGAATTATCGCGTTCACTTAAAAAACTTTGTAAACTATTTAAAGAATTAATTTCTATTGTCTCTAAGTCAGTACTATCAAACGATGCCATATTTTCAAATCAATCCACATGACAATTCGCGCTAAAACACAGAAGAGGTTCTCTGTTCTCTGTGCGCTAAAACAAAAATATCCAAATAACATGACATAAAAATCAATCAGGAACTACCAACCGAAATAACACAGAACAGTGGAACTAAAGAGAATTGAAACGTGCCGTCGAGTCCGAGACGGCTCGTCGGTTAAAGCCAGGTTCAGAGAACTAAAACGTGTCGCGATGACACATCCCTCACTCTGTCGCTTTACTTTGTTCCTGAAGTTGGCAAAATTTACCAACAAGGTGACACAAGTAGTAGCAGAGACAACCCTAATGTCTATGTATATATTTTTATCACTCACTCCTACTAGTTGTATCGCTGTGTACTTCAATTTTTCCAACTTCAAGAACAAAACAAAGCAGCAGTTGGGAGATTATGTTTTCCGATCATTCCTACATCGATATGCCAGAACGGCTGTCACTGATCATCGCTTTTTTTTAGGATTATGATGAAACCAATGAGCAACAGAGCTTTTCGTAAAAAGAACATTGGTTTAACAATGTTGGGTCGAACGATACCAGTTTTTATCATTCTGGGTAATTCACAAAATTAAAATAATCCAAACAAAAGGTAAAAACTATCAGATGAGAGAGAGTGAACTATACTGTCGATATTTTTATTTGCATTTACTTTTGCATGAAGCAGCAAGGCGCTTGCAAAATGATTATTAATTACAAACATTAAAACAAAATTAAAATAAATAACGAGGTAGCCTTCATGTAATTCTCTTTATTAACATTTAGCTGATACCATATTCATGCTTTCATATGAGTTAATTAATATTATTTCTTTTGTTTTCCATTTTGTCAAAACCTTTTATTTCTATCAAAATAGACGATTCTAACCTCAAAACAATTATAATAGTTTCAAGCCCCTGGCAATTTGCTAGGTCTCAATAGGACAGGCAAGGGGAGAGTAAGTTGAATGGACATTGAGGCCAGTGAGCACTATACAAATAGAACAAGGGCTTTAAACCCTGATAATAAAGGGCAAGGAAAATAAACAAACTATAATAAAGGGCAAGGAAAATAAACAAACTATAATAAAGGGCAAGAAAAAATCTTACTAACGAACTAAAAAATACTTATTTAAAAAAAAAAAAAAGTTAGTGACTCGCACCCTGGATCTACCGCGTGCTAGGCGAATATCTTCCCTACCGTCTAACGAGTTCCTTGGTGACAAATGATTCCAAAAGGATTTAATCTTCGATCATGATCGAAGGATTTAATACACTTTGACATGTCATGTAACTGCGCATGCCCTGCGGCTATCTTAAAACGGCCAATGAAATTGCGATTAATACTTCCATTGCCGTACGACTGTAAGGAATGCTTATATGCCAACGATAAAAAGAAAGCGGTCACCACAGAACAACTATATTGCGGTCACTGTGTAGTATTTTTTCTGTTCTGTGCTGTGTAGTTCAACAACCACAGAACAACCTTATCGTTTCTTTTGGACGTTCGGGCGAATTACCCTCGATGGTTAGTTTGCCAATGTCGAATAATATAAGTTTGCCACGTGACAATGAGAGGGAGCGAAATCGTCAATCTGTCAATGCTGTCCTTCTACAAAGTACAATTATTTAATCTAACAAATTATCAAATTAATATTTCCTACGAATTTTCTCAGAATAGGTAAGTACATTAAAAAAATTAATAAACTACATTGTCAATCATGTTTTTTTTGTACGAATCAGATATTCGAATTTAAATCAAACTGCATTTCAGTTAAATCCTATCTCACTCGAGACTCGGGAGTGAGGTAAAAAGTTGTTTGTTCGGCAAAATAGGCTAGATACTGAATGGACCTCGGACGTAGATACTGAACGGCCGAATGTGTGCCCGTCGCATAGATAAACATGTATTTGTCTATGGGCCGACGTTAAATCTGACTGAACGGACCGTTTGATCGCTGGCTTTATTTGTTGTTCGGTCACAGAATAACATTCTGTGGTTCCGTGCTCTGTTCTTCTGTGGTTCATTTCAATCTATCACATTCATCATCAGTGCGATCTCATACTGTTTTTGTTTATCTGTGTTCTGTGACTGTATATTTCGAATTTTATTTTTTTTTTTTTTTTGTGGTTATATTTACCTTCGACTAATTTACAACAGCTCTGGCTTTGTGATTAATAAAAAAAATGACGACTTTAAGACCTTTTACCTGTGACGATATGTATAAATTTAATAACGTGTATGTATTTAAAAAATTATCTATCTTACATTTTTACAGTTTAACTTATTTCAGAAATCTAGACCCACTTACAGAGACCTATGGCTTGTCATTTTATATGCAATATTTGGCACATTGGCCAGAATACTTTCAGGTAGCAGAATCCCCAAGTGGAGAAATTATGGGTTATAGTAAGTAAAATTAAGGCGGCGTTTTCACCAGGTATCCAGAGTAAAACTGTAAATCGCTCGTAAACTTGTTCTGTCAATCATAATCAAAAACAATGGTATCATTTTAAGTAGTATGAAGATATGGTCGATTAAATTAATTACAAATAAAGTTAAGAGTACATTTCTGAGAGTTTGACTAAGCTTTTCATCTAAATAATGTAATTTTTTTAAATGCGTGATTCTCTTCATGACCTAATTGAAACTCAAATATATAAGTTGGCAGTGCTTCCTTGTATAAGATCAGTAGTTGATACATTATATTTATATTTAAGCAGGCATAATTTCCGTGAAACATGCATTTTAAGATAAAGCCAGTATTTATGATTTTGCTTGTGGTTTTGGGTATTGCAACAATAAATTGTGCTGTATATGTGTTTTAATAAAGTTTAAGTTAACTTTTTGAATGTAGGTAACAAAATTAACACCACCTATGTAAATGTTTGTCAGTAAATAGTAATAAATAATCTTATATTTTAGTTATGGGCAAAGCGGAAGGTATAGGTGAAAATTGGCATGGCCATGTTACAGCTTTAACCGTATCTCCAGATTTTCGCCGACTGGGATTGGCAGCAACACTGATGAATTTTCTAGAAGATATTTCAGAAAAGTATGCATAATGTGTTCCCATCAAGGGTGTTTTCACTATTTACAAAAACAGACAGGATATAATATGCTTTCATTTCAAAACACTACATCCGACCGGAAGCATTGCTAAACGGTAAAGCTCATTCAATCCCCTAGATAAAAAATATGACCATTGAATTTGCCACCGCGCATTGGCCAGCCATACAGTCCACAGAGATTAGGAACAGATCCAATTCATGCCCTCTCTACTGCGAAGAATGTATGAGTTTGAACAAAGCTGCTTCCTTATGTAGTGTACAAATATGAAAATACGTTATTGTAAGATACATTCTGGTTTAGGTATATTGTATGTATTAATTTCATAAGGTTGTTTGCTCTGGATAGGTAAATGAGTTAATGAAGGTGGCAGCATATTGTTTAAAATATCATACAAATAAATTTAATTATTTAAAATACGATACATATAAATTAATAAAATCTGTATCAAACATTGTGGTATAAACAATATTTTTACACATAAAAAAAGTTGTTTTTTTCTGTTAATAATTTCATTGACTTGAAATTGAACTTGAAATATTTTAAACGTCTAAAATTTTTAATTATTATGTATAAAATCTAAGTTATGATTTGCGGCATTAAATTAGGTACTCTTTTTTATAAGATAGGCATCTTACAAATTTAATTTTTTACGGATATCTATATCCTGCTGCGTTTCATTAAATTTAGCTATGTGAAACCAGAATAATTCCTTCAGAAAAATAGACCATATAGTTAGTTGATTATCGATACAAGATACACAGAAAATATTTGTTGATAATAAAACAATAAAATAAAAATAATTTAACCAAACTGGACATCCACCATCATTTTGACTTTATCATATCTGTATTTATGAGTTTATTTAAGACTGTAAAATGGGGATTTACTTTTTAACACTGCAAAAATTACTTATTATCAAATCAACATTTTAAAGGGACCTTAGCTGGAAGGAGTTTTTAGCGACAATATATAAATATACAAAATATAAATACCAGATAGTAGTCCTATAATTTAAATAAATAGGTTTAATGGCTGGCTATTGTATTTGTATTTTTCCGGAATCGCCGGTAATACGTTTTCTTGTTACTAAAACTATCTTTATGTTAAAGGTCCCTTTAAAATTTTGATAATACCGGCCGTTAATTTAAAATATTAAAAGAAACAGTGATTTTAGCAAAATTGGATGTGCATCTTTTGTCAGTTTGAATGACGATATGATTTTTACACTTATAACAATTTGTAGTTTGTAGAATTTTTGGGATATATTTTTGGAAACCTGAATGTTAAAATTATTTTTTTCTAGGAAGAGGGCATATTTCGTTGATTTATTTGTGAGAGTCAGTAATAAAGTAGCCATAAACATGTACAAAAATTTAGGGTACATTGTTTATCGCACTGTTTTGGAATATTATTCAGGCGATCCTGATGAAGATGCTTATGGTAAGTATCTAATAACTTTATTTAATTAGTAGTATTATGTGAATATAGAAAATAAATATTAATTTTTCAGACATTTGCTGAAGATATTTCACTTTTTTATGTAGTGTGTTCCATGAGGTTTTTTTTGGGTTATCTGCTAAACTTATTCTTTATGACAATTGCCTGCTTCCTTAAAAAATATGATTGCAATTAAGAAATATAAAATTTTGTATACAAGGAGCACCAAAAGTTGAATAATGTAAAAAAGATTCCATAGTAATGATGGGTAGCCAGAAATTTTTCCACTTGGCAATTTCATGGGGAATGGGAAGTAGGGGTCTCACTGTTCATAGAAAAACTGCCTCATCCAAATGAAAAAAAAAATTAATTGATGTTTTTAACATCTTCTAGGCCGATTATTTGTAAAATACACTGCAAGAGCTTGGCTGACACGAATTTGTATTTTATATGAATTTTTAAAGTTTAACGAATTCAGGGATCTATGTTGCATTAAATAAAAAATATTAATTCATAAGTAGTATTTTATTGGTTATGGATCATATTTTACTGTTTATACATATAATAGCAGGTCCAAAATTCGCATAAGTATACTCCATTCATTCATATGAGCACATAAAAAACTGTTTACCAGTCGCATAGTTCCCTAGCATAGGCGCACGGTGCATTATAAATGCACAAATTCTATTTATATAGTACTGCGCGCCTATGCTAGAATGTTTTATGTGCCTATTTAAGATGAATGGGCTATATTCTAATAGTTATGTATACCCACTTTCTTGCTAGATCCCTTGTCTTAAAATATGAGCACACCTTTGAAACATGTTGATTTTTTAGTATATATTAGATTATGTAGTGTGAAATAATATAATGATAAAATAAAAGTGCTTCAATCCTGTGCCGTCGGTGAAAATTGGATGAAAAAAAGGTCAGAATTTGAGTTTTCCCTAAGAAAACATTGAAACAGTCAATTTTGTCACTTTTTTTTCTTCAACAGGAACCACACTAAAAATCGTATTTATATTTTTTTCATGTGGGAAATATAGTCAACTTTGGGAATATCTAAAAAAAATCCCTCAATTTTTTGGTGTAACTGAGGCGATTTTGTATGGAAAGTGAGACTCCTCCTATCTCGGGAATTTCGGCAATATCTAATTTCCAGGAAAAACTGAAATTAGTGGGTGCTCACTTCTGCTTTATTATCTCTTGTGCCTTGTTTAAGTAAATTATTTTTATCCTGAATGTTAAAAAAAAAATCAAAATTTTCATGGAGGATTTTTAGGTAAATAAATAATTCCTAGGAATTTCATGAAGTTTCTTTCCCGAGAATTTACCCATCACTAGTCAAGAGTAAGTATTCTCAGTTTTAATGTTCCTGTAAAATGCTGAATAATTTTATTTTATAATTGCCCAGTAATTTGAATAATTTCTAGTAACGATTTTATCGAATTGTTACTTTGTGACACTGTATTATTATTGAGATTAACATTAAGTAAATGGGTTAATGCTTATTTCCCCAGCTACTCCCAGTGTAAGGTTATAAATTTTCAATTTTTTGATATATTGATTCCTCGGTTGCTCATTTCTCGTTACTCGTTTTAATTAAAATTTATTTTAGATATGAGAAAAGCATGCTCCCGAGATGTTACTCAGAAATCTGTGGTACCACTGGCTCATCCAGTTAGACCAGAAGATGTAGATTAGTTACTCCTGCAGAGACATATTTTATTTACCTGTATAATTTTGTAAATTATTATTATTATTACTGAATGACTGTTATAGATTAACAATGCATATTTGTAGAAATTATTTAATTTTAGCTATAAAATTTATCAGTATATATCACAGGTATATATAGTATATATTTTTTGTAATTCTTCAATTTTGATTTTAAAGTACAATGAATAAACTTGAAGGTTCTTTACATTTGCACTTTTAACAATAACAGTTTTAACTATGACTATATGATGTCTAAAATTAACCAAGAAAATATTAAAGCAATAAATCCTACTTACCAATTTTATTTATGTGTAGCCATTCATGATACAACTGCTACCTGGTGTAGAGAGTGCGTACCCCAACACCGACAACCCGCGATAAGTGAGATACCGGGCAATATGAGAACGTTAGTGGCACGTGTCCACAGCTCAGACCCATTACAATTAGATTTATAATTCTTTTATGTCAATGTGTGTTAGTTTCGTTTATTTTGCATTAAATACAGTTAAATAACAAGTAGGTTGTTTGAAAATCAAACCCTGACCGCCTACATATGTTTGCGAATATGGGTGAAACTCCTACTGCTGGCTCACCCTGTATATTTTGTGTTCTTTTTCGAAAATGATGTGAAGCATTTATTTTAATTTATTTTCGGTAATTTTCTAGAACACGCACTTTTGCAATTTTTCGAAATTTTTTGCATAAATTTACTCACAAACGATGTAGTAACAATTTGTGACATAAGAAATGTTGTGCAAATAATAAATAAGCCAAGAAACTTATGGGATCGTGGAGCGAATAGGGGTGCTGGGTGGGTAATAGCGAGCCGAAAATGACTGATATTTCACTAAATATCAATGATGTTTGTAGGGCAAGGGATATTTTTTTGTTTTATTTGAAATTGAAACACACTTAAATCATCCTTAGACGTTGGCACTAACCTTATTGAACACTTATGACAACTGTAATGACACGGTACGATGCCGTGTCAATGAAAAAAGTACCCGACACTTATCACGAGGCACAGGTGAATCTATATTAACGCAACTCGATGCGCCCGCTGTTTCCGGCATTTTTTAAACAAAATTGCAAATTATATTGAAATATATTGATCGCCAAGTTCAATCGTCACGCAGTAACAAAGAACTGAAATCAAATGGCGTCTTCATGAAAAATGCCCTCTAAGTATTGAGTAAGCGTCCCTATACGCCTTCAACCAATCAGCTCTCAACTTTTTTTTATACTAACTCGAAAACCTTTTTTCGCGAGGACTTTATTAAAAAGAAAATTGTCAACATGAAGTTAAAATTATCTGAAACGTACTCGCGGAGCCTCACGTGAATTCCCGCGATAGATGTACTTTATTTCAAGAGGTGAAATTAATAAAATGCGCGGCCAACAGCGTTGCCAGATTGTAACAATCTAAACATAAATATTTGACCTGCCATTATTAGAAAAATAAACGTCAGGGATTTGTCCCTAACTTGGTTAAATTATCTCAATCTGGCAAAATCGGAGAACGTCGTGCGATACCTGACAGCGTTTTTATACAACACATACAGACAGCCATATACATAAATGAATACCGGGTGGATATGTCAAGTGTTGCAATCTTATTGATTTATTTAAGGGTAGTTAGGGATGTTTGCACAACATATTACATTGTGCAATGAACATCTGATGATGTGTAGAGTGTGTCGGTATAGTTGGTTTTGTGGTATCTCAGAAATGCGTGTTCTAGAAAATGACCTTATTTTCTTTAAACTGAGGTAAGAGTATTCCTATTTACTTGTTCTATGTAAGTAAAATTTTTGATTGTAGCCTTGAAAATGATAAAAATTTATATTGAAACATCAGCAATATAGATTAATTTAATATGACAGTATAAAGTTGAAAAGTACAAGCATTTTTTTCACTCCTGTAAATGAAACTAAAACTAGTTGCCCATATATATGATCAAAGATTATTTGGGATTCAGACCAAATAGTACGGGCAGAAACTTGATCAAAATCCCATTTTTGCATTATTTCTGTTGGTAAAAACAAGGATATCCTTGGGTGGTAATTTCCGTCACCCATCAACCAATTCATTGAAATTTGCCATATTGGAGACCCATTTCTGTCTTCGATTGAACATTTAATGCAACTTATTTTTATACAGGGTGTTTTAAACTTGTGGAGACTTTTTTCCAAGAGCTGACTATGATATATGCAATTAATTTTAATGATAAAGAGTACAAAAATAGTAAAACTCAGTAAGTCACATTTTTACAACAAATACTGCCCCTAAGTACAGCCCTGTAGTTTCTCAGCAGATACCGTTAGTCGCCAGGGGCGGATTTAGCCAAATGTAAATTTTTAAACTTAAATAAAGAACTAAGGCAATTTTTGGTCAATGGAAATTATTTGATGTGTCCTATGTCCTATTACCTGTTGAAAATATCTGATGTGACCAGCACATAACTTTCTTATACCAGTATACAACTACATATTTTTTAAACATATCCTATTGTATACTTGTCAATTATTTCTTAAATATCCTTAAAATGTTTTTAATTATACGGGTGTTTACGAACTTCGGAATATATCTTTAATAGGAGGTAGTACTTGGTAAAACAAGTCGATTGCTAAAAATTTACCTTAGTAAAAGTTCCTCAGAAGTGGCAGAAAAAAATATTTTAAATAATACACCGAATTGTTTGAGAACCACTGACGAGGCGAGCCGTGTGCGAAAGTTATGGGCAGTGTTGCCAAATTTTATCTCAACGTCCATTGCTTAGCGCAAATTTTTTTTCTTTTTCATTAGATAAATAACATCTAACTGTGCTACCGGTCAAAATGTACTCATTTTTAAAATTAAATATTTTACTCGAAAATTAAACATCTTGTAACAGCCAGAAAAGTACAACATAGTAACCCATGGATTGAATTCCTTTAAAGAATCCAACTACAGCTTAAAACATTTTTCTCACTATGATTGAATGATTACGTTTTTTTCACATCATTAAATTTGTTGTTTTTCATAATATCTGTGTTTTTGTAGAAATACTTATACAAATACAAAATGGGGAATTTAAAATATTTACATCTTTGTGAGCATTGTACAATTTAAAAATGGAAATATACCCAATCTACTAATTAATTATAGTAAAGAAATATCTGATATTGAGAGTGATAATTGAACTTATTCTTCCCTTTGCAACAAACTTCTCTTGCGGATAATTCCTTCCTTCCCTCAACTACAAACGCACATAATTCTTTTTTTGTGTAGGCACTACACTCAAAAGCTAAATAATTAACAATATTTCCATGTGTAATATTTGGAAATGCATCACCATTTGTAGTGAAGTTTTCTTTTTGAATGTATAAAAGTTTCTAAAGCGGGTTTCGGCTGATGAATCTAAACCTACTTTTTCCATACCACGAGACGATTCCGTAAAATACAAACTCGTCTCTATTTTGAGCACAATAAATTAACAAAATAAAACAATAACATTTGTTTTAAATGTCCAGTAACCATTAATATTAGTTTTTAAAACTGCATTATACACTTAATAGGTTGAGTTGAATGGCTACCCAAGCAACATTTTACCAACTACCGACTCCTTTTTCACTAATTCTGACGTCAGAATTATTACAAATAGTAGTCGAGTAATAACTTAAATTTTGTAGTTGTAATACGACGTCGAACCAAATATTGCGCCGACCTCGCAAACCTACTGCTTAAGTCTGGACGATTTACCAACGTTGATTTGCCGTTGGAAAACGACTTAATAAGGTTTGATATGTTTTCAAGTCATTATCCAACGTTGATGAGACGTTGACAACTGACTTAAATAGGTATGGTTATATTTTGAACAACTTACCAACGTTGGTTAGACGTTGACAACTGACTAAAATAGGTATGGTTAAATTTTGAGTAACCTACCAACGTTGGGGTAGACGTTGGTGACTAACTGAATAGGTCAAGTTTGTTATGGAACACATGCCAACGTTGGTTAGATGTTGGTTAGTGGCTTAATAGGTTTGGTCCTTATAAGTTATTAACCAACGTTGGTTAGACGTTAATGACTAACTTAAGTTGCTCCGATTAATTTTTCGGTAATACACCTACTTCTGTATAACGTTGGTAACCGACTTGATAGGTACCTACATTCATCTCAAGTAACATTTTACCGACTACCGACTACTTTTTTACTAATTATAAGGTCAGAATTATTACAAATATTAGTCAAGTAGCGTCTTAAATTTTATAGTTATGATACAACGTCAGAGCAACGTAGCTTTGAACCTCGCAAACCTACTATTTACATCTAGCACATTTACCAACATTGGTTTGATGTCAGAAATCTACTTAATACGTTGAGTGTGTTCTTAGATTATTATCCAACGTTGATTAGACGTTGGTAACTGATTAATTAGATTTAGGTAATTTTGGGTAACATTCCAACGTTGGTTAGACGTTGCTGACTGACAGTCGTCTAGCAACGTCGCTTGGACGTTGGTGTTAGGATTTTGGTCCTTGGTCTAACATAACCTCAAAATCAATGTCGATAATTCAGGTATTGAGAGATATTTAATAAAGATTTATACACCAACTGCAAGAGACGGTCGATATTATCGTGATTGTTTGGAATGAACGTTAGTGTTAGTGCAGATTTTTGCACCAACGCCTACTAAAAGTTGGTGCAGGTAAAATTATTTAACCGTGAAGTCGCTATTAGTAAGAATAGTTGCACTTATTCCGCCTTCGCCATATTTTATGGTTCCACAGAAGGAAATAATAGGCGGCCATGTTGATTATGTGTACAATTATTTTAAATACACAAAATTTGCCTCTTTTTTCAAATAAAGTAAGCAAAAAGTTTTTATTTACTCGTAAAATTAATTAAACAATATTTCAATTGCGCTTTCTTTGGAAACGGAAAATATTTTTTGAAAGTAAAAAAATAAAAATAGTACTTTCGTTCTTAAAATAAACATTATTCTTATGGGTTCACTATATTTTTCGACCTACTTTATATATGTATCAATAAAATTTCTTTCGTTTCAGTTTTTACCCCACCAGATTTATTAAAATTGTATTCGAAGTATTTTGTATATAATACGTACTCAATGATAAACACGCCTTATCCATTTTATATAAATAGATAGATGCGACAAATAGAATAATATACAAAATTGCTTAGTTTCACTACCTACACCCGACTTTTGTAGGTCAGATTGAGGGCAAATTTTAAATAAGGTTGGTAATAGGCTGACAACCAACTTAAGCCGACGTAAAATTTGGTGAACATTTGGTCGGTAATCACAACGATTAAAGTCAGTCCTCTACGTCGAATCGACCCATATTTTATTGACCAGATTAGTACAAATATGGGTCATCCCGACGTTTTGTGTACGTCGCACACCGACTTTTAGTTGCGAACAGCAACGTCGGTTCGTCGTCAGAATGTTGCTTGGGTATGGCTAGATTTGCCTGGTAAATAGTGTTATATTATTATTAACACTGCATACTGCATTTAGCTACACAATGAGGTACACCGCTACCATAGGGAAGTCACTGGTAACTAATTTATGCATAGTTCTGATCAGAAAAACTGAAAGCATCGAGGGTTATTTTCATTATTTAAAGAAAATTGTTTCTGTCATGTCATGTGTAATAAATATATAAATTTAAATATTTTTTCCCATTAAATAAAGAAATAATGTATTTCCAAAAGTGTTTTTTAATTTCGCTAAATCATTATTAATGGTTTTCTTAATTTAAAATAGTAAACAAAAATGTCCCCATTCTAAAAGTTTTACATAAACGGATACATTATTCATTTTCTGCTGTTATTTATGTTACAGCTAGTAGCAAAAATGAACTAAAGTTAAATATTAGAGAATTGTTGCTAATAATTTTTCCTTCCAAGGTTTGCAAATTAACATTATACTTAATTACAACACAATTTTATCGATAAATCAATGTAATTTACATAGAAGTCAAGTAAAATATGTATGACATGCATTGAATATAGTGCAAAATTCTTTATTTTAGATTAAATAAAGCGAGAGCTGATGATCACTCAATTTACTTTAGCCACAATTTATGAATATGTTTTATACCTCATCCTGGGATGTGGGCAACCAATGTTACAAATATGTGTATTTTGTGTTGTTATTTTATACTTTTAACTTCATGTGCGCTTTTGCGCGCACTAGTTCAAAATGGCGATTGTCACCGCGTTGTAGAGTTGTTATTCAAAAGAGTGTGCTTGTTTATATTCTTCGTTCGGTTTATGTTACAGTGTTTTTTCATTAGTAATAGTAGTAATTTACGCTAAATATGTCGTCAATTTCCTCTGACTGCTCAACGTCTGTACGTAGAACGTTTTTCAAATAGAGGTGCAGCAAATGCCGTATGATTTGTATCCCTTGTACAACGAACAAGTAATATTTCTGAGTTACGGTTCTGTTGAGAACATGATGGAGGTTCTGCTAGGCCTTTGTGTAATATGAACGCTGAGGAAAACATTTTAATTTTGGTAGAGGCGATAATCTAACTTTAAGTACGCGTGATTACATGTACGTCAAATCGGATTGTATGGAGCACCCTGCGGGGAAATCAACTGTACCCGTTTTCATGTACAGAGAGTTCATTCACGTTCTACAACAACAAAATTCTCTTTTCGTGTGTTGGCGAAGGATGTGGCAACATTGAACAGTGATGGTGAAATGTGATGTGTCTTGGGACATGGTCATTCAACTTCGATTCCAGCTGTTCTCAACATTTTCGCACTTTTGTTGAGAAAGGTCAGTTATTATTTTCTATTTTTTAAGGTTTTCTTATGCACTATACGATTTATTATATCAAGATGTAGTTGTCCTCAAAAAATAATTCCCAAGTTTGTAAACAACCTGTATATTTTATTTTTTTAGCTGTTTACGTTGGATTTCGCAAGAGCCGGTCTATATACTTGCTGCACACTGTTCATAAAATCGTCGGGTCTGTATATCTTACAATTAGCTCCTGCGGTAATTTCTTGTTTCTAATCCAATTTATTTATTTAATTTATAAATACAACTCAAAAAGTTGGAGGGCCTGGGTCCTTTCAGCCTCATCTGAAGAACCATAAAATTTTCGCTAATCGTTTTGCGGATTGAATTGGAAAACATTACATTCATTAAAATTTTGTATGCGCATTTTCATTCTTGACAAAAAATACAAACAATTTGTATTATTTGTACTAATATTAAGAAAAGGAAAGAATTAATACTTGTGGAGGGAGGCCTAACGTGTTACAGAATAATCAAAATCATGTATTGATTAAATGGATACATGAATATATTTTACAAAAATATAGCCATTAGGTTAGGACTTAATAGATAAGAAGTGGCCAAGTTTTTCGAAACACTGGATAAATCTATTAGTAACTAATTGTATTTTTATCTCTGTTATACGTACAAGTACGCAAAATTTTATTAAAGCTGATTTACCATTTTTCAAAATTTTTATACCTCAGCAGATGACAAACCCTAAGCAAGTAATATTGGTTACATATTGGGCAAAATGGTGAAGAAAACTATTTAAATCCTGGACTAATATAACAAATGAAACAATTGGTTAGTAAGATCCTATATCTTACAATAGTTTCTGTTACCTATATTGGCCGAGGGGATGAGGTATGGGCATCCGTTTAATTTCCGATATTCGATCAGTGAAGTTAAGCAGCGCTGATCAAGTCCGGCAATTGGATGGATGAACGATAGCTCATCTAACAGTCGGTAGGCTGTCAACAGACAATCTCGGGAAGGCCGCTAGCCTGATGCAGGCGGAGAGGCAAGCCCGGGTGGAGGGTCGAAGAGACCTACCCAGGAGGTTTGCCACTCTGCTAGCGGTGCAGGCTGGCAGGCCCAGGCGGTGGGTTAGTTGACAGTCGAGGACCGTGGTTCGGAGTCCACGCTAAACTGTAGGTCCCTAGGTAAAAAGGGCCCATTGTGGCCTACTTGCCTAGTAAAATAAGTAGCTACTACTACTACTACTACCTATATTGGCCGAATTTGTGACATGGGTAAAATCTGTATCCGGTAAATTATATATTGGTTTTATATTTGAAATACTTATATGTGTTCTATATTAAATGAAATTTTCTTTAATTTTTGGTAAAATTTGTATCTAATAATTAATGTCAATATTAGCTCTATGTTTGACCTTTGAACTATCTGTTTTCGGTATAACGGCTTAAACTTGTTAATATTTGCCCAGTATTTAAATAACGTGCCAACAGATAGCTGGCCTATAGCAAACATTCATTGATACTAGGAGCATATTTTAAAAAACCACACCTAATGTTCTCTAGTCTTATACGATTTGTAAAAAATCGATTTTGGGTTTTTTGGAGTAATGCATTACTTTTCTCACTAAATGACAAAGTACAACTGTCTTACAAGTCAGTATTAGAGAGCTAAAAGTGTTATCACTTATCACATTCAGGTACTATAGACAACGCTTCAGTCTAGTCACATGTTCATGAGTATACTCTTCACTGTTTATTTTATGAGTTGAGCGTACCCTCATAGTAATGTTTGATCAAACAGGGTAGAAAGAGTGCCATAATGCGATCCAAATACAACAGATGTGACTTGAAAATTTATGAGTTTATATGAATAAAATTCATATACACTTTAAAATATCCTAATCCTATTTAGTCTTTGATGGGGTGAAAAGATAATGTGAAGGATTTTTTTCGATCGATTTCTTTAAAGTTTATTTAAACACGTAGGTATATCAAATGCAACATGGTAAAGATTAAGCAAAACAAAAAAATTGTTACCGAAAATGCCTAGAAGTCATGATGTTCAGATAAGCGTTATCCTTCCATTTTTTCCAATAACAAATGTTTAGAATCACAAAAATTTTTTCATATTGTGCAATTGTTATACAGGGTGATTCAGGAAATAAACGTAAGAAAAAAGCCAAAATAGGACTCAACATACTAATAAATTTTTCAAAATATAAAAAAATGGTAAGTTAGATTTCGGAAAGAAAAATCTTAAAGTTTGATGGGTAAAAACTATACCCGCCTATGGTTTATTAAAACGAATTTTTATACCAATTTAACTGATCGAAATCAATGACAAAACCTTTTTATACAGCAAAAAGTTTTATCTGTAATTATGCAATTGTATAATTAGCTGTATTTATTCTCAGTGATCGATACATTGTCGATATTAACGATTTCTTGATCTCGTGTTGTGATAAATCGAGATTAAGCGTGAATGAAAAGTAATAAAATGGCTTTTATTTCAAGTGAATAACGCATATTATATGATGGTGTACGATGAAGTGCTAGTTAATTTTTGTTTTAATTTCTGTTTGAGTGAGAGTTTAACTGAAGTTTAGTTCATTTGTGTGTATAACGAACAGAACGGGTGAGAATCTCTTCTACCAAGGTGAGTAGATACTGGTTAATTCTTAAAAGCGTTTAAATCAAAACATTATTACTTTAAAATGAAATCAGTGAACGTCGCTTCACATATACGTAAAAATGATTACATTTCAACGTTAAAAAACCATGGGATAATTTTTTGTTTCTTAGTATTGGGTATGAATTGAAGAGCTAAGTGAATAAAGGCGTTATGTGACATTTTTAAAAATTTAGAGATTTCTATACAGACAACCATTTTAATTTATAATCTATCATTTCAATAAGTTTTGGGATATAAACCTTTTCTAAAAGCGTTTCAATGTTTGAAAAGGTGTTATGTACATATGGTTTTTATATAATCTAATGGATAAAAGGTGTCATGAGCACATGACACCTTTATCCATTATTACGCGATGCTATATAAATTTAAAAATATTATTCCTCAAGAAGTTAAACGCCACCGTGTAGGAGCGACAAAGAAAAAAATTATTTCTTTAAATACGTCATTACTTATAATACGAAACAAATTCCTTGCTGTAAATGAGCTTTATGCTCTTTGTATCAATTCAGTCATAAAAAAGTAGAGTTAATTTAACGAAAACTAAAAGCTGGAGAATCAGCCCCCACTCCAGATAAAAGGGGTAGACACTCAAACAGACCTCACAAAATACCAGATATTGTAGTGGAGAAAGTAATAAACCATATCAAAAAATTTCCGGCTGAGAGCTCACATTATTCCCGTAATAAAAATATCCATAAAATGTTTTTGTCTCCTTATGTGCGTACAATGCACAAACTCTACACAGAAGAATGCCACATGGAGAAAATGACTTTGGAATTTTTCATTAAAGAGTGCTCATATAGAGGTATATTTGAAAAAAAAAATTTATTTATCTTTTAGTCTACCAAGGAGCGACACGTGCTCAATATGTGATGCTGGAACTAATACTGTAGAACACGAACAAAATTACAAAGCAGCTTTCGAACACAAAAGCGTGACAGAGCAAAAGCTGCAGAAGATAGTACAGTTTGTTACTTGACTTTGGATCTTCAGCAAACCATGCCGCTGCCAAAATTAAGTACATCGAAAACATTTTATCTTCGTCAAATGTGGTTTTATAACCTTGGCATACATACATTGAGAAATACTAGAAGAAAAGCGTTCTTTTTCACATGGACTGAAGATATGGCCAACCGTGGAAGCCTAGAAATTGCTAGTTGTTTACACACCTTTTCACAAATTTATGATGAATATTTCCAAGAAAAGATTGAACACCTTATAATATGGTCCGACTCGTGTGGCGGACAAAATAAAAAACTTTAATATGATCACACTTTACCAGTTGTTGATTATAAAAGGAGAATTTAAAGTTATCGACCATAAATTTCCGAGGTAGGTCATTCATATTTAGATTCGGACAGGGACTTGGCAGAGTTGAGAAGATGTTAAGGAAACATCAAAACATCTACGTTCCGGACCAGTATCGAGAAATTTTAAGAACTCTCAAAGACGCCGTTGTCGTAGATATGAAAAACCATTTCAAGGATATTGATGAAATTGCCCCAAAACTTAATTTGTACAATAGGAAGAAAAACATGAACAATGAGAAGGTTTATTTTCGCGATGGCATAAAATGGATACGTGTAGACACCTATGGGTGCTATTATTATAAAACAACACTAGATGAAATGACTCCATTTTACAAAGTTGATATTTTGAAGAAAAAGAATACACATGAGATAAATCCCGATAGTATTGCGCTAACAGTGTTTAATGAAAACAAGGGCAGCCTAAGTGTAGAAAAACTGGCAAATCTGAAAGAACAATTACCATTCATCAAGGAAGAATACAGGCCATATTATCACAGCATACTTGGAAATGACCAACCTGTGACCCAAAACCGTAGAACTGACTAATTACCTAAAAATTGCATAATGTTTTAATAATAATAAAATATGTTTCGTTTCTTAATACTTTTATTCACTAATTCCTTATTCATATCAGATAAACTTATGAATGGATAAAGGTGTTATGTACATTCATTTTTAAAATTTTTTGAAAATAATGACAACTGATATCTTTAGTTATTTTCCTCTGAAAAGTACACATGATGTCAACATTAGCGCAAAATACAAGCTATGTAGTTGTTACAACAAAAAAAGTTCTCTCCTAAAAACTTTAAAACTAAATTACTCAATAATGTGTTTTTGTGACATAACACCTTTATCCCACTTAGCTCTTCAATTATAACTGAACAATCCTAGCTTGGCACTTTGGCGACGCAGAGAAAGAAGCAATATCGCCAGTGTGGGACACAGACGAGCCAAACCGTTTTACATTGAAAGGGCGGGGTTTAGACTAGTGCTGGCAACTGAAACTGGTTTTCTGGAGAACCGGTTAATCGGTTTTGGATTATTCGCGGTTTTATGCAAAATCGAAAACCGGCTACTCAGTTAACCGGTTATGCGAAAACCCGGTTATTTGGATAACCGAATATTCGGTAGCCGGTTATTCAGTAACCGGTTATTCAAATAACCGGTTATTTTAATAATCGACTATTTGGTTAATCAACTAATATGCGTTTCTTTCGAATGTTGTTGAAATCTGAAACTGAATTACGTAAAACCTGATATATTTGTATTTTGTCATTTTTGTCGTAGTTTGCGAATATTAACTAAACACACAATACTGTCCAGCCGGCGAAAGAAAGCCCGCGCTGACAAGAGAAAGTATTGCCCATAACTGATGTCGCCAGCTTTCTGCTAAACCATATACTTGGAATATACTACCCTCCCAATGAGTAGGTGCAGGTACAAACGATCGCAAAATTTGCCATGCATTGACTCATTTATTTCATTTCAGATTAGACTGCGAAAAAAATAGTTAATGAATAACTTTACAACACTCTGATAACTTCAAAAATAATCAAGTTATTTAGAAAATACATTTTTGCTCGATGACCCGTGTACATTTCGATAACCGGCAAACCAGCGCATCCGGCAAAACCGCGCAGATATCTTTCGAATGCTTTTAATTCAAAACTAATCATATCTCTCAGCACTCTACAAAGATGTCTATGTGTGGTTTTTATGCATATCGCAATGTTTACGAAATATCTACACCGAAAGCAATTTTGTCAACATTTTCAGTGAAAAATAGTTGTACATGACTTCAAAAAATGCTTATATTTTATGCTTTTCTAGGATATTCTAGGTTTTGACAATTATTATATAGGATATTTTTATAAAAAAAACATTGAAGACAAATTGTAAAAAAAAATTAAGGAGGCTAGGACTATTTTTCTTTCCAAACTCTAATTTTACGATAAATTTTAAAAGCAGCGCCGGTTGAAAAAAAGTGTAAAAAATCTATTTTGACGGATAACGCAAGAACGGGAAGAGATATCGAAATGGAAACTTCACCATTCGAATTCTCTCATAACCAGGTAAAGAGGGAGTATTCATTTCTGTCCATGTCTATATGTTTCAGAAATAAGCAAGACCTTCTGATTACAAGCAATTTGGGCCCCACTGTACATGGACTTTCACCTAAAATTGACCATCTGCCCCATGTTTGTCTTAGTTTTTATCGATTTGAGTAATTCAAAAAAGAGAATGAAATAGTTTTTTATGAAACCTGAAAATCTTGAAACAGATTTTAAAAGCTTCTCAAATATCGACATCGATAAAAAACTAACCCCTGATATTATTAACATTTAATTGGGACTATTAACTTAAAGGAGTTTTAGTGATAAGAATATTTATTATAAACAAAATATAAATATCAGATAATAACCCTGTAGTTTAAATAAAAATTAGGTTTAATGGCTATCTTATTTAAGTTTTGCTGGAATTACTGGTAATACATTTTCTTGTCACTAAAATTTTCTTTTAAGTTAAAGGTCCCTTTAAAATGTTGATAATACCGGTGGTTAGAGAAATAAGGCGGCGTGACTTTTAGGTGAATTACTCTGTACATTACAGTCGATGTGCTATTCGCCAATCAAGTTTATTTATATATTTATTACGATATGGAATACATACAGTACGAACCCCCAAGTTGTATTCACTAACATATAAGTAAAGCTGCAAATCGTTTCTGTGTATCATGGTCGTAGAGTACAGATGTACTTACTGTCGCCGGTATTCACCTTGACCGCGAAACTCTTTCTCCAGCCCAGTCTATTATTAGCTTTCGAGTTGTGTACACGTTAAGTCACTTGGACGTATTGCATATTATTTTTGGTTTTTATTTTATTTGTTGTACTGTATTGTTGATATTAATTTAATAATAAAGCATGGCAGACGTACGCAGGAGTAGAAAACGGCCATTTGCTGACAAAGTGAATAAATTCATAGGTGAATTCCCGAATTTATTCTATGATGGTGCTAAAATAATTTGTAAAGTGTGCGAGAAAGATTTGATGTGCTGGGATAAGCGTGATTGTGGACTTCACGTAAATAGTGTACACCATAAAAATAAAAAAATGGCGTGCCTTCGACAACACAGTTTATGTTTGATTTACTATTAATGCTGATTGCCTGTGATGTTCCGCTGCACATACTCGATAAACAACCATTTCGAGAGTTCTGGAATAAATACAATGCACAGGTGACTATAAGTACAAAAAAGTGTTTCTTAAATCTGCTAAACGTCTCCGTGCATTTCATAGCAAGTGTCCCGGTATTCCTGAACTACCACAGCCGATTCTTACACGTTGGGGAACATGGTTGTAGGCAGCTTTTTATTATGCTGAATATTTCCAACAAATAAAGGCTGTGATACTACAATTATATCCAGATAAGGCTGCAGCTATTAAGGAAAGCCAGACAAAAATCGAAGATATTTCCGTTGAAACAGCTTTAAAAAAATATTGCGAAGAACTATAAACCATTACATGAAAGCATAAACAAATTGTAACAGTTTATTGTTTCTCGTATTAGTTAATTTCGCGTACGCCACTGTCCCACGGAACATTTTTGACAGTCCTACATATATAAGTATTTAAATACAAATACAAAACTACGAATGAATGAGAATATAAAAAATACATAAATTACAAAAAATACAAAAATACAACAATACTAATACTAATAAAGTGAAATGATATAGAGTTAAAATTATACAGTTAAAAGAATATGGGGAGAGTACTAAAGGTGAGTATAGAAAAGGTAAACATACTAATACAAGGGAGATATTGAAATAAAATTAAAATTATAAGAGAAATATCATGATGCCAGGATGGAGAAAAAAAATTTTGATAAATAATAAGAACTAAATAATAAACAAAAATAATAGAATAAAGCATTTTGGTGAAAGTATTTTTTTAACGAGTATTGAAACTGTAGATAGTTGTCAGAAAATATAGCAATAGTAATAATTTGCGAAAGATTGTTATAAGTTTTAATTGCTCTATGAAGAGGAGAATTTAAATAATAATTTGTATTAGCCTGTTCCACGAAGAATATATTATTTCGTCTGGTATAGTAAGACGGTACATTAAATTTAATGGCGTTGACAATCTTTCACTAATTTGTGGAAAGTAGATTTTATCGCTATATCTAATAAGTTTATTCTGAACTCTTTTCAGTTTCCTAATATATACATTATATTGAGGATTCTAAATTGAGGATCCATAATTTAGAATGCTATTTACGTAAGACATATATAGATATCAAATTGTTTTATAATTAGTGAATTCATAGCAAGACCTAAGTAGTAAACCTAACGTTTGATTCGCGTTTTTAGAAATATAGCATATATGCAAATCAATCAATAACTTCGAATCGAATATTATTCCTAGATCTCTGACTTGGTTTACGGTATTTAAAATATTATTTGATAATTTATTTTAATCTTAATAATGTATTTCTACTGAAGGTGATGTGATGACACTTTGAAAAATTTAAGAATAGACTATTTGTAACGAAATATATGTATAATCTGTCAAGATCTTTTTGCATCTTGGAACTATCTGTTAGGCTACTTATAGAGTGAAATATTTTTAGATCATCGGCGTACATAAAAAATTTAGAAAAATTGAAATATTTAGATACATTATTTATATAAATATTAAATAACAGGGGCCTCAAGTGAGATCTTTGTGGAACCCCTGAGGAGACATAGAAGTTGGCATCATCTAGGGGTGATTAATCGTGGACGCTACTGTTTTGGTTATGCAATTTGCTCTGCAGGGTTTACTGATTTCGATCCACAATTTCAGGAAAAACCTAGTTGTCGGGGATTTAGTACCACTGGAATATTAACCAGAAGTACTCAAAAAAAATAAAATAAATTGTGAATGTCTCGAGAATGCGGTATGAGTATTGTAAAGGGCTTAATCAATTCGACTAATCAACGTTCCGTCAGTGCTTCAAGAGCAGTTTTCCAAAATATTTGTATTAGGTATTGAAATTCATTTTATGTTTGGTCATAGAAACCAATCTGTGTTTGCTGGTCTGAAGTGAACTTTACGACACCCTATATAGGCACAACATTATCACTTGAATTAAAATGAAAAAACCTTTCTTCCAACCCATCAATCAAAATGTTGCCATATTTAAATTAATCGTCTTACTATAATGAATACATAAAGTAACGCTCTAGTAAACGGCACCCTTTCTAACAATTTAGAGATGAATTTATAACTATAGATTAATTCATATACGATCCCATTAGGCAGATTGGATCGGGCCCTTCGGTGGAAACTCTAAATTCTATTCGATATTAAGTATTATTTCATAGCACTTTGCATTATTCGCAGTTTTGTTATTTATGGCCTGAAGTGATGATTTACACCAAAACACCAGAACTTGTAAAGTACTGAAACTGTTTTATACGTAGACCGTAACTTTTCACAATTGTTCAAATGTCCAGGTTATACACAAAAATTAAATTAAATGAATGAAAAATATGTGTGAATATTGAAATTAAAAGGTATTTCAAACCGTTTCATTTCAACACATTTCAATAGAAACACTTTAAATACATGCTGGAAACTGAAGCGATTCACTTAAAATTATAGAAAACTGTAATAACTCCCAGATAGTTTTGTCGATTTGAGGACTTTTTTTAAAATTGTGATTGTCAGCTGTTGCGCTGTTACACTCCTTGTTATCCATTTTCTTAAACAAATTATGCAGGGTAAAACATAATGTATTTTAAAAACCTGACATTTTATTTGCTACGATTTTGTATTGTAACAAGGGGAAAATTTTTCGTTTTGGTGAGTCAACATTTGTTAAATCTCAATATATGTTTTTCTTCTATACTAAAAATACTGTTATTTAATTCAACGCAATTCTTGTTTCTAGATTGAGTAGCTGTTTAATAGCTTCTATGAAAAAATGTATTGGAAGTGTTGTTGATTTATTATCTAGGTACCTGAAACTTTTATACTAGCGCATTGAGATAAGATTGACAGTATAAAATATAAAAAACTGTGGGTATTTAATATTGTTATCACGGCTGGTTTGGAAGAATGCCTATGTAATACCCAATAATTATTTAATTATTATTCTTTAAAGAGAACAACGTATTTTTTACTTAAACTTAGTAGGCTACCTGAGATGACGGGTAATGGATTAAACCTTTACAATAATGTAATTAGAAAGTCCAATTATTACCCAAAAAAATGTTTTTACTTTCTTATACCTAATATAAGGAAGTATAGTAATCGTGATTTTTTTCGACCTCGAGATTTCGATTGGTATATGCATTTTGAACCCTCCTGAATCCATTCTAACTATTTTCCGAATGATGTCTGTCGATTCTGTGTGTGTGTATGCGCACGTGCGCATGCGCGTGTGTGTGCGTGTGTGTTTGTGTGTGTGTGTGTGTGCGTGCGTGAGTGCGCGTGTGTGTGTGTGTATGTGTATGTATGTGGATGTGTGTGTGTGTATATGAGTGTGGCCGCGCTAACTCAAAAAATACTAATGGGAGACTACCCAAATTTGAGAATTAAGATTTTCAACAACATTTTAGGTGACACATTAAATTTGGTAAATGTGGTACTACCAGAAGAGACATAATGAATGAAAGAAGAAAATAGGTACAATTTCGGGAAAAAAAATTATTGCATTTCTGGACAAATCTTGACGAATTATAATGAAAAAAACATAACTTTATGGAAAAAATTTGTCTGCATGTCTGTAGTATCGCGATGGCAGTCATAGTTTTTGAGATAAAGCTTTCGAAAGGCCAAATACTATGACAAATTCGGTGACGAGCAAAATTTTTGATACATTTGACCTCATAAAATGGAGTTAGGATAAATTTAGCAATTTGACATTTGAAATGTCTAATTTAGTTACAAAAATGTCAATGTCAGTAAGAAGAAATTATTAAAATATATGACATGAATTATTAATGACAATATCGAACGACGCTGAGAACTATTTATTTAAAAATTTTAATGAAACATTTCAAGGTGCGCTACTAAAATTTAATTGAGGTAAGTGAAGAATTAAATAGAATGATTTTTTAGATCAGGATGATCTAAAAAAAATCTATATACTGGTATAAGAAAGTTATGTGCTAGCCACATCAGATATTTTGCAAATGTAAACTCTCTGTTTCAGATTTAAAATTATGACAATTTTTCTAAAATCATACATTTTTCTTTTTTTTAATCAAGAAGTATTCAGAAATCAAATTGTTTAATTAAAAATATCAGGTGGGATCTCCACGTGCTTCTATTACATGCTCACATTGTCGAGGCATGCTGAAAATTATCATGTCTTGTGGAATTAACCGCTGTTCCTTAGGAATTGCAATAAAAAGTTCTTCAACATTTTTAGGTGATACAAGGCGATTATAGAGGCGACGTTTCAACTCATCCCATATATCATCAATAGGATTGCAATCTAAGGAGTAAGCTGGCCATATCCTATTAAGCTGATTATTTTCAAAAAACTGATTTACTATAACCGCTTCATGATGCCTCGCATTATCATTCACGTGTATAAATCAATTACCAATTTTATTTGCAAACTGAGGAATATTTTCTTACAAAACCTCTACATATTGTGCAGCGTTTACTGACTGATTGACGAATATTGAAAATTCCGTTCGACCACCAAAGTAAATTCCACCACATATTGTCGCAGAACCTCCTCCACAAGAAATTCGATCGAGTGAACAATTTTCTTTCTTTCTCCAACACTTCGCCAAACACTAGGTTATTACCTGGATGCAAAACGACTGTAGACTCATCAGTAAATGAACACTGGGACCATTCCATCTCCATTTTAACAGCTTTATTGATACTTAATATTTACAGTATATACCCATAGACATATAATAACATATTATATGTCTATGTATATACCTTAATCTAAGGTATTTTATTTTATTTAGGATATTTATTTCATTATTTCAATGTAATATAATAAGGTAGGGTTACATTTCGCGAAAATGCGGTAGACACCTACCCAGGCCGCTGGCATGGCCTAAAAATACCTATAAGGTCATAGTTTATTTTTTTGGCTCTTCCCTGCAATACAGAGCAATTGATGTCCTGTGCTAAATGTTTTAACAAACTAATGTTGAATGTTTTTGTTTTTGTGAGGTCTTGATCTGTACAGGAAAAATTTTGTAAAAAACCTGTTTCAGTTTTATTGTTATTTTATATGTGGGTTATAGTTGTTGGTTGTTTATGAGTGTGTTGTGTGTTTGGAGGAAGGAGGGGTGAAGGGATCGGAATTTGTTGTGTTATTGTGAGTTGTCCATATGTCAGTTAGGTTATCTCTGTTCGTTGTACAGTAGAAGTCTTTCGTGTATGTATGTGTGTGTGTGTGTGGTATGTCATCGTAGCTTCTTAGGTGAGTCATGTCCCTAGTTATTCGTGATGTTTGTATGTTGGTTTTTAAAAATTTATTTGCAGTATCGTATATGTGCGGTTGGATGTAGTCGATGTTTGTCTGTCTGTGTAAGTCTTCTATAACGTATGTATCGGTTTGAGTTTGTGGGTAGTCTAAGTAATTTGTTCTGGGTCGTTTGTATTGTGTGTCTGAAATTTGGCTCCAGGCAGCACAAGCGTACGTTAATGTCGGTCTTAGTATCGTTTTGTACAGTAAAAGTTTATTGTCCGTTGTTAGTATTTTCATCTGTTAATTAGCGGGTAGAGTCTGCTTAGTGTTCCGTACATCTTATTTATTGTGTTCGTTATGTGTTGTTTGAATCTAAGTCGTTTGTCCAATGTAATTCCTAAGTATTTTACGGTGTCCTTTTCTGTTATTGTCCTGTTATTAATTTTAAGTTTATTTATTGTTTTAATGTTGGTAAATTTCCTTGTTAGTGTTATTGTCTCGGTCTTGTTCTTGTTAAGTTTTATCTTCCAAGTTTTGTAGTAGTCCGTGAGTTTGTTTGTATGGTACCGTACTTTCTGTGTCGCTGTCTCTGCGTAAAAAGATTGTCCGTATACTGTAATGTCATCTGCGTATAGTACTATTTTCGTATTAGGATAAGTAGGGATATCGGATAGGTACATGTTAAAAAAACACTGGGACCACTGTTGCAAACCCTAATTCATCTGCTTTTGAGCGAAAGCCAGACGATTTATTCTGTGGTTTCTTGTTAATTATGGGTGCCTATTAGACCATCGAGCAATCTTGGCTTCATGTAATCGATTTCGAATGGTTTTGGAAGACATGCTTAAATTGTGAGTTTCTTGTACTGTGTTCTTGAGTTTCATTGAATTAATAGTTGTTGCTAGTTTAATTATTTCAGACCTTATTCTAAAACATGTTTGTTAAAATTTACAAATTAGAACAGAAATAAATTGGAGAAATAATATTCGATTTACACTATTTAAAAATTGTCTGTAGTGTATTCTAACTTGAACATGAAATAATATTTTTTCTTTGGTGGCTCTATATTCAAACAATAAGTTATAAAAATTATATTTTTTTCTACATGTATTTATAATGGTACAAGGAATTTTTGGGTAACGTATTGTAAAAAACTATTTTGACTCCTCATTTTCCTTCTGTATAAGACGACTTTGAGTTATTATTTTAAGATTACAAATACAGATTTATATTTTGATTTGATTAATCTTAAAGGAACAAAATTTAGGTCAAGTCTTCCGAATTACGAGGCTATCCCATATATTCAGCCTATACTATACAAATATTGACAATACGTAAACAATACGCAAATATGCAAATTACTGTTTGGTTAACCACGATACATCAACCACTGAGCCCTGGAAACAGGTAAATGTCAAAAATTGTTAATGTATAAAAAAATGTTGATGAAGAGAAATTAGTTAGGTATGGCCCGAAAAACCTTCCATACTTTTAATAATTAATACGGTAACAAGGAATTAATTAGTTTTTTATATATACAGGGTGGGCAAATTTCGATGTTTGTATAGGGTAACTCGGTAACTGTAAGAGATACAAAAAAAGAAATCAAGACACATTCTCGATCTTTTTTTTTGAGACAAATTCACTGACGAGAACAAAAATTTGCTATCCTCTTTTTTTCTCGAGTTATAAACAAAAGTTAGATTTTTCGATTTTTAGACACAATGTCAATATCTTGGTTGTTTATAAAGTTATGAAAAAAACAACTTTTACATCCTTGAGGCACTTTTCTCTGTATAATACAGTGGCGTCGAGAAAATTTAAAAAAAAGGTGCAATTTCGAGTTATGGCATAAAGTTGTATTTTTTAACTAAACCATAGTTGGCTATGGTTTAGTTAAAAAGGATTTCTCTTCCCTTTCAAACTATATATCATATGTGGGGTCGTTTTTGATGTGTAAGTATTTAATAGTATTTGTCTTTTCCATTACTTATGGCATACTGACGAGAGCCTAAGTCTATGTTTAGTGAGGAATAAACAAATGATCTTAGCTACCAAACAAGACTTACAGGTTTAATTCAAGGCAGGTCGGGGCTTTTGTCCGCTGAGTAGTTGTTTTCTGTAAATCTTAGTCAGTATTAAGATGAAGGATAAGAACTGATATCGACAGCGCCCAAAAAGAAACTTAATAAAGTTGAAAAAGGTGATATTTAATGCTGCGTTTTTACAAGCTATCCAATTTAAATCTATAAAGTGCTTGCAAAGTTTTTCTATTAGTAATATCGAAAAACAAAAACAAATATTTTATCCTAAATACCATATAGATTTAATATATAAAGTTACAGGCATTACTGATGTGTATTTTTTTTCTTATGGACAATACAATTATTTCGATTCATAAAATGACAACAAATAAAATATTCACATTTCTTATTAATAAAAAAGAAAATACGCATCAGTTTGGCCTATAATTTTATATATCAAATCTATATTATGTTATTTGAGATGAACCATTTGTTTCCATTTTTCGTTCTCACCAACAATAGTAAAATTTTAACAGCGATTTAAAGTTTTATGTTGGCAATACTGGCGACGAGGGCGTGCTAACACCGTTTTAAACACAAAAATGACCATATCCAATATTCCCAGCATTATGACGCATAATGACTTTGTACTAGTACTATACGTTTGTTGATTTTTTCAAGGAGCTTATACTCAATCCTCTCTTTTTTCATATGACTCTGACAGTATCCACTGTAATGCCAACAGTTTATGTATACCTTACATAACAGAGGATGGATGTAGTAAAAAATGTAAAGCTAAATATATTACTGGAATTGAATTTTATATTTATAGACGATAATGCTCAGCCACATCGCACGCATATTATGTCGAAGTTATATGGGAAGACAATACTGAGAGAATGGAATAGCCTGCTTGATGTCCTGATATGAATCCTATTAAATATGTTTCGAGTAGAATGAAATTGTAACTCTGTCGATGAGAGGATGAAATTGTGATTTTGACAGAACTTCCGAACAATAGAAAAGTATTCCTCAGAATTTTCTGTGGGTTGATGGAAAGCTTGTCTAGAAAAATCATATGATCTCTCCTTGTTGTTTTGATTCGAAAATTCGTAAGACATTAGATTAGTACAGTGAAATTATTACTTCTGGCGAGAGTAAAAAAATTTTTTTTATGTCTCAGACACTGACAAAAATAGGTATCGTTCCAAGTAATCAATGTCTCAAAAAGCTAGGAAAGATATCTCGGCAACTAATGCAAAACTGACAAAGAATTCGAAAACCGTCTCAAGGAAACACATGAAGCCTCAAGTTTTTTCTTACAGAAAAAAAAACCGCTTCAAATAGGGTTAATTCGGATTTTTTGAAACTGCACATTTTCTTCTAATCACGATAAGAAGATTGATACAATGAATGAAAAATGTCAAATTTTTATTCTCTAATTGTATTTAAAAAACAAACGTTCATTATTTCTTATACATGTACTAGAAAAATACAAAGAACAATAAAAAATGTAGGTACCTTTAATGTATACTTAGGTCAGTATCTATATTCCAGGCATTTTTTCCAATAATCGTATATTTTAGAACAAGAGATGAAAATACGGTTTTTTTCGTGAGATAAGAATTTGCCCACGAGAGAAGCGAGTTGAGCAATCTCACGAACGAAAAAAAACGTATTTCATCTTGAGTAGGAAATGCTATTTTTTATACGACATTGCAATGAAATATTGAATTAGAATTTACAAAATTTTATTTATTTTTAACAGTCACTAGCGACAAAAACATCTATCACATTAAGTAGAAATTTTTTTTATAAATGTGGAAAATACAATTATTGTAATTACTGATAGTTAGATTTGTATTAACAGTGTTTGTGTACACTTCTGTGGTACTTGTTGAAGGTAAGTTTTCGGTTGTCAATTTCTTTGCTATAGGCCGATTTATTGGTATGTTGTCGAGGTCATCAACATCAAAGTTAACTATAGTTTCAAGCATATTTGAGGTTTCAGACGTATTTTCAAGAGATTGGAATAATTTCTATCCTCGTTTTATTTTATTATTTATTAAGTCTTCAATGTATTGTTCTGCCACTGCTCTTGATTTCCAACCTCCGTGTTGTTTTATTTCTTAGATTAGCTCCACTATTTGCAAGAACAGTGGTAGAGACCTTCTTAACGAATGGCCCGCATACAATTATACATCGGGCAAATTAAGAAATGCTGCAGTTTCCTTTGGAACATTTCCAAATTTATTGATTCCAATTACTTGTTATGTGCACTTGCCATTTTGGTAATTGAGGAAGAATCGGGAGGTTGTATTGTTTATTCCTAATGGACGAAGATCTATATACTTCTTAGAAGTGTTGTAGTAATTGGCTGTAATTGCAAAAGAACGTGGCGTGTGAGTTTTTATATTAGGTATAGTTACAAGTAACGCTTTTTCCAGATCTTGAACATTAGCTATTTCTAAATCTCGTAACTCATGTAAACGGCAAGCTCCAGCAATGCCAAAAATTAATGCTACCTATATAAAATAATTAAAATGTATTTTCACATTAACAACATTAAATAATGTAATAATTACCTTTGTAAACAGGAATTAATCGTCAGATGCAATATTAATAAATATCTGAATTATGTTATGTTTGATGTTAATTGTATTGCGTAACATGGAATACATATTCCACACAGTAGATGGCTTTAAATTATTGGATATTTTACTAATATAAGTCAGAAAAACGTTTTCCGAGAAAGAGTTTATCTGGTTATCATTTTTCCAATCTATGAACTTCTTGTAAACAAAATCATACCTTTGTCGGGATTTATCCGGCAAAATGTTGTCCAAAGCAGAGTTTGCCGCTTCAAGTATATTTGGGGGTGTGCATGATTCACTGTATTCACTTTCTGAGTCCATAATAATCATATAAAATGCGATTAAATTATGAACGAACTGTCACAATGATAATTGTTAATTGTTTATTTAGTCGTTACTATGGTAGGTAAAATATTTTCAAAATATTGGTCGTGAGAGAATTACATCTTATCTGGAGAATAGAAGCAAATGGTAAGAATGTCGAGGAAGTGCAGGCATACTTGTGACATCAGACAAGGTGTTCCTCAAGGCAATTTTGGGACCTCTTGTATATATTATTTGCCAATACCTAATTAGTTTCAGAGAAAATTCCAAACGTTCATGTGGTCTGTTAGGCTGATGAAAATATTTTAGTCTATAGACATAACAAGTAAAGACAACGAAATAGTTTGAAAGAATAATATGCTGGGCCCAAAAACACTAATTTAAACAGAGTAAGATTTCTTCATTTCTTAAATGAATTCTGAGATTTTCACTTTTTGAAGCCCGACTAGTTACAAAAACTTGTGATTCTAATAAACTATTAGGGTTACTTTTGATAGTCATAGGCAATGGACTCAGCCTTGATATTTTATGTATTAAATTAAGGACAAGTTTATGCCCTAAAATTTATGTCTAAGCACTGTAGTCAGGAGGTCCTCATGACTCTCTATTATGCCGCCGTTTTCACTCTCATCTGAGGAATGGAATTGTGAACTGGGGTAATAGTAGTAATGTTAATAGAGTTTTTATATTATAGAAATAAGAGTAATTTTGCAAATTTGTAATTACAAACAATCCAAAACTAACAGTTCTTTGCTTGTATATTTTTGGGGTTTTTTCTTTTTTTTTCTCTTTTTTTCATCAAATATGTCATTATACGAAACCAGAGCCAAAAATACGTCGTGATCTCCACAGAACTAGTATGTACCAGGAAAGTTTTCTCTATCAAAAATTAAATAATTTCTAGACAAGCGCCATACTAACTTAGAAAACTTTTTTTTTCTTTTAATTTCTTTTTGACGTTATGTTATTCATGTTATACTTTGTTGTAAACATTTTAGTTTTTACTCTTTTAATATCGTGTCCCTGTTCTTGGGTTCCTTTTTTTTTTTTTTTTTTTTTCTTAACATTAAAGTCAAAACTTGGGGAATATCATTAAACACTTGATTGCCCATACTGTACTAAGGACTAAGAGATAGGTACTGAGGGTTTCCACAAACTGTAAGATTATCATTATTAATGCTCTGTCTCTTCTCTATTTTACTGTCTGAAGGTTCAACGGAGTCATGTTGTCAAGCAAGTTGGCATAGACGGGGTATAAAATATATTAACAACTTAAATTACCGATCTTAAAATCAATACAGGAAATTGTTATGTAATGTGATGAATTCTCTTTCAGACTAATATGAGGAAATGATGAAATATTAAATAATGAGAAAATTGAAATTTTAGTAAATAGCGAATATCTAAATATATTTGCTGATCGAATAGTGAAAAAAAAATTCAAATATTTGATTTTATATACTTCATTATTTCTTATGGCTCATAAGAAAAAATGAAGTTAATGAAGATTCAGAGTTTTTTATTTTATAAAAATCATATAAAACATAAATAGTTGCTCTAATAACGTTTTTGTTTTTAGAGAATAAAAATTGAATGGCAAATTAGCAACATAAGGAAAAAAACAAATATGAATTTTTAAATTTTTTTCAGATATCTGAAAAACCACATGATAATTAAGTTTTGTTGATCCCAAGATCTTAACAAGAATATCATACAACTTTTCTCTAATTCAATCGATGTTATAACTCGCAAGAAAAGCGGGAAAGTTAAAGCCGAATACCCTCTATACGATAATCATAAAAAAGTGTGATTTACCTAATTACAGAATTACGATTTATGATATTACTTTACAAATAATATAAGTAAGTATATAGAAAAAAATAATTTAAAAATAAGCTAGGAGTCAATAATGAAATCAAAGAAAAGCGAGACAAATAACACAAGCAATTAAGATGCAAAAAGACAGACATGGCTCATGGCTCCATATAGACTAGCAGACATTGCTTAGACCGGCTTGCGAATAACTAAAATTTAATGATTAAATAATGAGACTTTATAAGTGACTGTCTATTTAATACTAAATGGAATAAAAATGAAAGTAAGCGAAGTATAATTTACAACTTATTATGACTTTATGTCTAGAAGAAAAATTGAAAAAATTAGGTATTTTAATTCAAATTTTAATCATATCTAATTATAATATTCTTATAATGGCTGTAACTTACTTACACAAGAGATACATTAATCCGGTATACATAACTTTTATACAAGCATGGAAATTTCAAGATATTCAAGATCTGTGGGTACCATGCCGATACATCTGATCTAAATTTGATTTTGGTGTTCCTGATGTAATGCGAATTTGGTGACTGCTCTTGTGTCCATTAATTTAGTTTGTTTAAAGTACCGGATTTCTTTATTTTTTAAGTATCAAGAACAAAAAGCGTTTTACATTGACAAGAAATTTTATTAAAATACACTACCCAAAACAATTAAAGGATCATAAGTTAAAACTTTAATATGGTTTTTCTAAAATTATGGTATTTTTGTCAAAATCTGTATGCATTGGGCCTCTAACGATCTCGTCCATCATTAACCCATAATATAAATCCTGACTCATCTGAAAACATAACTTGGCTCCAGTTCTATAACTAGAAAAGTTGATGTTCTCGAGCAAACAATAATCTCCCCTTATGGTGTCTGGTCAATTTTAATGTTCCATCTAAGTGGTCGTCTAAACCGCTAATTAACTTCCCCTAAGTGTTCCATCCTGGAGCAAATTAGAATTTTTATTTATAATTTATTTTAGATTAAGATGGGAGAGGGAATTGTCAATACCCTAGATGTGGTTCGGATTCCATAATAAACTGTAGCACATCGTTTCTATTTTCACAATACAAAATCCTAGGATTTTCTGGGAGTTACTCGGTGACTTGAGAGGCGGTTAAGGAAACATTTAAGGAAATATTTAAGTCTATTACGCAGTTACGCACTGTTTGAACTGGAACCTGAACTCTTCTAGCTCTAGAGAAGTAATTTTTTTTGAGCGAGTGCAATTGAAAAACGGTTTCGAAGGGTCTGCTGTCTAAGAAATCTATCTTCGAGAGCGGCTGTGGTCCTGTGACGCACTTGATCAGGTCTTCTTGTAACAAGAACTGTCTTTTGATGCTGTCTCCAGAGTCTAGAGACCACACACTGAAATACATTCTGCACTTGGCTTACATATCGCTTTCTTTTTTTATTCAAAGGGATTAAGACTTTTGCACATGGTAGTTTGCTTCCAAAGTCAACAGAGGATGTAGTGGTGTTTTTCATTTATTTTTTCGATATCTGTATCCCTTCACGAGTTACAAGGACTTTTTTGGTTTTTATCAGTTTATGCTTTACATATTTGACATCTATTCGACCTTTTAAAGGTTTTTCAATTTTTCTTTTATTTTTGAATTTCCCGGGGCTTGGGTCTGCGGGGTAGCAGATGTCACATCTAAGATCACTTTTTAAATGGAAAAGAAGTAGATTTTTCTAGACAAGACATAAATTTGGAGTCTCTGAAAGAGTTCACATATCCTAAGTATGCGATATCTGTCGATGTTGAAATACAAATGGATTATTAATGAGAGGCACCTGAGATTAACCCTGGAACTTTTACAACAAATACTATACGTGTGGAACAGCCAAATATAATAAATTCAGTATATCAATTTTGTGCATATTTATAAAAAATCCCGAGACACGTCGATTTTGGATTTGAAAATGACATCCTGCAACGTAATAATTTCATCTCTAGATTTAACCTCCATCGAGTAGCAGTTGCAATCCCTAAATTTTTAAATGGGAAGTAGTGGCTTTGATAGGTCTTTTCATTCTCTATTCAAAAATGCTATGGATTTAATATTTATAGTAAAAATTAACAATCTGCTTGACGAAATTCGCTTCAACAAACGAAACACATAAAAACTTACAGAGTTTTGTTCTTGCAGGCTAGCAAAAACAATTTGTGTTCTTTTTCAACATTATCAACTAAAAAAGACGACATAAAAACTTATTAAAATTCTTCATAGCTGGCATTGCCAGTTTTATTGAAAAATAGCTACTTGCTATTTGATTGACAGCAATAAATAGTTGTCAGTGTTTTGCGTATGGTTTGAGTTTTGTTAACTGTAGTTCCTAAACATGGTTTATTTAACAGAAATGCCTAAAATAACAACTATACAGATGGTTGGTTAAGGAGATAGAATGTGATCACAAAACCGAAGTTGCTCGCCTGTTAAAAAAAAGAATCCCTGATTTGCCGTCCATATCCCAAGGTACAATTAGCAAAATTGAAAAGCAGTTTCGCGAAAATGGACATGTACGGCAGATAAAAAAATTTCCAATGCAATGAGTAACGATACCAAATTAGATATACTGCTTGAGTTTGAAGAAAACCCACATAGTTCAAGTCGACAAGCAGCTTCAGCATTGAATCTTTCCCATTCCTTGATTATTCGCCTATTAAAAGAAAATAAAATGCATCCCTATAAACTGACCCTAAATGAGGAGCTTAGTGAAGACGATTTTGATAGAACATATTTTTCTGAACAAATGAGGCAAAGGTTAGATAATAATATTATCTAACTAGAAAATGTTTTGTTTTCTGATGAGTCCACTTTTACTCTTCACGACCATGTTAATCGTCAGAACTGTCACTACTGGGCTAATGAAAATCCTCACTGGATGAGGGAAATACATACGCAAAATCCTGAAAAGGTTACTGTTTGGACGGGAATAATTGTAGACTATGTCATTGATGTCAATTTGAATGGAGATAATTATTTAGCTCTGCTCCAAAATGATGTCGTGCCAACTTTAGCAAACTTATATTCTGTTCAAGCAAATCCACAAGTTCCAGCCGATGTGATATGATTCCAGCAGTATGGAGCACCACCACTTTACCGAATCAATGTCCGGCAATACCTCGACGCAATATTTCCAAATCGGTGGATAGGGAGGCGAGGATCGCTAGAATGGCAAGCACGTTCTTCTGATCTTACACCTTTAGATTTCTTTCTATGGGAATATGTAAAAAGTATGAAACTAAACAAAGCGATATAGCTGACTTGAGAAGAAAAGTAATGGTTGCGGTAAGATCGGTCACGCCTCAGATGTTGAAAATGTCTGAAGACATTTTTATTGAAGATTAGGATGCTGCCAAGACGTTCAAGGAACTCATTTAGACCATCTCCTACGTTGAAATTAAGTTTTTTTTTTTAGTTTGCTGTAGCGAATTTCGTCAAATAGATGACTTTATTTTTTTACTGTTAATTTTTGCAATAAATATTAAAACCATAGCATTATTTAATAGAAAATAAAAAGACCATTCAAATAAGGTATCACAAGCCCCTACTTCCCATTTAAAAATGTAGGGGTTGGAACTTGGCCACTCGAAGGGGATTAAATTTAGGGATGAAATTTTTACGTTGCAGGATGTCATTTTGGAATCCAAAATCGACACGTCTCGGGATTTTTTATAAATATCCACAATAATTGAGATACTGAATTTATTCCATTTGGCTGTTCCACACGGTATATGTATGTATATGTATTACTAATATACATTTATTCTGATCGCTAGTTAAAAATACACGTGTGTTGTCCTCCACACACACGCCAGTGTGCATTTACAGTAAAATGCCAGTGTTACTTATAATAAGCCTGGCAAGCGATGGTAATTCAGCACCAATGTCGTGCTTGTTTACTCCCCCTTCATTGTTGTCTGTCGGTTGATGCTAAGTACTACAAATAATAAAAATGTTGAGCGTAAAAGTAGAAAAGACCGTATGCTGAAAAGTGAAAAATTTATCGGTGAATTCGGAACTATATATGTAAAAATTGTAAAGTTGTAAGACTTAATGTGCTGGAAAAACGGCTCAAAAGTCAATAGTAATCGGCAAAAAAAAAATGGCGTGTCTTCTTTGGAACCTTAGTTTATGTTTGATTACTAATGCTGATCCTTGATGTTCCCAATATTGGTAAACAGTCGGGAGTTCTGGAAAAACCAATAATTCAAGTCTCGTAAATGACCAAGTGTTCGAAATGTAAATAGTAATTTAAAAAACACGGTGGTATGTGTTGAGATTAAAAAAATTCTTTAAATTTAGTACGTACTCGACCAAAAATTTCCCACAAGAAACTACTTACTGGATACCTGTGGTGTTGGAGACTTCAAAAATTGAACACAGCAATGTGTGACGACGGTCTCTCGTTTGGTGGGCCGTTTTCTTCAAAGAGGGATTGAGCAGAAGTTGCGTCCTCGTAGGAAAAAAATCCCAGGTAGATGCTAATAGATACAAAAAAGTTTTCTAAACCGAGCATTAACACGTCATTCAACAAGCGAAGGGGAGGGTGAAGGAGTTTTTATGCTGAATATTTTCAACAAAAACGATCACTCAACACGAGGCACTTAAGGAAAGAAACTTTCAAGATGTTTCCCTTGAAAATTAAAAAAATAATATAGAGGATCACAATAAAAATTGCAAAATACTTCGTGTCCTTAGTGGAATCCTCAAATAGTGGACGAGAAAAACAGCACAGACATAAATGACGCAAAAAATAAGCCCGTTATTGAAAAAACGAGAGTGTATTACAAAAATCCTGATTTTACCAAATAAAAAATTGTGATGGTGATCTACAGCTGCGTTAAGTGAGTTCAGAGAGTGATTTATTTATGCCTATATTACTTCCGTAGATGTCGAACGGTCTTTTTCAAAATACAAGATATTTTTTCACCAACATACTAACTGTAGAACATTCTGATGCTATTGTATAGTGCTGTTGTCATAAACCAAGCTTTCATAAATCTGTTAAAAGGTGAGTTTTGTACATATTTTTAAATACCAGTATTAATAAAATTTATTTCCATTTGTTTTATTTATTTATTTATTTATTATTATTATCACTTAGATATACAATGTAAATTGTGAAGTCATTTAACAGTTTAATAAAAATGTGCAGACTAAGTGCAAAATTAAGGAAATACATAAAAAAGAATTTAAAACGAACGAAATAGTACAAAAATATATCACAATATATAAAATATTTTTGTTTTTATTATTGTACTTATTCAAGTATTATGATATAATGCATACCCAGTACGTCTCTGTAGGATTAATGACCTTGACCAGGCTTACTTATACCACTGGACATTATACGTGGATTGAACATAATAAAATAATAAATCAGAATTGTTTTTTATGCTTACTGTAGGAGATACATTAAAATCTTTAGCTCAAAATTAGTTGAATCAAGATTAACATGTTCCAAATTAAAAACATTGTGGTTGTAGTAGTAACTTCACAATCTGTGGTATACTACCCTACTAATTAGTGTTTACATGGCATAAAGTATATCTTACTAATTACTTTACCCTTACAACTCACAATAGCCCCAATTAGACAGAAAGTACATGATAGTTGGCCTGAAATGTTATGGTAATACCTAATCCTCCCTAATCTGGGTGTATATCTTTCACTTAGCTATTCATGAGTAATCCCTCTTTTTACTGAGAGCACAAAGAGGCGCGTGCGGTTTTACACCATAGATTTTACCCTGGCTTATGTTTTCCCGGTTCCACCCCATTCCATTAGCATGAGAACCGCAAGGTGCATCACATAGTGCAACTTTTTACTTTTGTATGCTTTTCTAATGCCTGTTTAAACAAAATGAAATGCTGCTCGTCATGTGGTGTGTATTGTGTTAATATTTGATGATATTAACTCATATAATGTATAACAGATGTTGTAGCAAGGCTATGTAAACAATGAAATAACTTCTTTTTCATTATTGCTTTAGTTTTTGTGTGAGATTATATGGTAGTTTTAACGAAGTGTAGATTACAATTTAAAAGTAGGTCAATAGTCTTTTTACCTCATTCCTTTACAATAATTAATGGAGAAAAGTAATTAAAGATATGTCCTTTTTGAAAGAAAAACAGAAAAGTTTATGCAGTGGCGCAGCTATCGGTAAGCAAAGGGATGCATAGGGAGGTCAGAGAGGAATATAATTCTGTAACTCTGATTCACATACATTTACAGCGTGATTCTTTATCATTATCTTGGTTATAGCTTCTTTCTTCACTAACAAAATTCAAATTATTTAATTTGCCCCAACTAACTAAAGGCAATCACAAAATCTCTAGGGCTGTGGGAAGGTGGAGTTTTTACATAAATCTATTTTTTTTACTTGTATTAGTTGAGCGCCACCAGTTTTTATTAGTTTATTCCTAATAATAATAATAACTTGAGGTTATCTACTACAACGATAAGGTACATTCCATGCTAAAACTCAAAAAGCGATGGAATTGGTTTTAAATTGAAAAGATTTATCTTATTGTAGCGTTCCATATAACTTTAAATTATAAGTAGGTTATATTATAATTACTAATGCTTATTCTGAGTTTCATATATTTCTGTATTTGCCACACAGTAACTTAAAAAATAAAATAAATGCCTTCTTAACACTAATTTACATATATTAATTTTCAATACTTGAATAAAAGTTTACAACTTATGATTTTGACAACAATAAAAGATACGCAGTGTCTAACTAATAGAAATATAACTAAAACATTAATACAACAAAGTGGAATGTTTTAGGTAACATAAAAACGTATATACATAATACGTAACAGGTAACAACACCCATTCAATACAGATAAAGACGCCGTACTCTGCCGCAAATAAAAAAAGCACATCATGCACTATTGTATGCATTTAGCGCAGTTTTAACAACTCATAATAATAATATCAGCTTACACCTACTATCAAATGTGAGGTTAAACGTAATTTGCAGCTGGTAACTACATCACCGGGATCCACGACATTGAGATAAATAACTTCTGTACTTACAAGTTTATGTACCGTACATTTCTCCACGGAAGACAAATTTTACATGCGTAATACCATAGACTAAGGATTTGTGCAGGCACTTCACTTACCAAGTCACACACCATACAACTGAACAATATTGATTTTACATTAATCAATAAACAATCCACTTGTCGGATACAAAATAAATCATCACATTCGTATTTGAGTCCAGACAACTTTACCGTGTCCGGCCAAGTTCTTCTCTAAACTCCCTCAAATTTACTTATTTTCGCGTGTTTTTCTTCGCACCCTCTGGATATAGAAATACTCACTAAACGCATTGAGTTATAGCTAATCTATTATTTACTTGTGCAAGTTAGAAATTGCCTAAGTAACAGAGTCATAAGTAAACTAAATTATCTTGTGTGCCAACTACAGGACGGTCAAAAAGTGGACCATTATATGGTTTTAGTGAAAGATATTTCTTGTTATTTCCAATACTATGCGCAACTATTGCGACATAATTTATAAAGTTAGCTTTGCAATAAATTTGTGGCAAACTTTTACACACAAATTAAAATGGTTGGCTCTGGTTCTAAGTCATCAAAGGGTGCTTTGAAAGGGAAACAGTGAAGTAACGAACAGTTTGGTGAATACAAACGCTCACAAAAAGAAAGTTTTAAGCCCAAACAAATCAATGATTGTATACGTATAGGGTAAGATATTCTCGTTTGTTTGTTATTTTTAATTAATTTACGTTTATTTGTTTTACTTTTTTTCATTTAATTATATTTAGAGTTATCTTCATATATATATAATAGATATAGATACTAGAATATATGTTGAAAACAGGTTGTACTATTTTTTTGTCAACCTGTTGCCCTTGGTTCCCAAGAAATAGGGAATTGTTACGAATTTTTGCATAGGGGAAAAGAAATCCTAGCTACGCCACTGAGTTTATGCAAGACTAGAGCCAGAAGTAAACCTCGACACTCGCATATTTGGATCACTTTTCAATCCCTTATTTGTATAAGGCTTCATTATTTCGAGTTATATGATAGCTAGAAACTTGATTTAAAAATATAAATAAACTAGACAAAAAAGTCTATAGCCGATTCAACCCTGTAGAATCGCCTTGGCTCACCCTGTATATTCTAAAACAATTTCCAGTTATAGATTTTTTTGTCTAGTTTACTTGTTTTTAAATCAAGTTATCATAGAACTCGAGATATCGAAGTCGGACGCACTATTGCCCCACCCTGTATAATATACATACTTTTCAAGCTAATTTCATATATTTGAGCATATTCTTTGCATAAAGAGAGCTTTGGAATCGTCCGTGAGGTGAGCATAAATCTCATCCAATGGTAAAACTTGATTTTCAGACTTCTATGATTTCCGCAGTTTTATGAACCAGTTTTGAATCGACATTTATGCAAATTTACGAGTACAAAAGACTGACTTTACTTTTGTTAAGAAACAGGAAGTCATTTTTTTGTAGGAGGTAATAAGCGCCCAAAAATAATTGCAATAATTAGGTTTAATTATTTCTCTAATTAAAATTGAAGTTCTTAGGGGAAAATGATTTATTTTGCTCAATAACTTAAAAAACAAAAAAAAAAAAACAGGAAATTCCATATGACCAAAAAATCTAGTTTTATGTTGTTAAAGAAAATCTAACATCTCGTCAAATGGCGCAGTTATGTTGTAGGAATTGTAATTTGTACACCTTGCCTGAGAACGGGGTGGTCTAACTCGAGGAAAGAAATCTCTTACCCCACAACTTCTTATATTTCAAATTAAACCATTAGATAGCGAGATGAATTACAGAATTTTAGAATTTAAGTAACTTGTGACTAGAGAGAGGAAATTGGACCAGAGTCCAGGACCGGTAGCTACTACTGTCTCATGGTTGGCAGAAGGACATACGTAGACAAATAAAAGCAAACGTATATAATATAATGAAATACATAACGCTTGATACAATATATTATTCAACTTGACTGAAGTCTGCCATCACATTAGTATACATGGTTACAACTAATATTCGTTCTGCGTTCGTGGTTCTTAAATTGACTTATTTGGTTTGTACATATGTCTGTACAAGGAAAATGAACTTTCCACATCTACTGAGGTTAATGGTGCAAGTTCTAAATAGTTCACATGGACAGGCAGTAACTGTGGGAATAATTGACATACAAAAATCGAGATACAGTAATCGAATTAGTCGATTATTTATATATCTCGAGATATTAGTAATTAAGAAAATTAGTTGTACACAATTATTGCATAATGATTGCGATGGTGTCCGATTCGATTATTCTCTTGGTTTCGAAGTTGGAACTCGCGATCGATAAACATGATAAAGTAAAAAGTAGGTAATTAGTAGAGTTGGCAAATCGGTCCGCAAGTCATGGGTGGCGCCAGGTAGAGAAATACTCAAATACGTAAGCGAGACTTGTTTACCATTTTAACAAAGACTAACAGATGAGTTTAATCTATTGTCATGCCTCGTAGTGTGTGCAACGTAATTTATTCATCTCCATTTTATTGTTGATAATTTTATTTGTTGTATTTTATTCTTGATACTAATTTAATAATAAAGTATGTCAGACCTGCCCAAGGGTAAAAAACGGCCATACGATGACAAAGTGAATAAATTTATCAGTGAATTCCCAGATTTATTCTGTAATGGTCCTATAATAATTTGTAAGGTGTGCGAGACAGACCTTATGTGCTGGGACAAAAATGATTATAAATCATGTAAATACTCTGCAACATAAAACAAAAAAAAAATGGCGCGCCTACGACAACACAGTTTATGTTCGATTTACTCTTACTGCTGATTGCCTGTGGTGTTCTGCTGCACATACTCGATAAATAACCATTTTAGGAGTTCTGTAATAAATACAATCCCAAGGTGACGTTATCAAGTAGCACAACGTTGCGTACCTATGTACCAACTGTAAGCGAATACATTGTAAATAAGATCAAAAGTGTACTAAAAAATACAGAGTTGCGGTTATATGTTGACGAGACGACAGATTGTAAAAAAAGTTCTATTTTAAATGTTGGTACCAGTACCAGTACCAGTACATGTACTGGACTAACTGAGTGTACTGGCCTAACTAACTCAATATACTGGCCAACAATTACGCCTGTGGTGCTGGAGACGTTAGATAAATTTGACCTGTCAAAAAGTCAGGTGTTGATGTTTGTGACCGATGGTGCCGTGACAATATGTTTGGTAGGCCGTCCTCTTCAAGAACACGGTTGTAGGTTGGTACATGTTACGTGTAAAGTGCATGCTTTATACCTTGTGGCAGAAACTATACGACAAGGTTTTCCAGAGGTATATGCATTAATAGCAAGTACAAAAAAAGTTTTTCTTAAATCTCCTAAACATCCTCGCGCATTTCATATCAAGTGTCCTGGTATTCCCGAACCACCACAGCCGATTCTTACACGCTGGAGAACATGGTTGGAGACAGTTTTTTATAATGCTGAATATTTACAACAAATAAAAGTTGTGATACTACAATTCAATCCAGACTAAGCTGCAGCTATTAAGGAAAGCCCGACAAAATTTGAAAATGTTTCCGTTGAAACAGCTTTAATAACTATTCACAAGAACTATAAAGGATTACATGACGCCATACAAAACTTACAAAACAGTCGACTGCTACACTCTATAGGTGACGCAAAAAGTTCACAAATGTGTTAAAGTAAGACACCGGTTTTACCTTAAGACAAATTTGTGATGGTACATCTGCAGATCCGTTAAGTGAGTTCAAAGACTATTTTAAGTATTCTTATATTATGTCAATAGATGTCAAACCGTCGATTTAAAAATATAAGTATATTTTTCACCACGTCGAACATTATTCTCGGAGACAACCATAGAAACATACATGATGCTGCAAAGTTTTTATACATCTTTTGCAGTTTGTGATAACCAAGCTAGATAAGAGGGTAGGCTGAGCATACATTGCTATAAATTGTAACAGTTTATTGCTTTTATTACACTTATTATGAAGCGTACTCCTATGTCCTGTGGCGCATTGTTGTCAACTCTAGTAATTAGTTAGTTGCAACAATATCCATAGATTTGATTTAGCAAACCAGATGCAATAATTGGCGAAAAGTAGCATATTTTCTATAAATAAGTACATACTTAGTGTGAAATAAGGGGATGAGGTATGGACATCCGTTTAATTTCCGATATTCGGTCAGTGAAGTTAAGCAGCACTGATCGAGTCCGGCAATTGGATGGATGAACGATAGCTCATCTAACAGTCGGTAGGCTGTCAACCGACAATCCCAGGAAGGCCGCTAGCCTGATGCAGGCGGAGAGGCAAGCCCGGGTGGAGGGTCGAAGAGACCTACCCAGAAGGTTTGCCACTCTGCTAGCGGTGCAGGTGGGCAGGCCCAGGCGGTGGGTTAGTTGACAGTCGAGGACCGTGGTTCGGAGTCCACGCTAAACTGTAGGTCCCTAGGTAAAAAGGGCCCATTGTGGCCTACTTGCCTAGTAAAATAAGTAGCTACTACTAACTACTAACTACTAGTGTGAAATAATTTAAAAGCAGTAGTTTCAGTTTTAAATAAGTCGTTATTGTTACCAATTTGTAAAGTAAATAAACTCCAAAAATTAGTACGTAGTACTATTTATTATAAATAACTGTATCCAATGTGATACAAAAATAACAAACAACTTAGGAGGATAAAATTACTAAAATTAGTACTACTAATATTAGTCGATTATTAAAATATCTCGATCAATAATAATCGATTATTGAAATATCTCGATTATTACCATCACTAGCAGAGAATTTTACATATTGTTTTGCATATCAGGTTAGCGGACCATATGCCAAAAACCGCTCCGCGACGATAACTCTACGCGGTCGTGTCGCTAACTGAGGTACAAGAGCAAAGATACGTATAATATTGTATACGTTTATCCCGGCTTCCAGCCTCAATATTGGCTGCATATATTACAGGTATATAAATAAACGGGTTCATGTCAATGAGATTCATGTCAGTTAACTCAATTATATAAAGCTTTTTTAAAAAATATGATTTTTTTATGCCGGCCCTAAAAATGGAAAATATTTCCGCTGCCCACTTATACCATATCAGACCAAATGTTGGTCAAATAAGTAGTATTCGCAGTCAACATCGTTCCTGTAAAAATGTTACTAGTTTAATGTGTGGCTACTAAAAAGCTTTCAAGAAGCTGGGCGTAGTTACATGAATTACAATGATAGATTTAAACCTTAATTTTCTGAAGTTTTGTTTTAGGTGTTTACTATTTTATGTACATATTTGTTGTTTTACAAATAAATATTTTTCGCTACATTAAGAATTAGAATTTTAAAGTGGCTGTATAAAAGACGATACATGTACATGAATCAAATGATTGTAATATGTATTTAGTTTTATTTATAATACATACAATTTACTGTCACGTTATTGCCAAAATCAACAAAAAGTGTACAAAAATTGAAAGATTTGCTTAAAATCACCATTTCGTCTAATAATTATTGGTAAAGTGTTACAAGTGTTTCGTTGAATTTTTCAATTAATTTGTTGTTGAAATAAAGCTGGGAAACAAATTTCTAGAGTTGATGGAAGAAGTCTGTGGTTGCAATCTGTTTTTGGCAAAACGAAAAAAAACCAAAGGTAACGGGTGATTATAAAGTAAGGGATATATATCAACTTATTATATATTCTTAACAAATCAAATTAATAACAAAAAGTAAATGGAATCTGGTTGCTTACATAATGGGATTTCTGATATCAAACACTAGTTACCGCAAATGCTCGATATGACCTCCATTTTGTTGTTGTAAAATTACCAACCGTTCCTCCAAATTGTATACAGCACTATTCAACATTTCTGGTTAAATTGCACGAATTTGCTCTCTAATACCGTCCTTTAATTCCTCCAGCGTTGTTGGCCGTGTTCTAAACACCAAATTTTTTAAATAACCGCACAGCCAGTAATCCGCTGGCTTAATATCAGGTGATCTTGGTGGCCATGAATTTGCAAAATGTCTGCTTATAACACAATCTTGAAAAACCGCAGTTAACAATTCTTTAACTGGTCGGTAAATGTGCGGAGGTGCTCCATCCTGCATAAAAATCATGTTTTCAATTCCTTCGTGCTCGTTTTGCAATTGTGGAATTGCATAATCCCTTAACATTTGCAGGTATCGTTCACCAGTAACAGTTACAGATACGGCCTCCCCATTCTGTATTTCCTCGAAATAGTATGGACCAATGATGGAATTAGCTATGAAACTGCACCAAACGGTGACTTTTTGTCATGAAGGCCTTGCTGAACGATTTCATGTGGATTTTCTGTTGACTATATTCGACAGTTTTGAGTATTAATTTCACCATTAAAGAGAAATGGGCCTCATCTGTCCATAAAATATGGGATAACCATTCGGGTTCAATTTCCATCTGAGCCAATACGTGTAATGAAAAATCGTACATGAGAGCAAATTTGCGTCCTTTAATTCAAACAGTAGTTGCAGTTTATAGGGATACCTTTTTAGGATTTCCCGTAAAATTTTCCAAACCGTGGTGTATGACATTTGTAATTGTTTTCATATCGCATTCACATTACTGATTGCTAGCGGATTAGTATTGGCTACGTTTTGATTTTCCTGAAGAACTTCTGCAACTTGGACATCACTAATCCTATGTCTGCCTGACCTCGGAAGGTCGTTTACAGACCCTGTTTTTTCAAATTTGCTAATCAAATTACAATACGCCTTCATTTTGCACGGCCCATTTTTGTATCGTAATCCAGTAGTGTAATTTTTACCTCCTTCATAATAACATTGCACTAAACCAATTCTTGTTTGCAGATCCATATTGAAATTGTTACAATTTGCGTTACGCGAGTTTTATTTTGAGAACAATTATCTGAATTACAATTATTTCGTTTGACACTTGTATCAATAAGTGTCACGACAATTCTTTTGTTTTCCATAGATACACTAAAATCCAATTATTGAGGCAACTAGATTCTGTTTACTTTCTGCTACTAGCATAATTTCTTAAAACTATATAAGAATTTAAAATAGGTCCCTTACTTTATGATAACCCCATATAACTCCCTTCCCCTCTTTTGATAACAATTTAATCACTTTCAGTTCTGCTTGATCTGCCACTGACCTGACCAAATCACAATTAGTCATTTCGTGAAGTGAAGTCAAAGTTAACACTGTTGGAGATCCTAAAGTAGCTGAGTATAAATCAGTTTTTTCATCCACGATTCATGTCAATATTCTATTTTCATTGTATAACGACCCATAAGTATACAAAATCAGTACATCTGTATGGGCATCACTAAACATTACTAAGCTGTATTTAAGAGCTTACCAAAATATTAATAAAACAATTAGTTTTCCTCTGAGTATTAATGAGCTAGCAAATATTTTCGAAATTTGTCCTGCTTTTTGTCATAAAATCTATCCTTGTCCATATTGAATACCTACCTAGTATACAGCTTCCTTTTTTTTTTGGATCAAACGTTGATAGTACTATAGTAATATGGCTTGTTCTTAAACGTATTTTAGCCTTTTTTTATCTATTTGTGTTACCGTTATCTTCATAAGAAGTCTTCATAAAATTTGTATTTTTTCTTTACCTTTCATAACATAGTTTAATATAACCAAAACTGCTTTTTCCACGCCAGGCATTTTAAAATGAAATCTTTCACAATTCCGTTCTTTCCTTAAGTGAACATTGTGATAAATTACTAACATAAAAAGTTCAAAATATCGCACTGAACATATTCTGGGGCACAGTTGTGAATTTACAAAGCTACTTAATTCCGAATATTTATCATAATTAGATCTATTCAGTTCCCGTTTCAAACTAGCAATGCACTGGAGCGTGACTTCCATGCAAAATCAAATAGGCATTAATGGTACAAGTGAGTAGTTTCTAAAATATTTAACTTACGCAAAAATTATATCAATAATGTTACATTTATGTTGTAATTTCCAAATTTTGAAGTGAATTTTTTACTGACTTTTTTACTGTTTTACAATATCACATCTATCATATAAGATTAATTTTTTGCATTAATAATAATTATGTGGGTAATCACATACTCCCCAATTGAACAGAAACAGAATTTTGGTATACGATTCCTAAGGTTAGTTTTAAATTTATAAAAATCTAGTTGAATTACATTTTCAGGTAATTTATTTCATAAATATAAATTTAACAAATTTTCATTGATTTTGCTAGGCGATACCTTGACATTTTCAACAATTTAGCCGATTATTTATTTATTACAATTATGTATTTCAGGTGAGTTTTTATAATCATTCTTATTTTTATGAATATCTAATAGAGTAATACATATTGTTACGTGTTTGCTATCCACACAAACACCTATACTCGTAGATTCGTTGATTGAAAATCGCAGGTAACACTTACTCACTACTATCTTTACTAATTAACAATTAACAACAATAGATTAATTACTGTCTTAACTATAATCACACTTGAACATTTATAAGTCTCTTTCTTATTTCTTCTTTACTCGTTCATGTTCAACTTCAGACTCAGTCTCGGCCCACCGCGCGTCTTATTTATACATCCATTCACGCGGTCTAGAACATTCCAGAATATTCCCGGCCGTTCGCGTACAATTCCAGTCTCATCTAACCTGTCTAAACAATTCAGTGGCGTAACACTACCTCCTCCTTAAGCCTGAACGTCCCGATTAGACAATTCATTGTTCCCTGCACACTTGGCTAGTCTCTCTATATGCACCACTTTCATCTTGGATTTTGGACTTTGCTGAATTCTGTATACAACATCGTTTAGTCTGGTTACGACATTGTGCCCATAAAGCCTTCAGCCTCACTCATTTACTTGAAATGTCCTTCCAATTGGATCGGGTTCCTCATTCCTTCCATTTCAGAATAGGACCAGTTTACTTACCGTTTAACTGCGCTTTCCTTAACGACACTTTTGTCCAATAATCAAACTTAATGGTATTCATTATTTGTACAATTTGCTGTTTTTTCTTACGGTGGCAAGGTTTGCAGTCTTTCTGACACGGTCTTTTGGAAAGGCTATCTGCTATATTCCCCAAAGTACCAGTTCGCCAGTTTTCTTGCGGCTTCTCCATTAGTGCGACATCTCTCTCAGGGCTGCGCTGACGACAGTTACTCTGAATATGACCCAATTTGCCACACTTATAACAACGGATGCCTCCATTTGGCTTCCCACTACTTTGTTGTTGGTTTTGTCTTTGTTGGGAGTTCGATTTTGACAGTAGTTGGGTCATCATCTTGTGTAGATTAGATATCAGGTTTTGTGTTGTGTTGTCTGGCTTGTCTTCCTCCACACTCACGGCTCGTACTCTCTGATTTGACTTTGGGGTATCCTTATAGGCAACCTCAATCTCCAGTGCATGTACTAAAGCCCCACTACTTCGCTTATGTCTGGCCAACTTAAGAATTCGCCAAACTTCTTGGTCCCTTACTCCATCAGTAAATGTACCAACTGCTAATCGTTGTTGAAATTTCATTGGTGCATCAGGATAGGCTAGATGGGCTAATCTTTCTACTGCAGCCTCGAACTCCTGGAGGCTTTCTCCACCTCGTTTTCTGCGCGATTTGAGCTGAGCCTGATATACTTGGGCGACATGTTGGTCGCCATATCTAAGTTCTAACGCTGCCTCCAGAATACTAAAGTCTTGTTGCTGGGCGGCAGGAATTGTTTGGAGCAGGTCTAATGCTTGGCCCCTTAGTGCTAATACCAATGCTGTTGCCTTTTCCTCATTGTTCCAGTTATTTGAACGTGCAGCTGCCTCAAACTGTCTCTTATAAGTTGACCATGAACTTTGACCGTAAGTTAAGGTGTTATAACTTGGTACCAGTAGGACAGTAGAACCTAGTTGGCCACATTTCTCTTTTAATTGTTCATTTTACAGGCTACTACATTTATGACTTCGATTATTTCCCCTTCAACTTGGCTGACTTTTTCTTTAAATTCACTGACCTCTCCTTTAACTTCATTAACTTGTCCTTCCACTTCACAGACTTTTTCGATAACATCTCCTTTAAATTTTTCAGTGAGGGAGAAAATGGCTACCTGCTATTCCTCTAGGCTTCTTTTTATATCTTGGTTTTCCTCCAATCGTCTTATTTCCAAGCCCTCCATCATTTTTCTTAAGTCTTCTTTTTCTTCCTGGCGTTTTCTCTCTTGAGCTTCCATAATTTTCTCTGTTCGTCTTTCTCTTCTTGTCGTATTCTCTCTTGTTCTTCTTTGTCTTCCTGTCGTCTTCTCTCTTGTTCTTCTTTTCTTCCTGTCTTTTCTTTTTCTTGATCTTCCATAATCTTCCTTTGTTCTTGCATTTGTTGCACCAATGCTGCAAGTAAGTCTTGCAGCCATGCTTCTTGTTGTTGGCATTAACTCACGACACGTAAATCAGTTCAAAATAAAGTTTATTGCACTATAAAATCCGTAAAATGTTGATATCACGTCTATTTTAATAATAGAATGTTCCAGAAAAATCTCTAAACAGCACTAGAAAGTCTTATTTAGAGTCTATACCTCTTTTGTGTTGACAAAATTCACTTATCTCCACTAATTGTCCAATGGAATGTTCGAGAATTTTCACGAAATATCACTAATAAGTCTTGTTTTGAGTCTACAACACGTTCCCGTCTACACAATTTACGTATCCCCTGTAGTTTCCAAATAGAATGTTCTAGAAATTTTCCCGAAATTGCACCAGTAGTCCTTTTTCTCAGTCTACAACACGTTATTACTAGCGGCACTCACGTATTTGCAGCTATTTCTAAATCGAATGTTCTAGAAACTTCTCGAAAATCCACTTAAAGTCACTATTCAGTCCAGAAATAGTCCTCCAAACACTGTTCAGTAGCTTAATTCTCCGTGTTACCACTAATTTCTGAGAAGAACACTGTAGAACCTTTTCGAATATTCCAGAAATTTCTCTTCCAATCCACTTCCGACACCAAATTGTTACGTGTTTGCTATCCACACAAACACCTCTACTCGTAGATTCGTTGATTGAAAGTCCAGGTAACACTTATTCACTACTTTATTTACTAATTAACAGTTAATAACAATAGATTAATTAATGTCAACTATAATCACAACTGAACACTTATAAGTCTCTCTCTTATTTCTTCTTTACTCGTTCACGTTCAACTTCAGATTAAATCTCGGCCCACCGTGCGTCTTATTTATACATCCATTCTCTCGGTCTAGAGCACTCCAGAATATTCCCGGCCGTTCGTGTACAATTCCAGCCTAATCTAACCAGTCTGCACAGTCCAGTGGCGTAACAATATTTACATTGAATTTGAGGAATATAAATAAAAACGATTTACAAGGAGCATAAAAAGAACAAAGTTCATATGCAAAAGGCGTAATAGAAAATAAAAGCATATTTTTCAGCAAAGAAGAGACAAAATTGTTAATAGAAAGGAGAGAATAGTAAAGCTGATCAAGTTCAAGATAATCAAGTAGATATAAAAGGAAAAATGCGAAAGTGAGCTGACAATTGAGAATTAAAAGGATTCAGGACGCATGCTAGTATATTATCTGTACTTACCTAAACGGAAAAGTTTGAATTTGAGTCTAAATATAAAGTTAAGTTCGTTAATAAAGTTCTTGTATTAAGTTAAGATTTTTGAATCTGTCAAAGATAAAGTTATTTAGTCACAAAAGGTGCACCAATTTAGAATAATTTATCTGTTATCAATTTGAAAAAATTTTAATTTGATTGATTCTGTTAAAATACAAAATATTTCATTATCTGACTACAACATTTATTTATAATTGAATTAAAATTTATGGTTATGTGATGATTAAAGTTAGATAATTAATTGATTAAACATTCAAATATTAAAAATCAAGATCCATAATATTAAAATTTAGCAAAATTAAACTTACTTCTGAAGTTTAAGAGTCTCTAGAGTAATTAAGTGCATAGTGAAAAGTGTATCGAGACAGTGAGAGAAAAATATTAAGTAAAAAAGTCAAATTTGACATATTGTACAAATTTACCTGCAGATTAGGCAAGTCACAATACGTGGATGTAATCATGATCGCAGATACACATATTCATATACTTAATTATTACATTATTATAAAATTATAAAGTCCTAAAAGAAAATTAAATCATTTATTCGGTAACAATACATAGAAAAAATTCATATTTACATGTACAATATATATATATATATATATATATATATATATATATATATATATATATATATATATATATATACATATATACATATGTATGTATATATATATATATATATACATATATACATATGTTATATATATATATATATATATATATTTATATATATATATATATATATATATATATATATATATATATATATATATATATATATATATATATATATATATATATATATATATATATATATATATATATATATATACCGGTGTCCCAGCCTCGCGTCGGCCAAATGTCCTGGCTCTCTTATAAGAGATATCGAAAAATTTCAAAAACGGGGTGATAGAGGGCGCAAAGGTACATAGCCTAAAAAATATTTTGAAATATACAGGGTGATCCATTGAGGCGTGACGATATAAACTTATGTTTTTTTAAATGGAACACTAGGTATATTATTACATATTTGAATTCTACTTTTAAAGACGACTCAAGCGATATGCCACTTGATGGGTCTGCGATGTGTCGGTACCATAATATGGGTGAGTTTGTACCAAAAACATGCCAACTTTGTGAGCTCACTGTGACGTAATGGAAGGACATTTTGAGATCTAGATTATGTCAAAAATTGTCAAACACCCTGTAGTTTACGCTACTTTTATCGGATCTAACGAAATCGGTCATTTTATACCGGGTGAGTCAGGAAACGCCAAAACTACTTTTTCTCATTTTTTTCAAATGGAACGCCCTGTATATTATGACACCAAAGGAAAGCCCTTTTGAAAGAGCTTTCCACTGATATAAAGGTTCAAGGGTCTATCTATCATGGGTGCCAAGAATTTGATGGCAAAGTGGCACAATTCGAGGTTTATTAAAAAATTACGCACAATTTTCAATTGTTTTGTGAATTTTCGCTTAAATCGGCGCTTTTCAGTAAGAAAATTTCAAAAATAATTATCCTTATACTCGGAGAAAAATACCGTACTTCAGTGCAGAAAAATACTTAAGTATAAAATAGTCAACGCCTGATAAATTTAATTTTTTTTCTGAAATGCGTATATAAATTCATGTCATGACAAGTCTTTTCTAGCCCGGACGTAATTTTTGTCGCGAAATGATTTATTATTTTAGAACGGTGCTTAATAAAACGTAGCTTTTCGTAGTATTTTTTTCTCAGCTTTAAAATGGTGTAATTCATTCTTCTAAAATAAGACCTAAAAATACTTTTATTTTCAATTCAATGAAAGATAGTAAAATTTTTGTTAAGTTTGGAAAGCTGTTGTTCCACGTACTATCATCGAAAGAATAAATAAAAAAAAATTGTAGAGAATTTCAAATTGCTTCCAACTTTCAATTTATCGAAATAAATTCAAAAAAATCAAGTAGGTACCTGTCATAAAAAGTACCAGTCTTGTCAATAATTTACTTTATTGTTGTAAAATTTCGAGTGTTGATATTTTTCTTAGTATAAACGAACGAGTAACAATGAAATTCACCCAACAAGAGTTAACTGATATGATATATTGTTTGGGAGAAGCTGATAGGAATTGCTTATTGGCATCAAGGATTTATGGAATGAAATACCCCGAGAGACGAACTCCTGATCCCAACTCATTCAAAAACTTGAGAGAAAGATTTGAGGACACTGGTAATGTGTGTTATACCAAAAGAAAATTGAGGAACATGGTTGTAAATAATGAAGAACACGAATTGACAGTTTTGCCTCACGTGCAAGAGAATCCTCACATAAGTTGTCGTGAAATTGAACAACAAACCGATGTAAGTAAAACTTCTGTAAATCGTATCATCAATAAATACAAATATCACCCCTATCACATTCAACTACACCAAGACCTTTATGGGGAAGATTTTCAAAATCGTATTAATTTCTGCAATATAATGCTAAATAAAATTAACGAAGATGCCCAATTTTTATCAAAGGTTTTATTTACCGATGAAGCTACCTTTCGCAGTAATGGGACAGTAAATCGCTATAACATGCATTATTATGCGACTGAAAACCCGCACTGGGTTAGGCAAGTGGATCACCAAAATCGATGGTCAATTAATGTATGGGGTGATATATTAGACAACTATGTCATTGGACCGTGGTTTTTTGAGGATGGGGCATTAAATGGCCGAAGATATCACAATTTCTTGCGTTTGAATTTAGAGGGGCTGCTTCAAGATGTAGATGAAGACGTTAGAGAGAACATGTGGTTCCAGCACGACGGTGCACCCCCACATAACCATCGAATAGTAAAAGATTTTTTAACTAATTGGAGAGGGGAACAATGGATTGGTCGTGGAGGACCCATAAGATGGCCGGCACGGTCTCCAGACCTAACTCCTTTGGATTTTTTTCCTATGGGGTTATGTGAAGCAGGAGGTCTACAGGGTGAGGCCCACAACCAGGGAGGATATGCAGGAAAGAATCGCTGCAACATTTCGCAATGTCTCAATAGCTACACTAGCCGATGTTCGAAGAACAACTGAAAATCGTTTACAACTGTGTATCAGGGAGAATGGGAACATTTTTGAACATTTAGTTTAATTTCCAGTGCTTCCACCCAGTTTCTTTCCAAATAAAGTTTTCGTTTCCTCTCTTTCTTGATTTTTTTTTTGTCTGCAGAGAACTATCATGGTGCAGATAAGTTGATATCATTATTTTCGAAATTGTCTTACTGAAAAGAGCCGAATTCAGCGAAAATTCACAAAACAATTGAAAATTGAGCGTAATTTTTTAATAAACCTCGAATTGTGCACCTTGCCTTCAAATTCTTGGCACCCATGATAGATAGACCCTTGAACCTTTATATCAGTGGAAAGCTCTTTCAAAAGGGCTTTCCTTTGGATTCATAATATACAGGGCGTTCCATTTGATAAAAATGAGAAAAAATAGTTTTGGCGCTTCCTGACTCATCCGGTATAAAATGACCGATTTCGTTAGATCCGATAACAGTAGCGTAAACTACAGGGTGTTTGACAATTTTTGACATAATCTAGATCTCAAAATGTTCTTCCATTACGTCACAGTGAGCTCACAAAGTTGGCATGTTTCTGGTACAAACTCACCCATATCATGGTACCGACCCATCGCAGACCCATCAAGTGGCATATCGTTTGAGTCTTCTTTAAAAGGAGAATTCAAATATGTATTAATATACCTAGTGTTCCATTTAAAAAACATAAGTTTATGTCGTCGCGCCTAAATGGATCACCCTGTATATTTAAAAATATTTTTAAACTATGCACCTTTGCGCCCTCTATCACCCCGTTTTGAAATTTTTCGATATCTCTTATAAGAGAGCCAGGACATTTGGCCGACGCGAGGCTGGGACACCCGGTATATATATTATTTTATATATATATATATATATATATATATATATATATATATATATATATATATATATATATATATATATATACCCATCTCCTGATTTCGAGGGCGACTCCGTGTACTTGGTCCTATTAGATTAGCTCTGGTTGGTTCCTCTTCATGTGTTCGTTGCGTTATGTTTCTTGCTTCCTCATGGATAGTAGCATGTAATATTAGAGCAGGTTTCCGCGTGCAGGTAGTCTTTGGGTGTCATCTCGTGTATTTAGATTGTGTGGGTCTTTCCTCTATTTCTATGGCCTCCCTGATGATTCTTGACTTGTAATGCTCGATATTGGCTAGTGTTTTTGTTTTGTCGAAATCAATCCCATGTCCTGTAGTTTTGACATGTTGAGCTAGAGATGATGTTCTCTCGTCTTTTCTAACAGCGTTTATGTGTTCTTCGCGTCTTGCATTTATTTTTTCTGTTGGTCTGTCCTATGTATGATTTGTTGCAATCTTGGCAAGGTATTTCATATACCCCTTGACTTTCTAGAGCAATTTTGGTCTTTGGATTCTTTCGAAGAATGGTGCTGATTTTCTTGTCGGTCTTCAAAGTTGTTTCTATTTTATGTTTACGTAGAAGTTTGCTTATTTTATCCGTTGTTCCTTTTATGTATGGCAGATAGGCTTTTCCTATTGGTTGTTCGGAGTCCTCTTGATTTCTCGGCCGAGATGGTTTTGACAACTTCTGTATTCTTTGTTGTGTGAACCCATTCTTTCGCAGCGCTTTGTGAAGAGTTGACATTTCTTCTTTGAGGTTGTCTGCATCTGCTAGTCTCTGCGAGCGTGTGACTAATGTCTTTACTACTGAGTTTAGTTGTGCTGGATGGTGGTGTGACTGTGCATTTAGGTATCTGTCAGTGTGAGTGGCTTTTCTATAAACTGTGTGGCCTAGACTTCCGTCCTGCTACTTCTTGACCAGTACGTCGAGAAATGGTAGCTGACTGTCAGTCTCTACCTCCATGGTGAACTTAATTTTGTCGTGAATACTATTCAGATGTTCTAAGAAGTTAGTGAGTTCTCTCTTCCATGAGTCCAAATCACAAATGTGTCGTCGACGTACCTTAGCCATAGGCTTGGCTTTAATGGTGCAGATTGTAGTGCTCGAGTTTCTAAATCCTCCATAAAGAGATTGGCAATAACTGGAGATAGGGGGAGAGCCCATCGGGGCTCCTTCGGTTTGTCTGTAGCGTTGCTCATTGTATGTAAAATAGGTATTATTTAGGCAATGTTGAGTTAGCGTAAGAATATGATCTGCTGGATGATATTTTCGCTTGATAATGTCGAGTGACTCCTCTACGGGTACGTTGGTGAACAAGGATATGACATCGAAGCTCACTAGAAGATGTTCCGCTTGGACGGTCTGATTTCTTAATAACTCAATGAAATGGTCTGCATTTTTCACGTAGGATTTAACTTCCTCGGCAAATGGTTGTAGTTGTCTGGCTAAGTGTCTTGCTAACTGCTGTGTGGGTGACCCTATTGAGCTAACAATTGGTCTTAGAGGGCTCCTTCTTTGTGAATCTTTGGTAGACCATAAAATTTGGGACATCTTGAAGACTTCTCTCGCGGGATGATCTGGTTCTGTGTCTCTTTATCGATTGGACTGGCTTTGATTTTGGCTTTTGTCGTCTTCTCCAGGTAAGTAGTAGGATCTGTGGTAATAAGCTGATATGCAGTGTCTCCTAGTAGACTTTCTATTTTTTGTATGATAATCGCCGCTGTTCATCACTACTGTTGCGTTTCCTTTGTCTGCGGTCCCTCTCGGGGCCTATCACCTACGGGGGTATACCCGGAAAACGAATTTAATTTATATATATATATATATATATATATATATATATATATATATATATATATATATATATATATATATATATATATATATATGCGTGTATATATATATATATATATTTTTTTTGTATAAAAATGAAATCATACTAGGATCGGTTATAAATGATACGTAATTTTTTTGGCAATATTTATATTCTAATAAAAATGCGGGCATCTATTACCATTAAGTCTTTTCTTTAGCATTCCACGGACATGAGTTCCTTTGTACCGTTGGCATTCATATGAATAATAGAAGGACAGAATATAATAGGACGAAAGGAAACCTCCAGAATCATCACAACTTGGAAATATATGTGGGAACTATATTCCACACAGTACTAATTTAAACCTTAATGTGGTTCCTGCATCTGGAGAAACTTCTTTTGTATATTATAACTGAAAGCAATGTTATTATGAGCAATTCGTGGTTTAATTACTTTTTTTTTTTTTTTTTATATATATATATATATATATATATATATATATATATATATATATATATATATATATATATATATATATATATATATATATATATATATATATATATATATATATATATATATATATATATATATACACATTTTCTCACATTCCAAAAGTTTGCTTAATCCTTGGAAACCTAATATACTCATTAATATTAAAATTGGTAATTTTTTATTGCTTACAACATTCTTATTTTTATCTGTTTTAAATTATTAATTACGACTGAATTGTAACTAAAAGTATAAAAGTTATGCGATGATATAAACATGTTTTAATTTTTATTAAAATTCTAGATGGCGCTAAGAAGGTATAATAGAATAAATACTTTTGAATATTTTAAGATATTGTTACATGTTTGCTGTCCTCACAAACACCTCAAACCGTGGCTTCGTAGACTGAAACTCCTGATAACATTTACTAACTATTTTATTAACTAATTAAGATTTAACATTAATGAGTTATTGATTGACTTAACCATAACCACAATTAAACACTTAGAAATCACTACTTTAGTCTCTAACTTATCTCTTCTTAACTCACACAATTCCAAATCAGTACTGAGCTCTTTGACCCACTGTGTGCTTTATATACCCATCTATGTACAGTTTAGAACTTTCTTGAATATTCCCGATCCTTCTCGAACAATTCTAGATACTATTTTTTATAAATCAAACTACACTGGCTATTTAATTTAAGTTTTAGTACTAGCGACACCATCTCTGGGCACATTTTAGAATTATCACAGTTCATTGGCGTAACAGTATCGTATTTTACAAGATACAAACTTTACCGCAATCATATATAATTTTTCCTTTCTGTATTTAGGATTTAGATACAGAACCTTTCAAGAATAATTCAAATGCCCAAAGGGCCTAATTAAACTCACATCCACTTTTAACTTTAATTTCAAGGGAAGTTCTTAAACGTCTTGTCTATAAATCATTATTAGAATATGAATATATAGACTAACTATATTTATTTTTGTTTATTACCCCGCCTAGTAAAATCTTGCAACACTGATCAACTAACCAACTAAATGCATATTGCAAAAGTTGCAACAAACGAGAGTTGCTTATAGGTTTTTTGGAGAAATTTTCCGTACACGTTTCCTTCAATGATGTTAAATTACGGTGATTAATTTTTTCGGTAATTTACCGCAATAAATTACCGATCATTAATTACCAAATGAAACCGAGAAATAATTGGAATGGTAATTTACCACCGCGGTAAATAACCGTAATTAATTATAAGAAAATTACCGATTATCTATAGTAATTAAAGTTTTGTTAGGTATAAAAGCATATTTTACATTTATTATTTGATCACAATTTCTTAATTTATAGTACATATTAATTTCCTTTTATTAAAAAACATAAATAGTTTTTATTTGCCTTAATCTCTAATACATAATGCATGATATATAATTAGTAAGACATTTTATACTGTCTTATATATACCAGTATATATCATCCTGATCTAAAAAAATCATTCTATTTAATTCTTCACCTCAATTAAATTTTAATAGCGTACCTTGAAATGTTTCATTAAAATTTTTAAATAATTAATTATCAGCGTCATTCGATACTGTCAATAATAATTCATGTCATATATTTTAATAATTTCTTCTTATTGACATTGACATTTTTGGAACTAAATTAGACCTTTCAAATGTCAAACTGTTAAATTTATCCTAACCCCATTTTATGAGGCCAAATGTGTAAAATATCTCACTTTAAATCAGCTTTATTTAAGTACTTGGACAATATATTTTATTAGCTTGATATTGTAGACATGATTTATAATCTTCCATCAAGAATATATTTTTTTGTAAAGGCAAATACAAAAAAGTTTGGGTCCTGTGGACCCCCTTTAAACTGCCCAATTTTGCTCATCACCGAATTTATCATTGTCTTTGACATTTAGAACATGTGTACCAAATTTGAAAGCTTTGTCTCAAAAACTGTGGCTGCTATCGCAATACTACAGACATGCCGACAGATTTTTCTATAAAGTTATGTTTTTTCACTATAATTCATCGAAATTCGTCCAGAAATGCAATAAAACTTTTTAATTTTTTTTCAAAATTGTACCTTTTTTCTTCTTTCATTCATTATGTCTCTTCTGGTGGTACCACATTCACCAAATTTAATGTGTCACCTAAAATGTTGTTAAAAACCTTAACTGCCAAATTTGGGAAGTCTCCCATTAGTTTTTTTTTTTTGAATTATCGCGGATACACACATACACACACACACGCACACACGCACACACGCACACGCGCACACGCGCACACGCGCACACGCGCACACGCGCACACGCACACACGCACACACGCACACACGCACACACGCACGCACGCACGCACGCACACACGCACACACGCACACACACACACACGCACACGAACTGACAGACATCATTCGGGAAATAGCCAGAATGGATTCAGGAGAATGAGATAGAGAGAATAAATTAAACAATAAATAAATACAACATAAATATAAAATATTTTAAAAACACATAATGATGTTACTGTTAGTAACAATATTACAAATTATGTTAAGCAGTTTGTTACTCAGTCATATATAAGAGTCATCTACCAGTTGCAAAATCTATATTTGACTAACCTAAGATTGCTAGATTAACATCAGTGACATCTCATCAGAATCTAAATATTCTTATTCATCAGAAGAAGACACATTATTATTTATTGAAACAGAATCAGAAGCTGGGCCATCTGGTTCCATTAAATTTAAATTACGTCTTATAGACACCAGTTTTTGTGCTCTTTTATTTGTCGGTCTATTCATTTTTATATCATGAACATGAATATGATTATTCAGTTGGTAGTAATTGGTAGGCAGTTTTATATTTGTATCGCTACTTTCTTTAGTTTTGTTGTAGCGCATAGAGATTTTCTCCAAACATTAGTTGCAAACCTGACAGATTCTGAATTACAACACTACAAACTAAAAACTAACACAGAAAATAGTAATAAATTATGGAGTGCGTTCAGAATGCTGGTGTAGTGGTAGATACGTTCACCCAATCATTTCACACAAGACATGATGATGGCGTATAATTTTTTGAGTATTAGGGTAATTTATTTTTTAATTTACGGTAATTTATCCCGTAATTTACGAGGAAAAAATTGCTTATCAACCATTAATTATGGTAAGAAAAAACGGTAATTCACCAAATTAATTACCATTTTACATCACTGCTTTCCTTATAATACAGACATGTTTTGATGATCGAGTGAAATTAATATTTTTTTACCGTGGAGTTATCACTTACAAACGATAAATAATAATTATCTTTGCCTCATTTCTTAAGAGACGCTCGATTCAAAAAACACCGTGGGCAAGTATTTCATTCTTTCTCATAAGGCAACATAACGAAAATACTGTGATCGCTAATTCAAAGTCCTCCTGCACATACGTATTGAATGATAAGAGATTCTTTGGATCAATTTCAGAGTCGCTCACGAATTTCCAACAGCTCATATGATCGATGTAAAGGCTGCAAAAACTAATAATTCTTGTTGGCGCAAAAATTTTGTCATGCACAATCGTAATATAATTTATAGTGGCTTCTTGGTAAACGATTTGCCAAAGGTCCTCTAAAACTCAATAACTTTTTATGGAAGAAACATTTTGCCACTGATAACACCATCGATCAACCAATCGATCTTTTAAAGGAAACGATGTGATTGGTTTGTTGTTACTGTTGTTTAAAAGCTTGAATAATATTTTAGGTTGATAACAAAATTGTTAAAAAATTGTTTTTGGATGCTATGTGTTCTAGAGTAACGAAGATTATCGCCTGTATTTGATCATATGAGTGGGACTCACGGGTTCTATTAAAATAAAGATCAAAAGTTTGTTGTTTAATTTTGTACATAGTTTTAACCACGCCCAAGCTCTTCCAATTTTTATCGAGCCTCAATACTAATATAAGACTATAGTTTTAAGAATTACTCTCCAAACAACTTTGATTATTTTCTTACTAAAATCAAGGTCTTTAAGCACGTTTTCAATTTCAACTCATACGTAGTGATTTCTTGTCAAGCAAATTATTTTTTGAAATCTTAATAATAAAACAAAGTGCTTTAAACACGTTGAGCTTTTGAAAACGGAACAATATGCAAATTTTAATTAAATTTGATGGAAGAATTAAATACTATTAAACTTACAACAAAGTCTTGGAAAACGGTAAATTTACATCTCTTAGGTAACATAACCGATGTTGATGCAAAGAATAAAATCCAAACACATATTTATATTTCCTGTGGCGTGGATACACAAATCTCAAAATCCCCAT